>LLKO01000032.1:3452-119224 GCA_001513895.1 Graphilbum fragrans | reverse complement strand
CCCTCACATCCGCAAGGCTCTGAATAGTGGCCATAGCCGCTGACTTTGGCACCATTTTCTTGCAGGCAGGTGGCCGACTCGAGCACGGGCATCGTGTTCGCCATGTACAATATTGGCTCTGTGGCAGCAGTGTTCCTCACCGGCCCAGTCAACGACTTCTTTGGCCGTCGCTGGGGCATGGCTACCGGAGCGCTTCTTGTGATTCTGGGCACTTGCGTCCAGGCTCCGGCCACCACACACAGGCAGTTTCTGGCCGGCCGTTTCATCCTCGGCTTCGGCGTCAGCTTTTGCAGCGTGTCGGCCCCCTGCTACGTCAGCGAGCTGGCCCATCCCCGATGGCGTGGCACCTTGACCGGTCTGTACAACTGCACTTGGTACATCGGGTCTATTGCGGCGAGCTGGGCCGTGTAAGGCTGCTCGTATCTCGACACGCGCAGTTCGTGGCGCATTCCCATCTGGCTGCAGATGGCAACTTCGGGGCTGGTGCTCGTCATATCGTTGCTTTTACCCGAGTCGCCTCGTTGGCTAATGGCCCAGGACCGGCACGAGGAAGCGCTGCGTGTGCTGGCCAAGTATCACGGAGAAGGCAATCCGCAGCATCCCATTGTGCAGCTCCAACTGCGGGAAATGGCCACGCAGATCACCACGGAGGCGTCCGACAAGAAATGGTATGACTACCACGAGCTCTGGAACACTCGTTCGGCCCGGCGACGCCTCATTTGCGTGTTGGGCATGGCCGTCTTTGGTCAGGTGTCGGGCAACAGCTTGTCGTCCTACTACTTTGTGGCCATGATGCAGGCCGCCGGCATCACAGAGGAGCACAAAGTCCTGGCCCTCAACGCATCCAACCAGGTCCTCTCGTTTCTCGGCGCTATTATTGGCGCTCGCTTGACCGATGTGGTCGGCCGCCGGCCACTGTTGCTGTACTCGATCGTTTTTTGCTCGTGCTGCTTTGCCGCCATGACCGGCACATCCAAGCTCGCCATGGAGGGCGGCCATTACGCGGCGGCCAACGGCACCATCGCCATCATCTTTATCTTCGGCATCATCTTCTCCCTAGGCTGGACGCCGCTGCAAGCCATGTACATTGCCGAGACGCTGCCGACGCACACGCGGGCCAAGGGCACAGCCGTAGGCAATTTTGCTTCCTCGGCCGCATCGACCGTGCTGCAGTACAGCTCCGGGCCAGCCTTCCAGCATATTGGGTATTATTTCTACCTCGTCTTCGTGTTCTAGGATCTCTTCGAAGCCGCATTCATGTACTTTTTGTTCCCCGAAACCAAAGACAGGACGCTGGAAGAGCTCGAGGAGGTGTTTGCGGCGCCGAGCCCGGTCAAGAAGAGCCTCGAGAAGCGCGACACCCACACGGTGATTACCACGCTGGAGGTCGCCGTAGGCAAAGCGGCCGTTGGGATGTGATCCTGGGACCCTGCCGGGGCCCATCTTTTCCGCACCTCTTTGCCTTGTTTTTAGCCCCCCGCCACCGCTGCACGGCACAACTGCCGGTCCGGCTCAAACGCAGGTGGCCCTCCAGCTGCTTACCTTCATACTAATTGCCCGACAAGCGGCACATTGTTCGCTTTCTTGGGGTCCTGTCACGCTCGTTAGACTCAAGTCGTCCCGGGGGCCGAAAACTGTGGCATCTAGCTAACTTTTTTAATGTTGCGACGGCAACGTGGGCAAAAGTCTAATATACTTGCCAACGCTATTGTGACACGGCTCCCCTTTTAGATTCGTTTAGCCCTTAATCATTATTGCCAATCCCAAAGAATTGCAGCGCACTTGCGGAACTAGTTGTATATCCGTGATGGTGATAAAACCCTTTTAAAACCCCCTCCCGTCCCCCACCCCCCGCGTCCTCCCCTCGTAGCAGCCGAACGTAGAGTGCACGTATCTGCCCTGACCACATTTTCAGCGTCTCTCTCTATCTCCCAATACTTATTACCACCTCCAACATGGCTCCTCCCTTCCGTGCCGAACACATGGGCTCGCTCCTGCGGCCGCAGAAGCTCCTCGAAGTCCGCAAGGCGATCCGCGACGGCAAGGCGACCGAAGATGCCGCTTTTGCGGCCGTGGAGAAGGAGGCGGTGGCCAACATTGTCAAGACCCAGCAGGAGCTGGGCTTCCGTGCTCTCAACGACGGCGAGTACGTGCGGACGCGCTTCTGGGGTCTGATGTGGGACGAGTTTGAGGGCACCATCCGGCTGCAAGACGCCGAAGCCGCCATGTTCCGGCTATACCACCCGGATGTTGTCTCGCTGATTGAAAAGGACCGCAAGGTCATGCCCGGTGACAGCGTCATTGCCGGCAGCAAACTGCGCCACAGCGCCAACGGCAACTCGTCCAACCTGCACGAGCTGCGCCTGATCCAGAATGCTCTGCCCAAGGAGAGCTGGTCCGACATCAAGCTGACCATGATCACCCCGGCCTGGTTCCATATGCGCTACAAGCAGGGCCGTGCCTACACCCCGGAGGCCTATGCCAACGATGCCGAATATTTTGCCGACGTCGCCAAGGTGTACCAAGACGAGCTGGCCGAGCTGTACGAGGCTGGTCTGCGCAACGTCCAGTTTGACGACCCCGGCCTGGCCTGTTTGTCTTCCCTTTCCTCCCTATTGTTCGCAATAGTTTCCCCCAGTCGGTTTCCCATTCGAGCATACTGCTAACCTCACAAACAGACTTTTGCTCCGACAAGTTCCGCCGAGGCTGGGACGAGGACAAGGACAACATCGGCACCGTCGACGACCTGCTGGATGCTTACATCAACCTGTACAACGACAGCATTTCTAAGTCGCCCAAGGACCTGCACACCGGCGTACATCTGTGCCGCGGCAACTTCATTGGCGGCCGCCACTTCGCCGAGGGTGCCTACGACATCATCGCCAAGAAGCTGTTCCAAGAGCTGAACGTCGACACCTTCTACCTGGAGTACGACACCAAGCGTGCCGGCGGCTTCGAGCCGCTCAAGTTCCTGCCGGCCAGCAAGAACGTCGTCATTGGCGCCATCAGCACCAAGGTCCGCGAGCTCGAGGATAAGGACGAGGTCAAGAACCGCATCCAGCAGGCCGCCAAGTTCGTGGCCGAGGGCCGTGGTCAGACCGTCGAGGAGGCGCTCAAAAGCATCTGCATCAGCCCCCAGTGCGGCTTTAGCACCCACGAGAGTGGCTATCCGCTGTCCGACGAGGACCAGAACAAGAAGCTGGCCCTGGTCCGCCAGATCGCCGACGAGATCTGGGGCGAGGCGTAAATGCCCGCGTAGCTTTCAGTTCTTCCAGCTTTTGGCTGTTGGCTCTTAGTTCTCGGCTCTCGGCTCTCGGCTTTCAGCTTCCAGCTTGCGGCCTTCGACGCCCATTGTAGCCGCTTTCACCCGTTTCCTACATTTCTACTTTCAGCACGGCTCATCCTCGCTGAGGATCTGAGAGGGCTGCGACTTGTAACATTTCAACATCCAAGTCCTGTTGTTTTTATACCAGCCGGATTGGGAGGCATGTGTTTGGTGTTTCTGTGGGACGTTTAAGAAAATGCCTGTGGGTGACGGTCGCGGCACAGCATAAAAAAGCCGGTAGGATCCGGAATCAACTTCCCCATGTGTGTACACATAGTGAGCGACATCATTTCGAGCTATCAAAAAGTTTTTTGCGATTGCTATGGAGCATACGAAGATACTACATGCGGCTATGGATCGCGTGTCCTCTTAGCTCTAGCTCCTACCAGAAAGATTCACTCTAGCAAATCTGTCAGAACTACACCCAATGTGGGTGTTTCTGCCCGATGTGGTTCATCTGATGAAAATCCTAGGAGCCACTTAGCTGCTATGCAATACAGTGCACTTTTGGCCGGATGCCAGCTAAACGCCGGCTAAGGTGCCGCTTGCCGAGTGAGTGGCAGCCGCAAACCCCCAATCCTCGGTTCGTACCTAAAAGTACCGCAAATAAGAAGCTCTCGCTCGGCGTCTGCCCCAAAGCCGTCGAAAGACCGAAATCTAGGGTGACTTCTCCGAGACCCCAACCTACTAGCAACTCCATCTCCAGACCAAAAAAATCAATTAAATAAAAATATCACCGCGAGTGACCACATCTCGAGAGATTCGGCGATGTGCGAATTTGGCTAACCGACCACCATGTTTGCGCGACGTACTTCGTATCATTCGCCGTAGATGTGGAAAGCGGGGAAGACCCGGGATATAAATACAGCACCTCATCCTATAGCAGCCCTTCTTCAACTCATTTCAACTTGTGCACATTTGCATCCCCTTCTCTGTCTAAATCTCCTCGAATATAACAGAGCCTTGCTACTTTGCTTGGCCAACTATTTTCATGGCCGCTTTGTGTTCGACACGTCGCCTGTCAACGACACTTTTTCGTTACCTCTTGGCACCAACTACGTCATCACAAGCCCACGTTGCCAGTACAGCCTTGGCTCAGCAGCGGCTCTTAAGCGCAGCAACAGCAAACATGGCGTCATCTTCCAAGCCCGCCAAGGACTGGTCAGCTTCTCAGTACCTCAAGTTTAAGGATGAGCGCACTCGTGCTGTACGAGACTTGGTGGCCCGGGTCCCGGATCTGACACCAACCGGGTCTTCGCCTCTAAAAATCGTCGATCTGGGCTGCGGCCCTGGAAATTCCACGGCGGTCCTGGCAGAGCGCTTCCACGGCCAGGACATCCAAGGCGTCGACTCGTCTCCCAACATGCTCGAGCTGGCGCGAAAGACGCTGCCCGAGCTAACCTTTGCACAGGCCGACCTGCGCACGTACGAGCCGCCTACGGACCCACCAGCCGATCTATTCCTAGCGAACGCCGTCTTCCAGTGGCTGAGCCTCGAGGATCGCATCCCCACAATCCTGCGGCTGCTTCAATCGCTGCGACCTGGCGGCGTTCTTGCGTATCAGGTGCCAGACAACAAAACAGAGCCGGCTCATCGGTCCATGAAAGACGTGGGCCAGGGCTTAGTGGGCGGCCAGGACAGTGCAACAGCGCCGTGGGTGCGATATCTCAAAGACCTGCATGACCGCGATCCCATTGAGACGCCGGAGCAGATCTACGATGCTCTCATTCCCCACTGCAGCAAGGTCGATGTTTGGCACACCTACTACTACCATGTTCTGCCTGGCGGGGCCAGTGACATTGTCGAATGGCTCAAGGGCACGGGCCTGCAGCCCTTTGTGAATGCGCTGCCCGAGGGTCCTATCCGTGACGGATATCTCATGGCCTATGAAAAACGGGTCTCGGAGCTCTATTCGCAGCGAGCAGATGGGACCGTGCTAATCCGGTATCCGAGACTGTTTGTGGTGGCTGTGCGTAAAGAGTGAAGGGGTGGGTGAAAGAGATGTAGATGTGTAGACAATGAGACACGGGAGACATGGGCTACGTCACTGCCAGCGGTATAGAGGAAGAGATCAAATAAAGGGAACCAAATCATACCAGATAAGAACAAGAAATACAAAACAAAAACAGCCCGGCCAACATTCCCTGCCAGTTAGCAAGCTTGAATACCCTTACGCCTATACGCATGTTCTGTCCTTAGCCTCCCAAACGGCCCCCCTGCCTATCAGGGCACCCTTTGTCATTTCCTTAGTTCTTCATTTACAGTTCTTCCGTCTTCACCGCCGTCTCTTCTCCTGCGCTTGCCGCTTCTACCTGCTCTGGCGCGGCATTCGTCTCAGAGCTTTCGCCCTGCTTGTCACTTGCTTCGTCCTTGTTGAATGCGGCCGGGGCATCAGCTGAGCTCTTCGAGTTCTCCTCTACTGGCTTGGGTGCAGCTGGAACGACATCTGCTTTTTCTGTCTCTGCATCAGCCGTGGCCGACGCACTAGCAACCTTGGCTGAGGCAAGGGCTTGCTCCTCAGTAGCTTTGGTCTCAGCAGCAGTTTCTGTGACCGCCTTGGAAGTCTCCGTCGTAGCAGCACTGTCGGTGGCAGCAGCAGTTTCGCCCTCCGCAGCAGCCGAAAAGGATGTTGTCTTAGCATCAGGAGGGCTCGGCGCAGCCTCAGATTCGAGAGCTCCAGCTTTGGACGCGTCCGTCTTCACAGGAACGTCCGCAGGCCTGGCATCTGCCTCTGGCACATCGGCCATGTCGACATCTTCGCTCGTTGCTGCTTTCTCAGTTGTGCTCTCCGTTGACTCGACAGCCGCCTCCTTCGGTTCCTCTTGTGCAGCAGGGGCAGAAGCATCGGCGTCCTCCATATCCACATCTTTAGGCCCGTTGTCCTCGGCAGCCGGAGCCGTCTCTGCTTCATCTGGTTTCTTTGGAGTAGTGGCACCACTATCAAAATCGGACACGGCATGGGGGTTCTTGTAGTCAAGGATAGAGCGCTTCTGGGGCCCCTTGTAGCTCACGCCATTAGACTGGGCCATGTCTTCGTCGTCACTTTCTTCAAACTCGTCTTGCCGAGCGCGGTTCTTCTCCCATTGCCGTTGGGTCATTCGTGTGTCCTTGTTCTCGTCCTCATCGAGGTCGTTGAGCTGGGCTTCCTCCTCGTCTGTTATTCCCAGGCTTTGACGGGGAATATCCTGCATCTGGACTGAAGGAACGGGAGCCGTCTTCTTCAGGTTTTCGATAACGGCAATTTTGATTTTCTCCAGGTACTCGTAGCTGTTGGCATTCTCCATGTTGGAAGCACGCACGTCGAGCTCATAGTCGGGTCCATAGTACTAAAACCAAAAATTTTGGTTAGCGGCGTGTTCTAATCATTGGGGCCGTGACAATCCTAGCATATGCAGACTCACCTCATAGTACTCGTTGTACGGAAGCACCGGGTCCATTTCGACGCCTACAAGTCTCCCGGTTTCGTACGCCCAGGTGCGAGCCACGTTACGCATGGTGTAGCCTCCACCTCCAAGAACAAGCGTAGGCAAGCCGAAGCTGCGAACAAAATCCACGCAGTTGGAGTGGCCCCGCATGCTCAGGTTGAAGCAGCCGAGACGATCGCCAGAGAGCGAATCACCGCCGCATTGCAGCACCACCGCCTCTGGCTGGAAGTACTGCATCACAGCCTGAATCACGGGATGGAAGATGGTCTTGTAGGTCGTGTCATCAATTCCATCGCGAAGGGGAAAGTTGACGGCGTAATTCTTTCCTGGACCGATACCAGTGTCCCGGAGCTCTCCGGTACCCGGGAAGTACTCGCCGTATTTGTGGAATGACACCGTCATGACACGATCGGTCGTATAGAACGCTTCCTCCACACCGTCGCCGTGATGAACGTCAATGTCGATGTAAAGGACGCGCTTGTTAAACCGGAGGAGTTCGATGATAGCCAGGACAATGTCTGCAGGGTAGGCCATGGAATTAGCATATTTATGATCTCAAGCCAAACCAGCGGACAAAGCGTCGCCAGAACAAAATTCAGCTGCCATTTTGGGATTTCACATACCGTTCACATAGCAGAAGCCACTAGCTTCGCTCTTCTTTGCGTGATGAAGCCCACCGGCCCAATTGATCGCGATGTCGCACTTGTTGCGATTAAGCCGCGCAGCACCCTCCATGCTGCCACCGGCACTGATGCCGCAGAATTCGAAAAGACCATCGAAAACCGGACAATCGTCGCCGACGTTGTATTTGCTCTGCTCGCGCTGGTAGCTGTCCATGTTATCGGGCGTCACCCTCTGCAGGAAATCGATATATTCATCGGTGTGAAATTGGGTCATTTCCATAAATACGGCAGGTTTAGCACGCTTTTTGGTAGTTAGTAACGTCGCAGTGAATAGATCGAACACCAGATGTCGGCGGAGCACGTACGTAGACTTCAAGAAACTTGTAGACGCCATAGTTCATAACGAGACTATGGGCGAGCCGAATGCGATGCGGCTTCATAGGGTGGCCCGTGACGTAGGCATAATTTCCAATATCGGAATCGTAGAAGTATGCCACGCGCTTCTTGTCATTGTGAACGACGTTGTAGAGAGGCCGCGTGCGGTCGACCCCGGCAGCATCGGAAACCATAGTGAGCGGGACTGAGATGGTCTCCTTACAATGCGGTGAACACAGAGCTTCGCCAGAGACAGGTTTGCCTCAAAAGAAAGGTGGTAGCGATTATTTAGCGCTCCCGATCAGTGGTTGACGTTAGGACTTAGCAATAAAAGAGTATAAGGGCGGAAACGGGCGAGCCCTCCTTAGATTTGTGAAGCTGGGGTCGAGGGAAAGATGTAGAGAAAGAGAGGTAGAAATCGGGAATAATACATCTACGCAATATTATTTGGCCACGGAGAAAGCTAGGCGTGAACCTTGTTCAGTAGAGTTGGTAGGAGTTATCACATGATCACTCACGTGGGACCCACCTAACTTTCTGCCGCCTCTTTCCGCCCCTCAGCTCTAGGCTGCGCATGGCTGGCGTCAACAAGCTTCGACGCCATACTACATATGTAATTCGCCCTCAGTTGGAACCTCCGATTTCCAACTCGTTCACGAGCCTCACTCACCGAAAGTGACAACATTCTCTTGTCCATTTTCCACAAAATTACCGCTGGATTCACCTGCTCGTCAGCCAGAACGATCGGATACTCATTTTGCACACTCGATAAACCACGATGGATCGCATTCGGTCGATGTTTGCGGGATCTGGCATCCCAGGTCTTGGAGGCCAACCGAGCACTGTATGTGTTTAACAGCGTATATTGCTTTCAGTTGCGGAGAGGTGTCGAAGCTGACTGTGTGTGATCAAAGGATAATGTCAATCTGATCGACAACTCCGAGACGGTGTACATCTCGTCGCTCGCGCTCCTCAAGATGCTTCGGCACGGCCGTGCTGGTGTGCCGATGGAAGTCATGGGCCTAATGCTAGGCGAGTTTGTGGACGACTTCACTGTGCGCGTTGTGGATGTCTTTGCGATGCCCCAGAGCGGTACCGGTGTCAGTGTAGAGGCTGTCGACCCTGTGTTCCAGACGAAGATGATGGAGATGCTTCGGCAAACGGGAAGGTAAGCTGGTCGCGTGGTATGTGTGTTTGAGGGAAAAGAAGATATTCTAACTTCTCCTGATTCTTCTAGACCAGAGTCGGTCGTTGGCTGGTACCACTCGCACCCCGGTTTCGGTTGCTGGCTGTCGTCGGTTGATATTAACACCCAACAATCGTTCGAGCAACTGACACCAAGATCGGTGGCCGTCGTCATCGACCCCATCCAATCGGTGAAGGGCAAAGTAGTCATTGACGCCTTCCGGTCCATCACGACCCAGACGGTCCTCACGGGCCAGGAACCCCGGCAGAGCACAAGCAACATTGGTCATCTCAACAAACCGTCCATCCAGGCGCTGATCCACGGCCTCAACCGCCACTACTACTCGATTGCGATTAATTACCGGAAAACCGGGTTGGAGGAGAACATGCTGATGAACCTGCACAAGCAGGTGTGGACTGAGGCACTGCAAATGGATGACTTCCGCCTCGAAGGCAGCCGCAACAAAGACCGCCTGCAGCGGTTGGTGACCCTAGCCGAGGGCTACGAGAAGCGCGTGAAGGAGGAGACCGAGCTTACCAAGGAGCAGCTTAAGACGCGCTACGTTGGAAAGCTGGACCCTAAGAAACATCTGGAGGATGTCGGCCAGCAGCTGATCGAGGACAACATTGTGGCAGTGTCGCGGCAGATGATTGACAAGGAGACCACCATACCCAGAAAGGAGTCGGCCAAGGCGAATAGCGACGATATGGATGTGGAGGAGGAGTTATAAGAAGGACCGAATACGTGCCCTGCCTTATTAAAGGAGGATATAGAGCCTGGTAGCTCATAAGAAGTGCTATAGACACGTATAATGCATGCGTTTGAAGACAGCATTGTGCTCGAGCATACGCCCTTATGGTTATTCCAATACTTATGTTTTCGTTTTTATATTTTGTTTAGTGCATCATTGGTTCTTTAGGGATATAGGTTTCCAAGAGTTTTTTCTTAGGATATTTCATGCCTGTCCATTTGTTGTCCACATATTTGAACAGCCAGCGACGCCTTTGTTCATATTTGAACAAGACCGTAAAAACGGTGTTGTTTGTACTTGTATAAATACTAGACGCCATCCCGCGAAATACTGGAATACTGTAAACTCTTCTATATTCTGTTGTCTTCTCGTCTGTATCAACGATTACATCAGAAGCGCTTTCTTGTTCCGTTCATACTCCTACATGATAAAACAAAGACTATCGACCGTTTCCACCCCATTTCCAAGCCTACCTACACACCGGCAGTGTCTATTCGCAAAGATGGGACTGTTAAAAAACACACTGAAGGCAGCATTCCGTGGATTTCGCTGCACGGTGCCGAGCATCTTTTCGAGACGGCGAAACAAGGCGACAGGTCGCCCCTGGGCTCACACTAATCTACAATTTGAGAGCCTTTCTCGTTCATCCGAGCCGTCTTTGGCAGATGAAGATGCCGAGTCAAGCAGCGACTCGCTGTCCGTCGACATCCCCACGTCCCCTCTGTGGAAGCAGGCCAGCCATACTGTAGGACCGCGGACGTTGGAAGCTGGCGCGTCGTGTCACAGAGTATTTGCTCCAGTTCCCATTTCAACGGATTTGCAGGAAACGATGCTAGCTACATTAGACGATGCGCTGCCACACGTAAGGTATGCTGTGTGCGGCTCGGGGGCTCTAGCCCTCTGGGAAAAGGTGCTCACCAATGTCAGCGGCTTCGACAAATCGCTATTATTGGGACTCGTTCGGTCTTGTGAGTCGCCACAGTGCACTTCAACATTGTCAGTTGTTTGCTCAAGGAGCGACACTGACGTACTAAAGTCATGGGCGGCAAGCCGGGGAATGAAATTGTACCCCCATTTGCCTCACGTCATTGGCTTTCCACGAGGCCTGGGTGAGGTGGAATGCTACGTTTTGATATGCCCAGTAGAGGATGACATGTTTGCTCGCATGCGGGTCGTGCGGCTAAGCATGCTATCCTCGAGCTCCTTTTCTGTGTTCTCTCCCAACTCCAGAGGGGTTGTGAGGACCAATGTCTTGTCCCTGGAAGCGATCGTCAACCTAATGGCCAATACCTATGCTTATGGCCAAGCGGCAGCCACTTCCGCTGTCCTTCGTAGCAGCATAGCCGACTGCATTTTCTGGGTTCTCAACTGTATTTCTGTTGGCTGCATACTTGGGACCTACCATGATTGCAACATATCAGAGGCCGTTGTAAGCCTGACGGCATCCAACTGTCCCTCTGTTTTTGACCCGCTGTTCCACGCTGTGTTCGTTAGTGTTTACCCTGATGCTCGTGGTCTTTTCGCAGCAGCCGGTTTGATATTGCCTTCCAGCTTTGGCCTCGTATATGGGACTGCGTAATGTTTCTTATGGTTTCGAGCGAATGATACCTACGCATTGCATAGCACGCAATAAAATGAATTAAATTAATATAGTTCTTAACAAAATATTACAGAACCAACAATCTTATTATGATAGTTTACTCAAGTGAACATAATCTTGTACCATATCTTCCTGTTGGACCCGTGTCTGATGAGCGCACTAACTAAGACCAAAAGAGATATCGAAAGAGCCTGTTCACCACTGCCACTCACAAAGGGGACGTAAGGCCGTGGATTCCTGTTCACAATTACGACTCTAAATCAAAACACCCCTCCACAGATAGTCACCCAGCAGCGAATCAGCTTCGCTGGTCGGAGTGGCTAAGTCTGCTAGCGGGGTTGGGGATTGAGAGATAGCTTCCGCGGAAAACAGCACTCCCGCAAGCGTTGGCACTAAATGGGAATATGCACACAAGTGTGCTCCTTATTAGACGCTGTTTAAAAAGGTAGTTGCGTTGAGTGGTGCAATATTTAAAGGTTGCAGTCCCCTGATTTACGGCCCCATATCCCTTTACATTCTCTTATACGGAACTCGGAGCTTGTGATTCGAAATGGCGACAAGCAGCACACCAACCGTGTTTCTGAACGGGAGTATCTTCCAAGTTCGGCCGGGCACGGCCAACAAGGAGTATGATTTTAAGAGTTGCATGCTTGTGCAGGATGGCACTATTGTTCATGTCGGCTCCGAGTCGGACGACGCCATTGTGGCCGCCAAGGATAGTGCTGAAGTCCACGACTTACAAGGTCAGACTGTGCTGCCTAGTTTCATCGATGGCCATATGCACTTTCTGATGCTGGGCCATTCTCTCCAGAAAGTAGCCCTCGAGACCTGCCACAACCTCAGCGACATCCAAGAGGCCATCCGCGCCTATGCAAAGGCCCGTGCAGATGTTCCTCGCATTCTGTGCAGAGGCTACATGCACTCCATGACCCCTGACGGAGTGTCGGCTGCCATGCTGGACGAGCTGGACGCACTGAACCGGCCGATCTTCATCGACAGCAAAGACCTTCACTCAACATGGTGCAGCACGGCCGCCCTCACCGAGATGGGTCTGATGGACGATCTAGACCGCGTCGTTTCGGGCGGCACCATCCACCGTGATGAAAGCGGACGGCCGACCGGACTGCTGAGCGAAGCCGCGGTTTTCGACCTGGTCTGGCCACATCTTGCGAGTGTGGCCTCTCTCGAGGAGCGTGCTTCAGCAGTCCGCGCTGCCACCAAGGCGTATGCCTCTGCAGGTTATACTGGCGCTGTGGACATGGCACTGGACGAGGACAGCCTGGAGGCGATTCTTCATTACTTGGACGAGGAAAAGAAGGCACCCGCTGCATCACCAGTGCCCATGCGAATTGCCGCATATTGGTTGATCAAGCCGCGTGCCACCGAGGCTGAACACACCGCACAAGTAGACCGGGCGATCGAGCTGAGCAAGAAATACGCTGTTGACGGAGAGCGAGGCACGGCCCTGCGCGTTATTGGCATTAAGGTGGTCTGTGACGGCATCATCGACGCCTGCACAGCAGCCCTGAAGGAGCCATATGGTGACCCGTCGCGCACAAGCACGGATCCCATCTGGTCGGCTGAGCAGCTGCACCCAGCAGTTCAGCATGCTGCTGCCAACGGACTGCAAGTGGCTCTCCACGCCATCGGCGACGCCACAATTTCGATGGCCATCGACGTGTTCGAAGCGGCCGAGGGGGTGGCCAAAGACGGGGCCCTGCGTCGGCCCCGCATCGAGCACCTCGAATTGGCGGCGGCAGCCGATGTCGAGCGACTCGGCCGGTTAGGCATCACGGCCAGCATCCAGCCGGTCCACGCGGACCCTGCAATTCTCAGAGCCTGGCCCACGCTACTGGGAAACCACCGTTGCGGCCGGGCGTTTGCCTACCGCGAATTTTCCGATCACGGCGCACCGCTAGCCCTAGGCACCGACTCGCCGACAGCTCCCCATCTGCCTCTGGCCAATCTTTATGTAGCCACGACGCGGCGATCGGCCCGTGAGCCGAGCCTCACCACGACAGTGAACCCTCACTTCGCCCTAAATGTGTGCGAAGCGCTGACCGCAGCTACCGACGGCGCTGCCTACTCGTGCTATGCCGATGCATGGGCAGGCCGCCTGGAGGCAGGCAAGACAGCCGACTTTGTCGTGCTAGACATGAGCTGGAAGGCGGAGGAGTTGCTTCGGTTGCAGGTCGCGGAGACGTGGTTTGAGGGCCAAAAAGTGTTCTCGTTGGGAGCCGCTGCTTAGCAGCTGTCCAATTGGAGTGAGTAGCTTCTAGCAGGCTAGAAGACGCATTCGGCGTCCACGTAAGATGCATCTTAATTCCCGAAGAGTTCTTCTATTGCTAGCGATTTGTTTACTTGCTGGGTGCTGCATTCGGTTCGCTAGCCGTTTGCAGCAACTCTCAGTCCCAGTTAGGGGAATGTGGGCGGCGAAGCCATGCTAGTACGAGTACGCCGTAGATACTCGCTATAGGCTCATTCTGCCCCTCTTCGCCTCGACTGCGCTGAATAACCCCCCCTTTTTCCCTCCAGCGTCCACTGAAGAGGGCGCTATAGCTTGTTGGATCTTCCCCACAAGCGAAAACGGGGTAAATAGCGAGAATGAGACCAACATTATATGCATGTATCCTACCATCAAAAAGAGTCAACAAAAAGGCTTTGTCTTGCACCGAGGACAGCCAGGCGACCGCCAATGAGTAAAGCAACGGCACTGCTGCACCATCTTGTTCGATGCGATGGCACTACTTTCGTAGACGGGCCTCACGGCCAGGCACTACATATGCTAGCGGCAAGTAGTGGTAGCGCTGGTCGAACTAAGAGGGCACCAGTTCGTGTGTGCGAAAAGACTCGTAGGATGCCGGAGAAGCCCCAAAGTCAGGCACTCTCTCACTTGATTGGCTGCGGCACAGGCTGATAGGCACTGGCACAGTCGCTGAACAGCTTTGCCCCGCTAATCTGCTAGAACAAAGCCGACTACGTCATATCCTATTCTATGACAGTAAAGTGGGCTAGCCCTGGTCACAGACAGGAAATGGGGCCTGCCTTGGCATTCTCTCAGCAACCAAGTTGCCGAACCAGGAAACGGGTGCGTCCTCATCCTCGACAATCTGCAGCCACCATTTTTTCAATATTTTCGCGTGTCCATGTTCACTTTCCTCCCGTCTTCTTGCGAGCCACTCGCGATTTCTCCTTGGCCCTTGTTCTTTTTTATCCTCTCTATCTTACGCGCCCTCTTCCCTGATTTCTGCTCCAGGATTCGCTGATTTGCCTCCCGTTGACGTTTCTGCTGAATTGCATCATCTGCAAGGGTCCTCTACCCACACGCTTTGCCCTCCCTCCCACTTCATTTATTGTGTCTCAGGCCTGCCCACTCTGCTCACGCCTGCTGCATTTTTCACAAACCGCACGCAACGCTTGACTAGACTCTCTAACCCGCAACGACGACGGCAATAAACCTGACAAGGCTAGGTTTCTGGTCGGATGTCCTGCGAGAAGTAGCCTAGTTTCTCTGCCTGACAAATACGAAATTAAGAGGCCTGTTGGGCTTTTTACTTCCGCTTGCCTTGTTGTACATCGGTTTACTTCTCCGCCTGCTCACGGCACCAACGTCATCTTATTGAGCGGTTTTTTGAGTCCATAATGCCACCATCCTGAGCCTCTTTCTCTCAACTTTTCTTCGACCTTTTCCTTTTTTTTCAATCCAACAGGCCCCGCGGCGTTATACCCATCGCTTCTTATAACCGAAGCATATCGGCCATCTCAAAACGACATCCTACACAGCCACCTCCGCATGCTAGCATTCCTCGCTTTTGCATTGCAGCATTCAAATTTGCACCGTTCTGTCGCGACTCCTCGAAGATACCCCCCGCACACACGGGTTGCTATCCGACAAAATGTCCACCATACAACAGCTAAAGAACTTCATCCGTCATGGTAAGGATTGTCTACTTATGGCTTCGCGTTTTAGATACATGTGACTCACTGTCTACCTCGACTTCTAGGGAAGCAAGCACGGGCTACAAATGTTGATGAAACATCCCCGAAGGATTTCGTTCCGTCAGGCGTGGCCCAGGTACCAAACCTAGATGAGAATGCATATGCTGGCACCGTGAACCCCCCAGCTGCACAAAATGACAAGGCCAGACGAGTAGGAGACGATGACATCGCCAGGATTGTGGCCGAGGAGAAGGAAAGCCGGGAAAAGTTTCCACAGTACCCTGGCCTCGAGAAATGGGAGTTTTTCGAAAAGATGGGAGACGGTGCCTTCAGCAATGTGTACCGTGCCCGAGACCGAACCGGTGCAGTTCCGGGTGAAGTCGCCATCAAAGTTGTCCGGAAATTTGAAATGAATGCCACACAGGTGAGCGTTAAATCACTTGTCAATAGTTTTTTGGCGTGTTGTCTGCCTTTCTCTTTACTTTTTGATTGTGTTTAGTACTTTCTGTCTTTTTCGTTTTTGATTTGTCCCCTTATCCACCTCCCCTCCCCCTCCCCCAAAAAATAAGATGCTTGATGTACCAACACGAACGACTCGCGAAATAGGGCCACAACCATTTACATCCGCAATTCAAGCCTAAAGTGCCCAAGGCTGCAGAGGTGGGAACATCTATTTTTTCCTTTGTGTTTTCTCCACTACCACGATATCCACATGTCTACTATTGTATTCCAATTCAATCTGGGAACTCTAGTTCACTGGATTGTATAGCAAATTCTACCCGTATCCTGGCGTTGTTGGCGTTGGCTTGCTTTGCTATACTACTTGTTGATTCAATATCATTAACACATCATAGCGGGCAAACATTTTGAAAGAAGTAACGATTATGCGGAAACTCAACCACTCCAATATCATCCGACTGATCGATTTCTCCGAGTCGAAGAATTACTACTACATTATTCTCGAGTTGGCTCCCGGCGGCGAGCTGTTCCACCAGATCGTCAAGCTCACCTACTTCAGCGAAGATCTCTCTCGGCATGTTATTCTCCAGGTAGCAAAGGCTTTGGAATATCTTCACGAGGAACAGGGTGTTGTCCATCGGTGAGTCATAAATTTGAATGCACATCGGTGGCTTAGTGACTAACAGTGGACACAGCGACATCAAACCGGAGAACATTCTCTTTTACCCAGTACCATTCACCCCATCAAAAACCCCCAAGCCGAAGCAAGCAGGGGACGAGGACAAGGCGGACGAGGGCGAATTCATTCCTGGCGTAGGCGCTGGTGGGATTGGCGTCATCAAAATCGCCGACTTTGGATTATCAAAAATCGTCTGGGAAGACAAGACGACCACGCCTTGTGGAACGGTGGGCTACACGGCTCCCGAGATTGTCAAAGACGAGCGGTATTCAAAGTCTGTTGACATGTGGGCTCTTGGATGTGTTCTGTACACGCTGCTCTGTGGGTTTCCTCCGTTTTACGACGAGAGCATCGAGGTTCTTACGGAGAAGGTGGCCAAGGGCCAATACACCTTCTTGTCACCCTGGTGGGATGACATTTCGGAAACCGCCAAGGACCTCATTGCCCATCTTTTGGATGTAGATCCGGAAAAGCGGTACACGATTGTGGAATTCATGAATCACCCGTGGATCCGGGGCGACCCGGTATCCGGGAAGAAGCCGGCGCAAGATGGTGTTGCTCCGGCGGCTTACAACGTGGCTAAGCTCATCGACGGCGATAGACGGGCCGACTTCCGGTCACCCGGTGCCGTCAACTTGCGTGAGGTGTTTGATGTCAGCTATGCTGTGCACCGCCAGGAAGAGGAGGAAAAGCGGCGGCAGCATATGGGCACCCGAGCAGCAGGGGGCGTGTCTCGTCTGGCCGAGCTGGACGAAGAGATGGACGAGGACGAAGATACAGCGCCTTCGACGGATGACCCAAGTCTCCGCAGCGATAAGACGACAGACTCCTCGCGGGGCGGCGTACCAGATCTCGAGAACAGCATGCAAAATGCCAACATCCGAGAACAAGAGCAGCGCCGTGGTCGGGAGAGAGAGCGGCAGAACAATGCGAACGAGAAGGGATATGGCCAGCATTCGGCCGTTGTTGCTGCCGCTGCGAGACAACAAGTACGTGATCATAATCGCCAAAAGGGAATATTCGAGCTGAATTTAGACGGCGCAACACTGCTTGGCCGGCGTGGGGCCAAACCAGCAGCTCGAGTCGCATAGGTGGCATTGCAGAAAGAACAGTGCACCAAATGGGATGGGAAGCGGTCGTTGTTAGCTCTGCCGGGGAAAGGCTGTCTTCTGGACGCGAGAGCTCTACAGTTCTTCATTATCATACAGGCTGGGCTTTGTCACAGTTGGTCTTGTGTTGTATGTTGTTTGTGATTCGGGATTTTTCTATTTTTGTATTCACCAGCCTTGTCATTGCCTTGCCGTACCTTTTTACCAGATTATCCAAGTTAGTTGGCTTGCTTTTTTTCATTTCCACTTGGCCTTTCTTCTATCGTCACCTCGTCGGGGGTAGGGCGGCGATCAAAATAACAACAACTTTGCATATTTACAAACAATGAAGCCACAATATATGAGAACTTTGGTCAGGTCACATCGACCCTAGCCTCCACCGACTTACAGACGAGAATAATTCAACAGCAACGCCCATGAGGGTTGGGCAGCCTTATGTCGTATTTCCTAACTGGAGCCCATTTTTTACATTCTATATCTACGTGGACAAGCGCCAAACAACCCACATGCATCCGCTCCTAGAGACCCGGCGTACTGTGTATGTTCGAAGTAGAAGAGCACCGACTCGGTTAAAGCGCGTAGAATGTGCATTGGAAAGCCCCATATAACTATGTAAAGCAGGGCAGTGCAAAGTGAATGGACCAACTGGGCAGATGTGAGACAATGAGGGGTGATCTCACTATCTAGCAAGAAAAATGATGGTTAGGTCGGTGTGTGTGAGCTTTGTTGCTGCTAGGGGCGCCGTGTCTTGCATCGTTGAGGCCTAATCATAACTTTGGCTTCTCGGTGTATGGAGATAGGAAAAGCCCAATTATCAACTGGAGACACCTCATTGGAGAGCGTGCAGTGTTATACCGCGGCCGGACATCAAAGGGCAATAGCGGGGAAGGTACAAATGCTCCTACGCTTAACACCGCCTCTACGGGGAACAAGTGCACACATCTACGGATATTGGCAAGTCAACACGCTATCAGCAAGGAAACGTGGCTTCTTTCTAGGAGTCAACACACAGTAATTGCACAAGGCAGACCAGAGTTGGACGAGCAGCAATACCGAGCAGACATCTGGCATCATGGCGATCGGAATTGCGCTAATGGGGGCAGGCATTTTTGCCCAGTCTGGTGAGTGGGATAGAATAGGAAGGTGGCAGATCCAAATCATAGCAAACCCTATTCTAACGATCTCCTAAGAACACCTGCCGGCCATTGAGAGTTGCGAGCTGTTGGAGCTCAAAGCCGTGTACTCACGGTCGCGGGCTTCAGCCGAAGAGCTGGCGTCTAAGGCTACTGCGACGGCCACCGCCACCGGCAGCGGACCGTTGGAGACGTACTTTGACGATCCGGTGGTTCCAGGGCGGTCGCTGGCGGATCTGCTGGCACGAAAAGACATTGCGGCGGTGTCGGTGTGCATGCCAATCACGCTGCAGGGGCAGGCGGTGCGGACAGCACTGGCGGCAGGCAAGCATGTGATCAGCGAAAAGCCGGTAGCCGAGACGGTGGCGGCGGCCCAGAAGCTGGTGGTTGAGTATCGGGAGCGTGTTGGAAAAGCGGCGGTCGATACGCAGGCACCAGTGTGGGCAGTTGCCGAGAACTACCGGTTCGTCAAGGGCGTGGCGCTGGCGGCGACCAAGCTCCGCGAGATGGGCGGAACGCTGGTGGCGTTCCAGCTGACGGTGTCGCGGCTGATCCGACCGGACTTCCGGTATCTGAAGACCGCGTGGCGCAAGACGCCGAGCCACCAGGGCGGGTTTTTGCTGGACGGCGGCATTCACTTTGTGGCGGTGCTGCGGGAGATGCTGGCGGCTACGGGAGGCGGCAACCGGATTGTACAGGTGGCCGGATCAGCGGCGCAGCTGCAGGAAATGCTGCCGCCGGTGGACACGGTGCGGTCGGTGGCGGTGACAAAGGGCGGTGCGAGTGGCGTGGTCAACATGTCGTACGGTACAGAGTTCGGGCCGGATATGGAAGTCACCGTGATCACGACGGAAGGCCGTGTGACGTGGCAGCCGTGGTGCTTGTCGGTGGTTCGTCGTGGAAGCTCGCCAGACAGCCCGGTCACCGAGACCGTGGATCTGAATGACAAGACGGTGTATCCGGCGGCCGAGGTCAATGGTGTCAAAGCTGAGTTTGCATGCTTTGCACAGAGCATTTTGGCGGGGAGCGGCGTGGATGTGCGGCAGTCGCCGGAAGAGGCCCTCGAGGACCTGAAACTTCTAGAGGCGATGCTGGAATCGGGAGCCGGTGGGGGGGTGTTGCGGACAATCTAGCTAAGCTTTCTGCCGCTATAGCCATCATAGAGAAACTGCGGGTAACTAGGAGTATGCAGCAACATCATGGCGCGAAACGCACTGTTCGCACGCCATCTGTCATGCCGGTGTTGCTGGTATTGCAGAAAACACGGCAATTGGGCCTTTTGAGGGGTCGCCAATGACGACGGATGGGGAGTCACTTTCGCTAATTAGTGAGCTGGATGGCGCCGTTTGGTGGAGCGATTTGCCGTCAGCCACCCGCCAGCGGCCTTATCGACCTGTCTAATAGGGTAAGGGCCGTGCGGTTACAGCGGCATGATCTCCGCTCAAAGATAGAGCTCCCCAAGGACGAAGTATAATAGCTGCCTGCCTGCCAGCACTGTTCTCCCGTTTCTTTTTTCGGTTTTCTTCTGTTCTGTTTTGTTTTTTGTTTTCCATTTCCTTGCCGCTCGGATGCTGAATTCCAACGGCTCCTGCAAACATGGACACCAAAGGTGACCAACTCCCTCCTTACACGGCTGCGGCCGATTTCCCGGCACATCTGCCTCCCTGCACAGCTTTTGGCCGGCGCCGTGGTTTTCGCCCGCGCCGCCGTGCCATTCGCATGCTTGTTCTTGCTTGTATTTTCTTCGTCGCTTTTGCCCAATGGAGGCAGATATCCACCGGATCCAGCAACAGTAGCCCATCCGCAGCTCTGCTTTCCCTGGACAAGCTCCACGCGGATTTGGCGACCTGTGCTGCGCTGAAAAGTGAGCCAAAGGACGCTGATGGTGCAGGGCGTGTCAAGAATGCTCGCTTTGTTGCCGGCACGGCACCGCTGCTCATCCGCAATGCTACCGTGTGGGTGGGTGAGCCGGTGGCCGGCACTTCTGCCGAGGATGCCCACGCTGGCAAAGGCTACGAATGGATCACAGCCGACGTGTATCTTGAGGACGGCCTCATTCAGCAGGTGGCCGCATCCATTGACCCTGCCTCTCTTTCGGCTTCTGCCTCTGTCTGGGACGCCCATGGCCGCCAATTAACGGCGGGCATCGTCGATATGCACAGCCATGCTGGTGTCTCTCCGCTTCCCGGACTCAATGCCAACGACGACACCAACGAGCTCTCGTCGGACATCACCCCGTATGTGCGTTCGATCGACGGCATCAAGCCGCTGGACCCCCAGATCCAGGTGATTAAGTCGGGTGGCGTCACGACCTCGCTGATTCTCCCTGGCTCTGGCAACAACATTGGCGGAGAGGCCTTTGTGATCAAGCATGCTGTTGGTCCCCACAACGGACGCACGGAAATCAGCATCAACGACCTGTTAGCCGCTCCCGATGCCAAGGATCTTCGCTACATCAAAATGGCCTGCGGCGAGAATGCCAAGCGTGTCTATGGCAAGGTCGGCGAACACGGCCCGACCAGTCGCCTCGGCGAGAGCTGGGAGTTCCGCCACGCATTTGAACAGGCTGCCACCCTGGTTCAGGCACAGGACGACTGGTGTGCTCTGGCTGCCTCTGCTTCCGGCGACGGTGTCCGGCTTCTGCAGACTGTGTCCTCCTACCTGCCCCGCGATCTCAAATGGGAGACGCTGGCAGCCGTGCTGCGTGGCCAGGTCCGCGTCAACACCCACTGCTACACTGTTCCGGACCTCGAGGCGTTTGTCGACCACACCAACGAGTTCAAGTTCCCCGTTCGCGCCTTCCACCATGCCCATGAGACTTTTATTGTCCCCGAAGTGCTCAAGCGTGTCTGGGGTGTCGAGAAATACGGCCCCCCCGCCTCTGCGCTCTTCGCCGACAACATGTTTTACAAGGATGAGGCATATCGCGGCTCTGAATATGCTGGCAAGATCCTATGGGAGAACGGACTGACTCCCATCTACGTCAGCGATAACCCGGTTCTCAATGCGCAACACGTCCTCTTCGAAGCCGCCAAGGCCTACCACTACGGCCTGCCCTACCATGCTGCGTTGGCTTCGGTGACCACGGCCCCGGCCGAGCGTCTGGGTCTCGGGAACCGCATTGGCCGCGTCAAGCCTGGCTTCGATGCCGACATCGTTGTCTGGGACAGCGATCCGCTCAGCGTCGGTGCTACGCCGGTTCAGGTCTGGATCGACGGCTACCAGCAGTTTGATAGCCCTGTTGAGCTGAAGAAGCCGCTCTCTGCTCCCATAGTGCCTGTCGTTGACACAACACCTAGCACGCCTTCCGACCCGGAGGCAGACATTATCGAAGGCGACGTTGTCTTTGTTGGTGTCACCAACATTCTTGTTTCTGGCCTGGGTGCCGCCATCACGACTGGCAGCTTCTCGTCCAAGACTGTAAACGTTGCCGTGTCTCGCGGCCAGATCACCTGCATTGGTGCCTGCGAGGCTGAGCTTCTCGGCGCCAAGAATGCCGACACTAACAGTCGCATCGTTGAGCTCGAGCACGGCTATCTGACGCCTGGCCTGGCTGCTTTTGGCTCACATCTAGGCCTCGACGAGATCGACTCCGAAGGCGACACGGGTAATGGTGCTAGCGGCGGCTCTTTCAGCAGAGCTACAGATGCTCTGGCATTTGATGTCAAGAAGCTTCATGTTGCTCACCGCTATGGCATCACCCGTGCTGTTTCGGCACCTAGTCTACGCCGCGGCTTCAGCCACTACGGCACCAGTGCTGGCTTCCTCACGGGTGCTCCTCATCGTCTGACTCCTGGTGCAGTGTTTGCCTCGGACGCCGCAGCCCACTTCACGCTCGGCCTGGCCGGCAAATACGGCAGCACGCCTTCGCTGGCAACAGCCGTGGGCTCTCTTCGCAGCAAACTGCTCAAAGCTGTGGCCGACAATGGCTCTGACACCGAGTATCCCTTCTCTGAGGAGGCCTTCCTCCGTAAGGTCGTCGCGGGCGAGCTGCCTCTTGCCATCACTGCCCACAGTGCCGACTCAATTGCTGTGGTACTAGAGTTGAAGAAGGAGATCGAGGACGCTATTACTGCTGCCGCTACTTCTATCTATGGCCAGACTTCGGCCAAGGTCAGCTTCGTTATCATTGGCGGCGCCGAGTCGTACCTAGTAGCCAAGGAGCTGGCAGCGGCACACGTGGGTGTCGTCCTAGCGCCCCTGCAGTCGTACGCAAACTCCTGGGAAGAGCGACGTGCACTGACTGGTGCACCGTTAACAAACGGCACCGCTATCGACGTTCTTCTTGATGCCGGCGTCGTCGTGGCTATTGGTCTCGAGGAGGACTGGCTTCTGCGGGACCTGACCTTCCTGGCCGGCATTGCCTACAAGAACGGCGGCGGTCGGCTGACAGAGAAATCCGCCATTGACCTTGTCTCCACCAACGTTTTCAAGTTACTAGGCCTGGAGACGTCCGTGGCGGCTGCGCAACCGAACCACTTTGTTGTCTTTGAGGGAAGCCCCCTCGAGACTGGCTTCAAGATCAAAGCCGTGGCAGGCGGCCTTGGCCACACCAAGCTTTATGTCTAGTCCCTATTGTAGCGTGAGATACAGAACGTGTACTGTTAGATAGTCTTATTTGTACGTCAAAATTAAACTGCCCTCCTTGTCTAATTGTCGCCTTGGACGCTGTGTTGTGCTCGTCGTGTTATGACTGGTATTAGTATGCACCCATACATACATATGCAACTATCCGATATTTTGGCTGGGCCCACTTATGTCGCGTCTAATACCTGCACAAACTTTTGGAGGTTACCATCTGCAATAATCATCGAGCTCTCACCCAGACGAGCATACAAACCCGATATCCCGCGCACCCCGACGCCATCTATCGCCAGGCCCAAACTCGTTTCCCGAGCACGCCGCAAGAAGTCGTATTATATTCCATCGCATACTTTATAAGCTGCGCCGAACACTGCCGCAATGGGGAAGAAGCGGCGCAATTATCCCGAGTTAGAGGAGCTGGTCAACCGGCCATGGTGCTACTACTGTTCGTTATGCCGAGTTCCGAGTTCCTGGTCAAATACACTTTTTGGGGCTAGAATGAAATTCTGACGTATAACCGCTGCGGACAGGTGAGCGTGACTTTGAGGACCTGAAGCTCCTCATCTCGCACCAGAAAGCGAAGCACTTCAAGTGTGAAAGATGCGGCCGGAGACTGAACACAGCAGGCGGTGAGTCCACATCGAAACACGTCCACACAGCCCGTTCCATGATGTCATGGCCATATGGCAGTTTTGCCAGTTCTAACGATGTCGCCTGTTCTGCGCAACAGGTCTCTCTGTCCACATGAACCAAGTCCACAAAGAGACCCTTTCGCTTGTTGAAAACGCCATCGAAGGCCGCGAGGGCCTCGACGTCGAGATCTTCGGCATGGAAGGTATTCCCGAAGATGCCGTCCTCCAGCATAACCAGCATATCATGCAGAACTACCACAAAGGCCGCGCCGACCACCAGGCCGCCACCGGAAATCCTCCGCCAGGCGCACCGGGCAGCCAGCGGCCGGCCAAGAAGATCAAGATGGAGACCCCCGAGGAGATTAAGGCCCGTCTGGCCGAGTACCGTGCGCAAGCAGGTGCACGCAAAGTGGCTGCTGAGGCTGCCAGCAAAGCCGCGCCGGCAAACGGGTCTAGAACCAGCGCCAACTTGGCACAGCGTCCGGGACCAGGCGCCTCCACGCTGGACGACCTGGTGTCGGGAGCGGCGCAAGGCGACGACATTGACAAGATCATCCGGATGGCAGAAGCAGGCATCGCGCCACCGTCTTCTGCGCGCCCGAAACCAACGACACCCGTGGAGGCGCAGGAGAAGGCGCCGGAAAAGAACAAGAAGGAGAAGGCGATGCGGATGGTGTATGGAGACAGTGATTTCAGCATAGAAGAGAAGATGGCAGGCATGGCGAGGTATGCTGTGGCGGCACACTGAGTTCGGTAGAATATGGGGGTGGTTGATTCTATTTATTCCGGCTTTGCTTGTCTTTGTTTTTGGTTGTTTTTTTGCCTTTTTTTTACTTTTTTGTATTAGTACAAAAGCGGCGCCAGGTACATACAGCAAATGTAATTCAAATTTGGGATTCGTGCCAAACATCACACCGACCTGTGTTACATCATGCCATGGTTCTGCTTTATGCTGTCTTGCACAGAAGATAATCTATTGCCTCGACCCTATCGGCCGATGCATTATGGGTATCTAGAAACAAAGGCTACAGATGTAGAAGCTCTAACGAGACAGTTTGAAGGGCCGAGCCATGCTAGCCCAAAAACCAGGTTCCACTACTACAGTGCTCTCGTATTCGTCAATGATGGGGCGCTCCCAAAGCAAATCCGCCTCGTGCGGCTTGATGAACTTGGTCTTCTTAAAGACCTTCCAGAACGTGAAAGTAAAAGGGGCCACAATCAGCATCGCGTAGTAGATAAAGAAATTGCCAACGTTCCAAGGATAAAAGGCAGTGTATCCGTAGGTGAAGATGAGCACAGTCATGAATACAATAGAGACGTAGGCCAAGTACGGCTGGCCCCAGCCCTTGTAAGGAAGTGAGTCGCGAGGGATGCCCTGGGCCCGTAGAGCCTTGTAGAAGAATAGGTAGGTCACGTTGATAGTAATATAGTCAATCAGGCCACCAGCGGTCGCCAAGTTGACCATCCAGTGGAGCACGGTATTGGCGCCGGCGTTGAGATTTAAAAACGCGAGAGCACTGAAGCACATGGCGGCAGCGAGACAGTAGACCGGAACACCACGTTTCGTGCAGCGGGTGAAAAATTTGGGGGCATGGCCCTCAAGTGCCAGGCCATACAAGGCTCGCGAGGCTGCATAGGTGTAGCTGTTGCCGGCAGAGAGGATACTGGTGAGGAGAAGAGCGTTGCAGATGGACGGCAGAACCTTGATGCCCATGTTGTTCATGGCAATTATGTACGGCGAAGCAGATCCGGTGCCAGAGCCAGATGCCGTTCCATTGTTGATAGCAACCAGTTGAGGATCATTGGACGCGCAAACAATGCCAATGCAGAGAGTCGAGCCGATGAACATGATGCCGAAGCGCAGATACATGTTCTTAAAGGCAGACTTCAGGGCACGGCGAGGGTGTCTGACCTCACCAGCAATAATGGACAGGTAGTCTGGGCCGGCAATGACGTAAGAAGCCTGAAAAAGAACGGACAAATAGCCTTCGAAGCGTCCAAGGCCCCCTTTGTCGAGATATTCAAGAAACGGTGCCTGGTGTAGTCAACAATTAGCATATAAGCCTTGTTGATTGTCTAAAATGGAATGGAAGAGAGGCCCTTACCGGTGTGGTCCAGTTTCTGAATCCGTAGGCGTCGTGTTGGGGGTTGCCGCCACACATGGTGATGAATGTGAAGCTGAAGACGATGAAAATTAGGACGACCTTGCCGCAGGACAACCAGAACTCGGCCTCGCCGTAGATATCGACCGCAAAAACGTTGACCAGTCTGACCACAGTGGTGTTAATGAATCGAAAAAACGCGATACAGGGCTCATACTATTTTTTTTCACATACGTGTAGAACAAGATGCAAATGACGATGATAGCCACAACCGGGACCTTGTCTGTCCAGAAACGCAGAATCAGGGCAACAGAAGTGATTTCGAGCGGGATGGTGATGCCGATATAGAAGAAGTAGTTCCAGCCGACCATGAAGCCCCAGGCGTTGTCAATCCATTTGCCGGCGTGGCGAATGAAAGCAGCATTGACAGGCATGAAGATGGTCATCTCGGCCTCGCAGTTAGTGACAATAGCCACATTGAGGGCATAGGTGATGTACGCCAGCAACAGGCTGCCGGCACCGGCAGTGTAGAGCGATTGGCCCAGGACCACGAAGATAGAGGTGCCAATGGTGCCGCCAATGGCAAACAGCTGGATCTGGCGGTTGTTGAGGCTGCGGTGCGTCCGGTACTTGCCACCACGTTTGGGAAGACCCTCGACATGCGCGCTGGAACCATTACCAAAGTCTTGGGGGTTGGCCGCCGAGTCATTGGACGTACTATCGACTACAGTCCAAGACAGCTTCTCGGTCGCCATCTTGCCGCTGGCTTCTTCCATTGGGGCTCTCCGTTTGGTGGTGAGGGAAGAAGCTGGGACGGAACAGAAGCAAGCTAGGGCCGGGGCTGGAGTTGGGCCGAAGCGGGAGCTGCAAAACACAAGTTGAAAAAATAGAGTCAATCGCGAATCGACCAACTACAACATTGGCAATGGGTGTGTCTACTTGTGTATGGGTGTTTGCTGCCAGAAAACCAGCTAGAAAAACAAACTGCAGAATTCCCATCCCCAGAGCTAGTTTAAAACATTGGCGTCAGGCGGTAGTTAGATACTTTGTGGGGGAGGGGATAGAGGAGACAGATGCGGCAAGGAGAGGGAGAAATTATCCCGAGTGAGCAAAAATTTACACACCTTCCGAATGAAGTATATCAGACACAAGAAGGAGTGCTAGCGTCTGGGCATTTAGTGATTGTCTTGGCTTCAAGCCACGGGCCGAAGCTATGGTGTACGAGTACTTCTCCGGGTATCGAAGCAGCCTAGGTGTGCTAATAGTTATAGGTGTACTCCGTATGTAGCTGTCTGGGTGCTGGGGACAGGGGAAGGGAGGATCGCGTGGCGTATCTTTTTGCCGCAATTGACAATCGAGTCCCCCACGACTGGGTGTTTACATTCCTCGATAAGAGACCCTACATTTCTTGGCAGCTGACAAGCTAACTGCTTGACACATAGCCTATCGTTTCCCTGTCATTTGGGGCCCATGGCAGCAGGAGGGACGACATAAGAAAAATGTATTGTGGTCGCACATACAACCAAAAACGCCTCCGACGTACATACGCCGTATAACAGAAAAAGGACAGAAAAGTACTAATACAACGGCCCGCTTATTCGTGTGGCAAGCCCAAAGCATAGAAGCATGTGATCGTTTCCGCCTGTACGCCACACCTTGAAATCAAATGGCTAGAAGTGCCCAAAATCGCAACATCACACGGCCCAACGCGACAACCACCTTTGTCCCTCGCTCTCACACACACCAAAGAACAGAAACATCAATCTCTCTTATCTCCATGCTGAGACAGGCCTACCAGAGGATCCTGATGCATTCAGCATCGCAGCGCCATCCTTATCCTTCTTGGAGCTAGCTGGCCCACCAACACTTCCGATAGTAATGCGTCGTAGATTCTTGACGCCAGCCATAGCTTCTGAAGGCGACCCATTGCGGCCTTGAGGCGATCCTGAGCTGACATCCCGTCGAAGACTGCTGCTCATGTTCATCCGCCGAGCTTGACCCGGAGTAAGAGCGCGGCCGATAGTGCTATTGCGAGACTTGCCTCCGCTCCCACTCCCACCCCCGATTCCACTGCCACTTCCACTTCCACTAGCCGAGTGGCAGTTGGGCTCAATCAGGCTGGGACACGCGATAGGCGGCGACCGACGCCGTTCGTCGCTGAGTCGTCGCTGTCGCGAGATACCACTAGTAGAGCTAGCAAGGGGCGATGGTCCCGAGTAAGATGCAGACCCTCGGTGATGGTGACTGTTGCCTCCCATGGAAAACCGCCGAGGACCAGCATGGTGCATGGGAGACGGTCCGCCGGTGACAGACGAAATACGAGACGCTTTCTTGGCCAGGTGGATGGCCGACCGCAGCTTCTGTGAATCGATAGTCCAGTCTGCATCGGCTTCCGTAGACGGAGCCAGCAGGCGTTTCTGTGCGATGGGAGAGTCGTTTTCGTCCACCGACTCGAGCGTGGAATTCGTAGAGCTCTTAAACACGTCCCCAATCATGCTGTACCGAATAGAAGGCGGTGTGATGCGCCGGTTTGAAGTTTGCATCGGAGAGATCGTCCGCAGTGGTGTACCTTGCTTTTCAGCTGGCCGTGCCGCCATATCTTGGGATCCATCCAAGACGGACGAATTCGCAGTCAGCTCGTCGGAAGAGTCTGGCGGCGTGTCTGTCTGGGGTGCCAGGCGGCTCGGCTTCGACAGAAAGCCCGACAGGAACCGACTTGCTTTGCCGCTCGGCACTGCCGGCGTCGTCGTCGGCTGCGTGCTGCGAGAAGCTGTAAATGACACAGTAGCAGTAGCTTCACATGCACCCGTCTCCGTGTCGATGCAACCTGAGATGTTGGCTATTTCTTCTGCCGAGATCAGTGGATCTGAAGAGCTGCTGGGTTGCACGTCGCCTCCGTCAGAGCAAGAAGTTGCAGCTTCTTCCGTCACCACAACGGACACTGAGTCCTTCTCCGGGCTGTCCTCGAATTTTTGTGGCGTCTTTTCAAAGTCGGCCAGCGTCCCTTGCTCCTCTTCGTCATCCCGCCATCGAACACTCCGGCGCAGTGGGCCCTGTGAGAGTCTCTTCTTTGCTGGTGTAAACGACACGCCTTTCTTTCCCACGGTGACCACCTTGCGTCTCCACGGTGAAGCTTTTGTTGGTGATACGGAAAACGCGGTAGCCTCTGCGTCAGCAGGCCGCAGGCTCAGGGACGGCCGCCCAGCGCCGCCCAAGCTTTGTTTCCGCCTTGGAGTGCCTCGCTTCGAGGGAGGGAACGCCAGTCCAGGTCCAATGTTGGAGAATCTGGGTACTTTTTTCAGCAAGTCCGCCTTGACTACATCGGAAAAGGTCTGCATCCCAGACTCGAGGAGTTTGCCAGCAATATTTTGACCATAGTCTATCGCCGCCTCTCTGTCCATAGACTGAACTGCTGACAGTGCGACCAGCGTTTCGAAATGCGAGGTGAACAAGCACTGCATTGCGCTGCTGGACGCAGGCGAGTTGGCCTGTTCAAGAACTTGGAGGGACGCCATGCGGGCAAAGTTGGCCTTGAGAAGCTCCACCTCACGGCTAAGATTATCGATTGCGCCGGACGGATCAGCCACGGCACACTCTGCACAGGCGGACTGCACTTGCACGATGCTATGCTGTAATGCCGACTCCAGGGGACGGTCCCAGTTGCACCGCTGAATTTTCTGGTGCAGGTGCTGACGGCTCTGTTCCAGCTCAGCCAAAACACCAGCCACAGATCTTCTCACCGACACCAAGCTTTCCGGAGTGGGAGATTCGCTGTTGGCTTCGTTGTGGGTACTAGACACCGCATCAAATGCAGCCGTCAGCACTGACAGAGTGGCAATGCGACGCTCGATGAAGCACTGCTTCTTCATATCGTCGACATGCTGCTGTCGCTCTGTCGCCGTGTTTTGGTACGCAGTTCGGATGCGCTGGATGCCCTCATCGGCAGCCGCATTGCGTTTGTCCAACTGCTTGCGCATCTTGAGGGCAAACGTCTGCTCGGCATGCTTCTGCTGTGCCTTGAGCTCGTTGATAAGAGCCATTTGCTCGTCGATCTTGACAAGGAAGTCCTTGACATGGCGGTTGACGTTGAACACATTCCGCGTCACCTTAGTTTGGATGTTTTTGGCCCGGTTGGCGTAGCGAAGAGTGTTCTGGGTCTCGTCAAAGTGCGCACTCGAGGGGCTGACACAGACAATCATGACTGTTTTGCAGTTTCCGCCCAGCGAGAATTTGAGCAGACGCGTCAGTTTACTGTTCCGATACGGAATATGGTTCTTCTTCCGAGGATCACACAGCGCATTGATGCAGCCTCCGAGAGCAAGCAGCGACTTGTTGATATTGGCGCCTTCCAGCAGCCGTTCACCGCGGTTCTTCGTGGCACTAGCCCGCTCACTGCCTGCCAAGTCAATGATGCTCAACGTAGCAACAGTGTGCGGCTCGTTGACACTAGCATTCCGGTCTCTCTGAGCAACGTTGATCTGCAGCACAGCATGCGAACGGGATGAGACGGCGTTGGCCTCAGTTGGCGACACTGTTCTATATTCATTTCCCTGGACGATCATATCCATCACCTCCTGAACGTTTTTGGGGTGGTGACTGGTGAGCCCGGCGACGGTGACGGCTTGATTGCAGTCCTCCCGTAGCATCAGGCCCGTTTTGCTGCTGCCCCCAGGGACTAGAAGATCCCGGATGGTTTCGTTGTAGATTTCGAGATACGACAGCGAGATCTCGGTGAACTTCTCGTCGCTTCGTTCGTGGATCTTCTCGAACAGCTCCTGCATGGTCAAAAAGATGATGCCGGGTTGTTGGGCAGTGCCGGTGATGGTGTGGGTTTTTCCGCAGCCTGTGGCTCCGTAGGCGAAAACAGTGGCATTGTAGCCGTCGAGGACGCTGTCTAGCAAGCACTTTGTTGTTCCCTCGTACACGTCCGTTTGTGTGGCATTATCGTCGAAGATCCGGTCGAATGCAAAAACCTGGTCTTTCACTTTCTTGCCCGCCGCTGGGACGACAGATCGCGAGAACTTTTGAACAGGGCTGTCTTCAGGGGGATCAAAGACTCTGCAGAGTAGAGAAACCAAAATTAGACGTGAAACGGGTGGGAAGCTAGGACTAGTTGGCCAACTCACAAGCAACGGTCATCGACCACCTTGATGACGGACCGGAGTCCCTTCTGGTTGAGCTTAGGTGTAGGTGCTGCGGCGAGAGAGCCGTCACCGAGGAAGACAGTGCCATCGTCTGTCTTGCTTCTATTAGAGTAATAACCATTAGCAACCATGATCGCTCATTCCAGTATGAGCGCCGAGACCTTAGATCTTCACTCACAGCTGGGCAGCCTCTCGGATTGTGAATGGTCTGACTCGCACTGTTCAAGTCCGTTGTTAGTCAATGGATATCATTTCGCTGTAGCAGGAGGCGTCTCCCAAAAGCTCGTACCAGTAACAGAGATTGAAGATGCGCCGGGATTGAGAGAAGACATGATGCCAACGCAACAGGTGTGATGAAATGCGGACGAATGGCCAGTGCCGCTCCAGGTTGTCGAGTAACCAAAGAGCAGTGCTTTCGAAAGGCGAGTGGCTGCGTTGTCGTCTCCGTGTATCGATTTGATTGCGAAGTAAACAGTGTCACTTGGCGATGTTTACTTTGTGACTAAAGCAGATAATGGCCCTTTTCGTCCAGATAGCACAAAAGTTAAATGGGTACGGGGCTAAAACCGGACAAGATACGGAGAAAACTGGAGAAAAAAGAGAAAAACAAATACACGTAATATCAAAGGCCAGAGAAAAAAACGTACTCCGTACTCGTAAGGAGCGTAGTTTGCAAGTTGTGTTTGTCTCACACGTAACTGCAAACACATGGCGTTGTCCTAACTAACACTAGCTGTCGAGTTCATGTATGTATGTAAGCAAAAACGGTGCTAGTGGATTTCGTTATTTATTTGCGGTACTAGGTCGCTACGGCAACCACACGGCCCACCCTATGTACTCCTTTCGCAACTAAATTGCCGCTTTAGGGGGCCCAGCCCCTCCTGATAATTTTACACCCCAACTTCGTACAGAGTGCAATGCATTCATTCACCAGCTTCCTTGCTAAGCTGTCCCTTGAAATCTCCAAACCGCCCTTGCCTATAAGTGCAACCGATCCCGTCCAACCAGGAAACTCTCTGGTAGGCCCAAATAAGACGGACGAACTCCGCCCAAACTGATCACCACTTTTTGCACAATCACACTTGGCATCAGAGCCCAGATGCGCAGCTTGTACGCTCCTCCATTTCTCAGCGTGAACGCCGACGTGCTAGAGTTTCCTGCTAGGCCCCAGACACCATCTGCCACAGCCGCGCCCCAGCCTGGCGGCATGGACTGTCCGATAGATCTGCCAACGGGGCGCACAAGCGTTGGAGCCGGCAGAGAAGCCATATCCACTTCGGGGAATAGTGCTATGCCTTACTCCAACGGCTGATGGTCTCCCAAGTAGTTCTGCGTGGGAGACAAGTAGGCTGTCACGTTTACCACCTTCTCGCTGCCAGGTGTGCCAAACAGGTAGACGTTGTATTCTAGGGCGGGAGCTGCGGAAATGTTGAGCTTCTCTGCGTCTTGCAGCCATAGACCGACTCCCGTTCCTGTTCGTCCTTATTGCTTGAATGTGTGATATGTGGTGTTCTTACTAGAGGGCTGAGAGGGGGCACAATGGCTTGGTAGTTGGCTCCGTTCATCGACACGGTGTTATCAGACTCGACAAATCCAGAAGTATAATTCGCTGGGACAGCATGAACGTTAACAGGTATCTGTACTGTTGGGATGGAAAAGCTGTATCTGTCAAAGCCACGACAAGGCGTGGTAATGCTAATTTTAACCGTGGTTGTGGTTGCTTGTGACCAATCCGCTGATGCGTACACTCTCGAATCGGTCCCGTTAGACGATGGCCCAACAACACCGCTATACCGTGAGAGCTTCAGCCACGGCTCCGACGGCGTAGCTGTCTAAGTACAGGAGCGTACGCCACGAGAGAAGATGTCGAAATATCGTCGAGTAGGGCCGTAAGAATCCAGTGGCGGTGTCGTCAGAGAGCTTCCAGAATTGCTGTGGTACTTGTCGTCCCCTTGTACAGAGGCGTTCGATCCCTCAATACCAACCCCGACTTCACCAGCCAGAGACACAAAGTTTGTCTGAACATAGGTCATTGCCGGCAGCGCGTTCCGCATTGGCTGTTGCCAGTGTCCGTCGTATCCAAGGTGTGTTTCTTTTTTGATCAGCATTCAGTCACCACACCGTCATCCAGTATATCTAAGTATCGGCCTGTACTTACGATCCATCATGTGATTCCACTTCCCACCCAGCAGCATATTCCAGCGGAGAGTGAGATTGGCATCTTCTTCGGAAGCTCCGAGAACGGCCCTAATCATGTCGTTGACAGCATTACGTTTCTGACCCGCATACAGTTCGTTCTTCGCCGCACCAATGTAGATTCGGTGCACAATTTCTCCCGCCAATATGGGATGCAGTATCATTTCGAAGAACGCAGCCTGGTCAACTGGGTCCAATGCACCATATAGAGTCTCCGCATTCGTAGCCAGAGATGCCCACTCCCGAAGAACGGAGTCTGCCTCATCATAATGCAGGACCGAATATGTGTGTGGTTCGACTAACTCGTACTTCCTGAGACTTGCACGAGTTCCGTATTGTGCAATAATCTTGGCTATGCCAGAAGCTAAACTAGCTTTGGCTCCAAAGTCTCTTTTGGCCCATGCTTCTGTCCATGCGGCTGTGCTGTCGGCGTCCCATTTATTGGCATCATACGCCATATCAAGAAACTGGTTGATGGGTATCTCCAGTCCTTTCAGGTCTCCGACATTGACGATCCATATCCGGTCGGCACCACGTGCATATGCCATTGACATCTGCTCGGCAGTCTTTGACATTTGTACCGTATTGATCCATTTATAATTCCGTGGTTCCCCAACATAGTCAAAGTGATAGTACACACCCGCGCCGCCTTGGCGATCTCGCTCAGACAAGAGAGGGAGCCGTCGCACATTGCCCCAGTTATCATCCGACCATAGCAAGGTCACGTCATCTGGCACTTTCAGTCCCTCAAAAATGTATGACTGCACTTTTTTATACAGACACCACATCTGGGGAACCGAACTCATATCGGAGACGCCCAGGCCATCCGAAATAATGCGTCTCTGATTGACCACAAGCTCGTTAAGCATTGTGACAATTGTGTCGACACCGAGCCCTGCGATGGCTGTATCTCCACTTCCACGCATCCCCATTGTCCATAAAGAGTTTCGTGCGTGCTTCTGCGCCCGCTGAACGCCATATCTAAAATATTCATCGATGGTTGCATTGTTTGTATTGTATGCCCAGGGCCCTTTATAAAAGTGGCTGAACTCATTTTGCGCCCGCATGAGAGGCTCGGTATGAGAACTGCCCAGAACAATTTCGTAGGCATCTGCGAGTGGCTGGTTCAGTGGATCGTCGACTTCAAACATGGCTCCCCAAATAGCTGGCCAGAGATAGTTTGCTCGAAGACGGAGTAGAAGCTCAAAGACCAAGCTGTAAAGCCCGGCACCATAACCAGCACCATATGGCGTGTCGGGCCAGTGGGCAGCTATCCAGTCTGTGAGTGCTGGCTGCTCGTCATTCAGAAAGATGCCTCAGTACTGGACCGTTGGGGCCTTCTGGAGTTTTGACCCCGGCAGTACAAATATGTTTTTCTGTGGCTGGATCGGTACATCGCGTCAAAAATGCCATGGTGATACTCCAATCTGCTCGCTGATGTCATAAAGCCCATAAATTGTACCACGGGGATCGCTGCCGATTATAACAAGAGCACGCGCACAGCCATCGATAGGACTGTCCACTATCTGACTGATAAAGGACTCCCACTTGTCTTTTATCTACGAGATATCGATTGATTTAGACGTAACGAGATGGTCAATAATGCTTGAGTGGCCGATGGTTCCGGTGATAATAACTGTGCTATTTGGCAACGGCGGAGAAAAAGCAGGCCCCAGGAAAGAACCGTCATTTTTCGTTCTGTATGCCGTATTATTTGTATTATCGACAGGCTGGTAGTGATATGCAGTTGGGACTGAGTTCTCGAGACCATTTGACAAGGTGAAGTTTGTACCAGTCACCCTCCCGAAATCGACTGACAAGTCCCCTGCAGCGCGGACCACACCCCAGTACTCATCATCGGACACCAGGATTTGCTTCTGTGAGGCTCCATAACTCTCTCCGCTAATTTGAAAGCTGTTTGTCGTGCCACGATCAAAGGCGATGATTTGCTGCTGTCCCAAACCCCGAGTGCTGTCAATAAAAATGAACAGCGCAGAAACAAGACTGGTGAATCCATTCCATGCTTGAACCATTTTCAGCTCAATCTAGCAATCAGATATTTGCCACTAAAGAGCGTGCAATTATATCTGTGAAGTACGTTGGCTGGATATCCGATATTGGCTCACGCGTAAGCCGCCTTGATTGGGATGCAACAGGGAGCCTTGGTATAGATATTGGATTCATTGGTTTGCAGCTACAGAGTTGCAACGCACAGAAAGCGCACCTGATACTTTTGTTGAGAATTTACTGCTCCAATCACAAGCAAGCAATTCTTGTCATACTGTGCATGTTGATGAAATGATACTTTGTCGAAGCGAGATTTACCTTTCTTCTCTTCGCACTTGTTTAATTTTCCCGCCATTTTTTCCCGCTATTTGGAATACGGCCAACGCTCCTTTTGTGAGACCATTATGTTAAAATGCCATAGAAATGGGATTTCCTTTTAAGTGTGTTCTCCTCATTGACTTCGGAGCTGGTTTTTACGGAACCGCATAAATTAGCTGTCCTGTGGATACCTGCTTCATTCTATGCGCTACACACTTCTGCTTCAACAGTCCATATACGAGCCCCGGTAATACCAACCGCCTTACTAAGTCTTGCAGCCCTCCAAGAATTGCACAGCGCAATGTTGGCAGTCGAGATGACATGTATCGTCTAGTAGCATCTAAAATAGAAATATGTCTACCTCTCGGGCTTAAGTTCTTCTTGGTGAGGGGTTAAGCTGCTAGTACGGATTTTAATCTTATCAGATCATCTGATAATTAAGAAAAACTAGTACTTGGTTCCTAGAAAAATAATAAATCACAGCGTCTTCTCAGCTGAGTACTTGGCACCGACCAGGTGCCATCCTCTAGCGATATCCATGTCTTCTTTTTCGCCACCCGTAGCAAGCTTGATCGACTTATCTTTGCCTTGGTCAAGATACATCACGGAATCGTTCTGAGATGGAATGTTAGCTAAGTCAAACGCATGCGAGCAAGGCAGATAGGTTTGGTTACAGCACCTTTCCAATGGTGAGCTTGATGAAAGCTTCAATCGGAATCGGCCTGTACACTTTGGTGGCCGGCTTCTTTTGTACCAATGACAAGACATTTTTTAGGACAACTTCACTCTGAAAGAACCCGGCACGAGCCATCTTGCATCCTCCGGTGTTGGCAACGTCGCCAAATGCAAAGATGTTTTCAATTGGGGCTTCCTTTCCAGTATCAATCTGCAAAGTTGGGGTGACGCTGATTTCGCCGGAGGGTGAGATCGCACCGGGAAGATACTGGGACAGAAGAGAAGAGTTGGGTGTTTGGCCAGTGCAAAGAAGCTATGCACATTGTGTTAGTTTTGCTGCTCCGAATTTGAAAGTGTATGGGAGCGTGGGGAGAGGTCCCTTACCAAGCAATCATAAGACTCTTTGCGTCCGTCGGCAAAGGTCAGTGTGCCGGGGCCGCCAACTATGGCATCGGGGGCGTCGCTGGCGAAAGAGATTTCCGGTCTCTGCTCTAGAACGATATCGACGCCAATTTTTTGCAGCACGCTCAGCGTGTGGTCGTGCAGGCGCTTTCCATAACGAGGCAGCAACTGGGCCTTTGAATGCACTAGTGTGACAGATTTGGAGTTGCCTGTAATTTTCGTAGAGTCGCTCTCCGCTTCCGGGTGGCTGGAAAAGCTTTTGATGTCAGCCGCAATTTCGACGCCCACGGCGCCGCCGCCCACAACAGCCACGGTCCGGGCATTTTTGATGCGCATCTGCAGGGTTTGCAACTCTGCACAGGCCGCGTTTCGGTCAGCTGCAGCAAGCAGCTTTGCTGGCGGCTTTTGGGCCGTACCGGTGGCAATCACGGCAATGTCGAACTTGAGGCTTTCGCCATCTTTCTCCAGGAGGACCTTATTCGCTGTGATACCCACAACAGAGTCTTGAATGACGCGGACGATGCCTTTCGGCGCGCTCTCAAATATGGCGTCGAACGGAATAAACGCATCCCGCTCATGGCCTGGCACAACAGAAAAACGGGGGAAGCTGAAGCTGTAGTTGAAATGTGAGTTGCGCTCAATGAGCACTACGCGCCAGCCTGTTGGTAGGGTCTCGGTGAGGCGGCGGGCCAACTGGACACCAGCAAATGAGCCTCCGATGACAACAACGGTTTTGGGGGTGTCTGTTGGACCCGTGTACTTCAAATAGTGAATCCAAGCTTGAAGCTTCTGCCATATGAGAGTCGCCAAGAATTTGGGGATATAGTCCAGCATGGAAAGGAAAAACCTGAATTTATCGTCCGCCATATTGGATGCTCGTAGGTGGCGATGGACTTCAAAAGAGGTGTAGCAAGTATAGCACCTATGATTTCGAAATAGGAGTAAATAAGAGCGATGGGATAAGAAAACAGAAAACAACCAGAGATGCGTGCAGCAGACAATATATACGAGGAAGGGGTCATGGCTAACACGCTAGGCAGAAGGTAGGAACAGGACCGGGCAGGCTCGCTTTTACGAGTCAATATAGCTTTGCCCAGGCACTATTACGGAGCAAACTTTCTCGGCCAATCGCCGAATATCCCGTAACTTATCTCCGCCCCGACTTCGCAGCCGCTGCTGCTCTGGTCCGAAAGCAACGGCCACACGATAAAAAAGTACTTTGTCTTTACTTTGGCAAGGTTTATCTGTGTCTTGCATGGCTACTACCGAGTACACATATTAGCGTGACTCGAAGGGCAAGTGGATTGTTGAGTATACTATGAAAGTAATGGGTTTTCATAAGAGCTCCAAGACGAATGGTAGAGCATTATGAAGCAGACAAAAAGGGCGAAAGAAAAAAAGGAACCACAGGGGGAACAAGCTCCTAGACATTACAGGACCAAACAAGCAAAAATGAATGAAAATAGACAACAGACAACGAACGGAGAAATGAATAGGCAATAAGAAGCACCCTAGATCAAGCCAGCCCGCGCTGCCTCGCCACCACCGTCCTCGATAACGGCATCTTCTCTGCGTTTGCCTTTGCCGATGCTGCCCTCACCCACACCCATACGGCGTGCCACGTATCTCTGGGCGACGACGCCAACGGAGAGGCTGAGTGTCTCTTCAAGCCACTCAGCCACCCACTCCCGCGGGTCCACGCCTCCGCTCTCGACAATTTCACGCACGTCGTCCGGCAGGCGATCCAGACTCGCCTCGGAAATCGGGCCGTTGGCATCGTCGCCGCTGCTGGCCGGGGTCAGAGGAGCGGGCGCGTCCAGCCAGTGTATCCACTTGGCCGGCAGAGCTTGGCTGACGGTGTGGAAGACAATGTTGTGGACAGGGTCTAGCACGTAGACGGCAAAGCTGATGACATCATCAGTTTCGGCTATGTCTTCGCTCGACGAGGCAGCCTTGTCTTTCTCGCTAGACGCAGAGCCCGCAAACAGCGCATCTGGGCCGTTGGCGGGCTGGGAGGCCAGAACGGCCTGCACGGCAAGAAACAGGTCCGAGCGACGTACTGGGTTGCTTTCAGACACTGGCTCGACGGCACGCTGGCGGGCTAGATCCAAGCCACCGGTGGCCGCGTAGTATTCGTTCGCGTAGGCTTCTGCGCTCGCCCGGCAGAGCTTGGTGCCTTCAATGAGGCCCGTCACGGTGCCGAGATCGCGAGGGCTCTCAATGGCACGCCACCAGGGCCCGTCACGCCAGCCGGCAGCCGAGGAGCCGCCGACGCCCAAAAAATGCTTCTCAGCAACGGGGGAGCGAGCTGCATTTTCCTGGCCACGCTGGATCACCAGAAGATCGCCGCCTTCTACCTGGGCCATGACACGCGAAAACATGCCGTAGACGAGAGGGTCGAGCGACGGATAGCCCACCATATCATGCGTGATGTGAATAAGAAGCTGCTCATGAGACAGAATGGGCGGAGCTAGCGTGTGGAGGATGTTTGTGAAAGTTGGGAGGGCGCGATGGCGGAGTTCGTCTCCTAGACATGATGTTAGTTTGCTAGCTTGCTACCGAGAAGAGTAATAAAAGGGTATAGAAGTAGGTGCAGACATGAGCGGACAGAACTAGACGACAGATTTAGGTGCGTGGGCATCCTTACCGTAGTCTCGAAGGACAGAATAGTTTCCGCGCACTTGCTCTGCCCACTTCTTGGCCTCCTCATTCTGCTGGATCTCCTTGACGGCGGCCTCAGCCTGTTTCATAGCTGCGGAGGCAGTCGACAGAATACCACCCCACCAGCCGCCACCAGCGGCCGGAGCCGGAACCGGAGTCGGGGCAGTATCGCCAGCGTAGGCATGGGAAGCAGCCTGGGCGCTGGGAGTGGATTTTGTGCTTTCCACGGATGTTCGATGGCTAGCAATATCCACTGGAGGCGTTCCAGCAGAGCGTCGAGGCGAGGGCCCCTTGGGACCAGATGTGGTGTCTTTGGTGCGAAGGATGTGTGGGCCAGACACGGATGGCTTGTCCTCGAGTTCATTCTCGAGCTCGGCTAGGATGTCCTGCTCTGGCTCGCTGTTCTTGGCCGATGCCTTTGCCGCTTTGTTGGACTTCTTCGGAGCCGCGCTTTCGGTGCCGATGCCTTCAAATAGCTCGTCGAGGTCGTCGGCGGAAGCGCCTTTGGATTTCTTCGACGACATTTTGCTATTATTTGTCAAAATATCTGTCCCGATGAGTGTGTGGCCACGGAGTTGCCGATAGGTGCAGTTGAGGTTGTGATAGAGAGTAGCCTGTGCACAGTGCTCCGTAGTAGCTTTATCGTCATCGGTCGGTAAGCTAGATAGTATGGGGGTTGCGCTATGTGGCGTTGGACGCCTCAGGCAGAAATAGCCCCTGGACAGGGTGTTGTACGGGACGAGTACAGTGCAGTGTGGCTGGTGTCGTGGCGTCGCCTAGCAAAAGCGGCCTATCATGTAGGCTGGCTACGGAGTACTTTGTAACCACATTGCGGAAGGGGGTGTGGAAAGATATTAGTGAGTGGACCTGCACTGTATGACTAAACCGCATTTGGACGCTGTGTCTGGCCGGAACACCTGGGCTGTTATTACATTGAGGTCGCCAGCATTATGGCTCTGTTTGGCCTCAGTTCTATTCAGCAGCGAATGCCACAATGTGTCTATAAAAACGGAGGGCGCACAATCCGGTCACATGTGACTGCTGTTCTCTATCATAAACGACATTTGCGGATGAAGAAGAGCCTTTGTTGCTGGCAGAGAGCCCCTGGGTGTAAGTTCTTCTAGTTGGGTGGCGCTCAAATATTGCTCTGGCGCCCACTTTTATCTCACAGATCACTCGTGTTATTTTTTCTGAGCGGCCCATACTCACGAGTGTTTCTCTTACACCAGACAGCAAAGCGCAAACAGCAGGCCCATCTCCACACAGCGCTTCGGTCGTCTTGTGTGGTGCTGCCGGCTATCTGCCTATCTAATCTTTAATTCCTTTTTTGTTGCGTTCCTAATGTTCTGACCTAGCGCTTTTGGGGCTTTACATCTCCAAGCCGTAAGTCAGCCTCGGCGTGGTTCTACCCATCTTTATGGACCGCGCTCGAAGTACCGGCCGCTCTCGCGGAACCGGCTCATCTCATCGTGGCAGTCTGTCTCGTGGTCGGTCGTCCCCGTCTTCGGCCGTGGCACCAGCTGCGTCTGGTTCAGACACATTGATCCCACCTCCCCCTTCCACAGCCCCTAGTTCTAGCACATCTGCTTTTCCGCTCCCCGTCTCTCGCACCCCCATTGTGCCCCCTCCCACACCGTCATATACTCGAGGGCGGCGTTCCAGCCTGCCCGCTTCGGCCAGTTCCTCATCTGCCGCTACGTCTTCTCACTCCGGGGACCTTTCCCAGAACCTCATTTCATTTCGCCCATCCTTCTCGCTATCTGCTGAAAAGCCCTGCAAACCCCTTCCCGCCACTTCTAACACGCCTGCCCTGATGTCCCAACCCCCCGCAAAGTCGACCTCGCTGTCGCCAACTATGTCCACGAAACATGCCGGCCTCCGCACCCGTTCGCGGGCCAGCGAGGCAGATGTTGAAGTCAGCACCCCGGGCACCGCTGTCGGTGATGATGCCGGCGTCTCCAAAGGCGGTCACTCACTGCGGAGGCGCACGCGTATTGACTACAATCACATGGAGCACGGTGATGCCGGCGACCATTTGAATGGCGAGTCTCTGTCGCTGGTTGCCACCCCCTTGAGAGGTCGGAAACGCAAAGCCACTCACCCCCCAGACGGATTGGCTGATGAAGCTCCGGCCTCGGCGCCCGCCCCCTTCCTGAAAAAGATTCGTTTTGTGAGCCATACTCAACAGAGCATGTCGGCTACTGGCTCGATCCCTGGAGCCGGCGGGATCAATTCGGCACCGGTGACGGCTACCCCAATATATGGCGCTCCGTCGCAGGCTGGCGGCAACACCCCAGGTCCCAGTGGTCTTTTCTCTGACGTGGTATTTACTACTCCGCGCCGCGGCCGCCCGCCTACCCGCAAGTCGATCCCCGAGGCCCCATCTGTGTCACAGTTAGCTTCATCTTCATCAGCTGGGCCCTCGCCGTCTGATGCTATTGTTGTTCAAGACACCATAGAAGTCGGTGGCAGTCCTCCTAGCAGTGACTCTACCGACCAGGATTCCTCTTCGAGCGCCACGCCGCCGGAGAAGACGCCTCCCATCAAAGAGGCCACATCACCGGCAACGATCTCTGCACTACCGGCCCCAATTGCAACGCCAGTCCCATTGCCAGCACATGTCGTGTCGAAACGGAGCACTGCTAGCGTCAAGGTACCAGTCACATCGCATCATCAAAGCGCACCTCAGCAGAAAAGCACACCCAAAGAGACTCGCAGCTTGACACCGGCCAATAGTGGCAGTACGAAGCCGATCCGCACCCCCTCTGTTTTGACTAGGCGACAGTCCGCAGCAGGAGCTGTCCTGGGTACGACTCCGAAGCCAGCAGAGAAGCCCAGCTTCCAGAAAAGACTCTTGGTTTTCTTCCCTCACCGGCGCCATCACACCGCAGCTATCGTATTCCCCATCTCCTCCGACGCCGATGAAGAGAAATTCAGCACTTTTATGGCCTCTCGGCCAGCCTCTAGGCCATCCAATATCGAGCCAAAGCTGGAATCCCCGCCGCCGGATCATTCTCTACTGAACTCTACACCGTCGTCATCCACCGAAAAGGACGAGCAGTCCGGGGATGCAGAAGATAATGGGACGCTTACAGAAGAAGAACCGTCTACTAGTGCTGACACGAAGCCTGCAGCTTCCCATCACCTACCGGAACCGGAACTCGAGCCGACGGATATCCTTTCTGGTCCTTCCTCGGCAAAGACGCCAGAGTCAGGCCTGGCTGCTCCAGGTGCTTTCATCGCTGCTACGGAAGCAAGTGGGAGAAAGCTTGCCTCCTCTGAGCCAACGACGACTCCTCCGCTGCCAGAAGTTCCAGCTGTAGAAGCGGCTGCGGATAACCAGCGAAAGGAGGCACCAGATGGCGTTTCTAGAGAAGAAGCAGCAGCACCGGCTACGGGCGGCGGCAGCGTGGATGCAGAGCGCGACCCGCTTCCTCCCAGCGATGAGCACGTCGAAATCCCAGCTAAAGCCGAGGGCTCGTTTGGCCCGGAACCAGCTGCACCAAAAATGTCCCCTGTGCAAACCCGTACGCCTGGTCGACGAGCCAGCACGCGCCTTGCCACTGCTAGCTCTCTTAGGGAGGCTTTGATGGAGGCACAGCCTTTGAGCCAGAAAGCGGTGTTTGCGAAGTCTGGTGGACAAAATAGCGTAAAGCACCCGAAAGCGGAAAAGCAAGCAAAGCCTTGGGACTGTTTGACGCCATTCACCACGGAGAACACGTTCTTCCCTGAGCAGTTCGACGTGCCGGCAACGCTGCCCTCCTCCAATCTGGGCGCAGTTGAGTTTCCCGATGCAGGAGACGATGATGAGGCTGCGCAAAACGTTGGCACCCAAAGCGCTGACGGCAATGGCGAGGACGATGCTCAGCCTGGCCTTCACGACGACGAGTCTCGGCTCAGCCAGTTGGACGGCGCCAAGCCAGATACAGACGTCGATGCCACTCCCGCACCGGAATTGGACAGCGCTGCTCCTTCGCCTCCTGAACTCATCGTCGACGATGCTGAAACACCGGAAGCCGCGACTAACACCGAAGAGTCTGCTGCAAAGCCCATGTGGAAGAAGCGCTATCGGTTTGGGAAAATCCGAGACCCCAAAGAGTTTATCGAGATTATCAAAGACCACAAAAAGATGTCCACGGCTGATCTGTTTGACTGCCTGTCCCACATCAACAGGGTCTTGGCCGAGTGGCAGGACCAATACAAATTTCTCCGCGGCATCACCGACGATGAGGAGAACGCCGTCCGCCGGAGACAGCAAGATACCACATTTGAGAACAGGACGGCCATGGCAATCAAACGGGGCAATATCGACACGGAAGTCACCGAGCGAGACTTTGTTGTCAAGGGCATCCGAGCACCAAATCCAGTCACCGATGTGATCAAGCAATACGCAAGACAGCAGGACAAGCTTATGTCCCAGATTTATCTATTTGAGTACGACGCACGCGACTCCATGATTGGCAGACAAGACCCCATTGCGCAACGAGAGGGCCTCCAGAATACACGCCTTCGAAACCGGCCCAAGCAGACTCTTAAGGCAGCCGAAGCCGAAGCCGCTGATGATCTCGGTGTAGGGCGGCGCACAAGACGCCGTAAAGCCACCGACGACGACAGCAGAGACCAGAGCAGAGCCGGAACACCCACTCTGGTAGGTCCCAAAGCCACCCGCGGCGGCCGGCGAGGTGCGGCAAGCCGGCACACCGACGACTTTGATGGTTTCGACGGTAAATCTTCAGACCCTGTCGCTTCCGCGGATGTTGCCGCAACACCCAAGAGAGGGCGCCGTAGCCGTGTGCCCAAGAGCCAGCTGTCAGAGTCGGTGGCGGCTGAAGATGTTGACGATGGCTTGTATCGCAATATGCCACCGCCCTTCGAAAAGCCTGGACCCCAACAGGTGGGACGCAAGCGCCGCCGAACCGGACATGCTGGCAGGGGAGATCACAGTAACGACGGCGACTCCTTTCTGCTTCATGATGATACTGCCGACAACGGGCTTGAGTCTTATGATGCTGGCGAGAGCCACGGCCCTGGGTCCAAGCGTCCACGCATCAACGTCGTCAAGCGAGATGGGAAGAACGGGATGGCCGATATGCATCACGGAAGCTTTAACCACCCCGGCTTTTCAGACATGGCCACGTCGGGAGTTGATTCTAATGCCAGCTTCCAAGAGTCGCGCCCATCCTCGTCTTCCTCCAACGCTACCGTCGAGACAGCCGATTCGAATTATTCTCTGCGGCCTAAGCGTCGTCGGCGAGGCTTCCGTGATATTGGAGGGTCAGACGATAGAGACGATCATGAGGACACCCATGAATCCTTTCAGCAGCACAAGAAGCAGAAGCGGCGGAAGGCTGGCGCTACATCGAACATGGGTGCCGCATCGAATATGCAAGACAGCTCGCCGATCCTGCCACAATCGAGAGGTGCCAATGCCCCTGTGATGCAGCCATACTCGTCTGCCATGCCCTCCCTCCATCCACAACACCACCACGGTTCGATGGGTGGCCCTCGGCCTGCCCTGGCTCCAGCGCCGCCTACTTCCGGCCGGCAGCGAACTACGTTCAAAATCAAGAACTACACGCCAAGCGGGGCAGCGACATCTGTTGGTGTTCAGGCCTTTACGAATACCATGCCCAGCGCCCATGGCGCGATCGGGTTGCAGTCTCGAAGCTTCGGAATATCCAACCCTCATATGCCCAGTCACCACAGTGGTGCTTCGATGATGTCCCCAGACACGAGCGGCATGGCGGACGATGGAAAAGACTACCGGCAGATGACCAAAAGCGAAAAAATGAGCCACTCCATGAAGAGTAAGTACATGGCCATTTTTTGTCGCAAAACAATAGTTTGTGAAATAATGATGAATCGACTGCTAACATAGTATTCTAGCTCGTTGGGCAAATGGCTCCATGCAGGCTGCCGTGGCAAAACGTAAAGCTACTTTGGCTGCAAAAAAGGCCGCCGCACAGCAGGCTGCCCAGATTGTTCCGATGATTACCCCCAACGAAACAACGCCGGCTCCAGGAATGGCTGGCATACCCCCGTATGATGTTCTGAACTATGCCAGTGGTAATTTGGATAGACGGGATTCGGATGAGAGTTACATGTACGGACCACAGGGGTCGGGGTAGAAGTAAGAGGGTTGCACGTATTTACATCTTAGTTTGAGGGTGTTAGTGACGGGTTCATTTTTGGAGTACTTCATCATAGCTGGACATGGATTTAGCGGGGGCGGAGCTTATGTTTTTTTCATAATACTTTAGCATCACAGCGCTAACATAGCACAATCCATGCAATTGGTAGCTGCCACGATTAGCTCACTTTAATTGACTCTCCTTTGCGAAGCCGTGGTTATTTTGTTTCTGTGCTATTTCTGTTTCATTCTTGGGGGGTGGAATGGAATTAAATTGTAGCTGAGGCGAGTGCGTCGCAAATACAAGCATGTCCATGTTTTTCGGTTTTGGGTGATATTTTATTTTTTTTGTTCTAATTCCCATTTTTTTCTTTTTTGGAATTATGTGCGCCTTTTATGGCAGCATACAAATTCGTAACCATGCACCTAGACTTGCACGCCGGTCGCCAACCCTTGCGAAAACATGAAGCAATGTTATCCATCTACCCCGCCGATCCGTCCCTTCTCTCGATCATCGGACTTGTAAAAACAAACAGGGGAGCAAAATAGCCGAAGCGAACACATCTGTTTCCTCGACTTTACATCACAACACCGGAGTTGCTAGCAATACGCTAGAGGGATCGAGTCAGCATCGCCCAAAAATATGCAAGAGAAATGAGGAATATGAAACTTACAGGCCACAGCTCAGCGGCCTCCTTGCCGACAGGGCCAGTGATGGCAGAGCCCTTCATCTCACCCTTGGGGTTGACGATCTGTTGCCACTTATTAGAAATAGCCCATTGAACTCCAGAAATCAAGCATGCTCTTCGCTACTTACCACACCAGCGTTGTCCTCGAAGTACAGGAACACGCCGTCGGTCCGCTTCCAGGGCTTGGACTGGCGGACAATGACGGCAGGGTGGACCTTCTTCCGCAGCTCAGGCTTGCCCTTCTTCACGGTCGCGACACTGGAATCAACAAGTCAGCAATCTGAGGCCCCATCACTTGCGATGCACAAACTCGTCCCCAAACCGGCATGGAGGCGCTACTTACACCATGTCACCGACACCGCCAGCAGGCAGTCTGTTCAAGCGCGCACCAATACCCTTGACGGCAATGATGTACAGGTTCCGGGCACCGGAGTTGTCGGCGCAGTTCATGATCGCACCACTATATGACCATCCACCGTTAGCCATCGTTGTCCGCCTGGTTGGGCTAAGTTCGCATTTCTGCGGCCACGTTTCGTCAATCGATAAAGGGGAGGAAATCGGTCAAAGATCGAGAGAGCAAACGTACACAGGAAGACCCAGGGTCATCTTGAGCTTGCCACCAGGGGCACCACGCCTATAGAGGAAAAGAAGTGTCAGTGTCTCAGCTCCACGATTTTGCCAGCCTCACAAGTATGTCTCCTCGCAGCCCTCTGACGCCATGTTGATGTACATATTTCCGCCCTCCCTCGATCAGTCATCGAGGGTCCGAGAAGACCGCTTCCAGATCGCATCGCTGCTCCAGACTTGAGCTTCGGTGTGTCTCTGGGTCTTTGGATCTTCTTTTCGCTGTCGCTGCCAGATCGAATCGGACGAAAATACCGCCACTCCATATCATCGCTGCCACCCAAACGTCCCCCATCATTTCAGGAAAGCCAAAACTTACGAGAGTTTTGCCATTTTATTGTTGAGGTATGTGCAATTTGCTGTGGTTAGAAACGGTGTATGGAAGATGGAATTGAGTGATGGTTGGCCAAAAGAGTTGGGTATTTTTTAGGCCCCACCAAGAAAATCTTTTTAAAAGTTTAGTGCGGGTCTCCCTCAAAAACCCTACAAAATGAGTCAGTCACGTGCAGATGATGAAAACTCAGTACAAGGACACACGTGACATTTATTTTAGCAGACTACCTCGTATGCACGTGTATTTACACTAGTGCAACAAGCGGGATAAACAGTGCATGTTTGACGTGCAACTGCTTGAGTTCCAAAAGTCAATGAACTTCTCATGTTCTCCGTCGCCATCTAAAAGCCCCCAATAGCTCTTCTACAAAAAAGACAACCACAACACCAAAAAAGCCCCAAGGCAGAACCTCTCCCATCCACCTGACACCAACAGACATGCACAAGAACAGATGAAACCCCAAACATTGTAGCAATGAATGTCTCTGACAAACGGAGCTGACGTCGCGCCGTGCTATGATGTCGTAGATGGTGGCAGAGGCGAAGTAGCCCCGGTAAAGCGTGTAGAGGAAGAAGGCCAGAATGGCTAGTTCTCGTACCGTGATGCTGGTGGGTTGTTGTAGAATGAACGACAGGCGTTGCAGACGCCGCGAATAGACTCTGGGCCGACGAAATTCTCGTTGATGGTTGTTGGCCGGTTCGCCACCCGAGCCAGGCCCCAGGGCAGGATCAGGGAACGGCTTGAAGGAGCAGGATCCGCAAGACATTGTTGCAGAGCCTCGTGTCGACGTGTTTAGTAAAAGGATACTTATGGTGGTGTTGTGGGTGAAATGGACTTCAGGAAATGAGCAGCTGCAACGGTTGCCTACAAATTATGCTGACTCAGCCTTGAAAGCTGTACGGAGATAAGGATAAAAATGCAACTATAAGTGGTACAGGGTAACTTGACACCGAACAACGTTACCAGCCTTCCTTGCTATTCCCCTCACTTTTCTCTCAGAATTCTAAGTTCTTCATATTACTTGGTTGATATAAATCATAACCAAGGACCATCTTTTATTGCTCGATGTGTTTGACTCTGGATTCGCTGCAAAAGCTGTGATACTTCTAATAATCGTGATAAGGGCATATTGCCAGATCCAAAGTGCGATGGCGTCTCAAGTGGTCATCCCAAATGTGGGTGACGATATAAAGAGCCAGACAAGCTACATTAAGTACGAAAGAGAGAAAACAATCCAGTACCTGGCAGTGCAGTTCAAGCGTCGGGGGGACCGTGCTGAACTCTCCCGGGTACCAAAACTGGAAAAGCTTCTCATGTATTTGGAGAACTGTATTGAGATGACCCCGCAGCTCAGAAATGGGACTCGGATCGACAGAGGTCTCGATTTAATAGTTGATGAAAACTATTGTTTCCCACAGTCGTTTGTCGAAACAGCCAAACGACTGAGACAAAAGTGGGAAGCTCAAAATTGGGGAGCCGACGCGGTTGTGGACGACGGAAGTGATGATGCCAATGACCTTACTCAGACCACATCGCTGCGCCCAAACATATCTCAAGCTACTACAAATGAAGTGGCAGCGACTATCAATCTGCCGCCACGAAACCATCCCATCTATGGAGATGAAGGCATTATGCATGGCGTCGTGTTCACTCGTGGAAAACATGTATCGCGAGTGTACCGCCGCAACCCTTTTTACCAATCTCGCAGTGCTATGGTATTCGGGCATAACGGCATCCAGCCCGGGACTTGGTGGCCGTTGCAGTTGGTGGCCTTGTTTAACGGCGCCCACGGCAGCAGCCAAGGTGGCATTGCAGGGAGTGCCAAACTAGGAGCTTATAGCATTGTCATCGCAGGCCGATATGCCGACTTAGATGATGACCGGGGCGATGTGGTTTTTTTTTCGGGCTCCCGCGCACACGAAAACAGGGACCCCAACGCTACCGATCCAAGCTCTTTCACAATGGCGCTGCACAAGTCCTTCCAGCTTGGCAACCCCGTGCGCGTGCTACGATCAGCGCTACCTTCAACGGTTCGCGGCCCAGCCAGTTCATCGCGGTGGGCGCCGAGAGTCGGGATCCGCTATGATGGCCTCTACAAAATCGTAGATGCAACCACATCGCATAATTCTTATGGAGGGCTGTACGAGCTGTTCAAACTAGTGCGCCTAGAAGGCCAGGCAAGCCTGGATGGAATTATCACATCCTCGCCATCGGCGTCCCAACTCGCCGACTTTAGACAAATACCAGAGGGGTATTAAACGATACACGAAGTTGCTGTTGTGAGCGGGCACACCCTGATGGTATCACATTGCACTACTTGGACTTAGTCTCTACGCCACGTATGGCCGGGTCTAGGAGCTGATTTGTGACGATGGCCCGCCCCCTAAATTATGGTACTAGGGTTGACTAGTGGATCATAACTACGGCTATCTCAGCGATTGTTTTTATTTGAGGGATAGTCACGCATTGGCATTCGCTTCCTCACAGATTCTGTGAAATGTATACCCAAATTGAATTTTTATTATTCACATTGTTTTCTCTTCCTTTCACCTGCTTGTGACCTCAATCTACAAGGCCGTGTAAATATTGTTTCACCTTTAGAACCTTCTCCAAAAGGTCGCTCTTATACATACCTTTCTGAGCGGCGCGGCTAATCGTGGGCACCTTCCGTAACTGGAACTGTTTACTCCGTATCGCCCCGTTAAATTCTCTCTATCCCTTCCGTTCTTTTACATATAGTCGTTGCTCTGCCACACGGAGTGCATCACCAACTGTTCCAGTGAGCCAAACCACCGCCAAGCGACCACAGGTTTTTCAAGAGAATGCGCTGTGGTTCTGCTTGGGCGCCGTTAGCGGCATCATCGTTATTCTTATCAGCCATCAACCGCTGCAGCGGCTTCCAAACGTGGCAGCCGATAAGGGAGCTTCGAAAACAGGTTCGTTGGTACAACAGCCAGCCCGTCTTAGAATGATCTGTGTCTTTATTGTTTTACCGGGTTAGAAAAACTAGTCGTGCTCACTAGCCATAGGTTGGCCAAGAACCTGGGCCTGTGCCTGCTCATGCACATGATGCTCGCGACGTTGCCCAAGAAGACGTCACATATTCAGCCTACAATTTGAGCGTCCCCATCGACCATTTCCATAATGATTCGCTGTATGAGCCTCATGTCGACGGAACCTTCAATCTAAGGTACTGGTTTGATGCACAACATTACAAGCCGGGTGGCCCGGTCATTTTGCTCGCAGCGGGCGAAACCAGCGGTGCCAACCGGCTGCCTTTCTTGAGGAAAGGAATTGCTGCGCAGCTTGCCGAAGCTACTAGTGGCGTAGCTATTATTCTAGAGCACCGGTACTACGGCACAAGCTCTCCTGTTGCCAACCTCAGCACGGAGAGCCTGCGCTTTTTGCGAACAGAACAAGCACTAGCCGACACTGCCTACTTTGCCCAACACGTGCGGTTGCCTGGCCACGAAGACATCGATCTGACTCCTGGCACATCAGCCCCGTGGATCGTCTACGGAGGCTCCTATGCTGGTGCTTTTGCTGCTTTCCTGCGCATCCTGTATCCCGACGTTTTCTGGGGAGCCATCTCTTCATCAGGCGTGACTGTGGCTATCTACGACTACTGGCAATACTACGAGGCTCAGCGACTGTATGGTCCTACGCCTTGCATCCAGGCCACGCAAAAACTGCTGAACTTTGTCGACCAGATTCTCCTCCCAGGCCAAGCAATTTCTAGTCTTCTCAGGCAGCCTGCTGCCCCAGGCCACCACCTCGAGGACGGTTCCACCTCCCGTATCTTGCGTCTGAAAACCGTCTTTGGCTTCGCAAATATCACACACAGCGATGACTTCGCCTCAATTCTGAGTGGTGCCATGGGCGGTTGGCAGGAGACAAATTGGGATCCTGCAGAGAGCTCTCTAGACTTCTCATTGTACTGCCAAAATGTGACTTCAGACCGGCTACTTTATCCGGATCTAAAAGAGCGGGAACCTGAAGTTAAAGCCCTGCTCGCGTTGACAACTTACGGTAAGGAGGCGCAAGATCTGAGTGTTCCTGCTTTGAATTTTATTGGTTGGACTGCTGCCACTCATCCGTGTGATGCAGGCGAAAGCCAGGATAGCTGCTTCAGCAACCACAACACCACCTTTTATCAACAAAATGACCTCTCTCAAAGGTGGCGCCTGTGGTCCTACCAGTACTGCACTCAATGGGGCTATTTAGCAACTGGTTCTGGTGTCCCTGCTGGACAACTCCCGCTTGTCAGCAGACTCCTGGATCTTGAATACTTGTCCATTATCTGCCGTGAGGCTTTCAACGTGACTACGTTCCCAGATATCGAATCCGTGAACAAGTATGGCGGATTTGATATTTGTCACTCTCGGCTAGCCATCGTGGATGGTGAGGCAGATCCATGGAGAGCAGCAACTCCCCATGCCATTGTCGGGGCCAAGGACCGCCAGAGCACGACAAGTGAGCCATTCTTATTGATTGCAGGTGGCGCAGTGCATCACTGGGACGAAAACGGACTGCTGCTGAACGAAACGACGCCTTTCTTACCGCCGGCAACAATTCGAAAGGTTCAGCTGGACGAAGCCACATTTGTCAAGGCATGGGTAGCTGAGTGGAACGGCTAGTGATAGCATGGTTTATTTGTCTATTTTGTTTCCTCTCCTAGGTATACTAGAGGTAGAACAGCATTCGGTTTAGCATTAAAATATCATACATTAACAATAGACCTATGCATTGCTTTAAAAAAAGTATTATGCTTCTCTCACGAATGTACAGATATGGGTACAAAATCCACGTAGGAAATAACCAAGCTACTCCATAGATGCCCAATATCCCGATAACGCCAACCGTTGTATACCAAATGCACAGCATTCACACTGCCAGGTGCAATTCCGGGCCAACCGCCCTCTTTAGGTAGTTAATGAGACTGCTTTTCATCCAGTTTCATGAGAACTACCGGCTTTTCCTCCGACTTGTCTGTCAGACACCAAGCCAGCGTTGCTACGAAGCTGGACAGAGCAATGAAAGTCAATATCCCTGCTCCAGCACGATCGGCAGGTGTCACTTCTGATACACCTTTATCATTCGTGCCTGCCGCCGAGTTGCCGACACTAGTGCCACCTGTATTTGCAGTAACTGGTGGCATTACCCATGCCTCGTCCACCAGTAGACTCGAGAGGGCTCCTAGGACATTCATTTGTTGGCCGGCACCTGTCATGCCATCATACTGGCCCGTTGTCCATCGAAAGCCGCAGACTCCGCTGGCATCGCAAGCTTTAATGGCAGCAGTTGTGCTATTCTTCAAGGTAGCCATGATTTGGTCGTGGGTAAATGGAGCTAGTTGTGTTGTCGACGCCATCCAGCGGTGCAGATAACCTTTAAAGGACAACATATCGGTTTTGCACTGGACCCGATCGGCTAGCTCGCAGCTAATCTCGATAGCAGGACCAGTGGCAAAGAATACATCAATAGTGCGGTTGACCAGTCCTTCGACGCGGTCTCGCCAGAGGTCGGAGCCGTTTGTCTTCACTTGGTGTCAGTACCTATCTCTTTTAGATTGTGTGCTTCTTTTTTCATCACACTCACATAGTTGTACATAAATGCAGCTCCTTGCATATATACAGCCGCATTGTAGCTGAACTGTGCTTTCGAAATGTCGGTACAATTCGTTTCTGTGTGTCCACCGTCGTAGACATCATACTCGGGAGACATCAACCCGACACCCTCCACCCAGTCCCATGTCTTATTAGCAATCTGGGCGTACGTGTCGTTTGATGTGTACCTGGCTAGGCGGGCGCCCATGTTGAAGAATATCCCGTTGGCGATGCTGTTCTTGTAGTCGTACCCGTTGTTGGCAAAAGGGATCTGCCAGCGGAGACCGCCTCCACAAGTGTCGTCGTGTCGATCGGGAGCAGCTTGACTATTGAACACCGCCTGAGCCAATGCCAACCACTGAGGTTCGTCTGACGCAGGATTTTGGAAAACAGTCTCCGCCGCCAACATGGCGGATAAGCCCCAGAATCCTTGGTCATCGTTCCCCAAAGACATCGTCCAGTTCGCCGGCATATAGGAGTACTGAGGCGGGCCGGATTGAAACAGAAGAGAGCTTCGCGATAAATCGTTGTATGTAGTGTCCTCCGTGAAGTGCCAATAGTCTATCAATGTTCCCCAAAGTGCACCGGCTTGCCACCAGTAATAATCGCCATGCGGTGGCGGCCCAGGAAGGATACCGGGGGTTTGACCTATACTTGTTAGTCGAAAGGCCCGTTTCCCTAGAAGAGAATGTTGGTGGCCTACCTGGCTCATTCCCATGATAGTACGTCAATAGATTGCCTGCAACCAGCTTTGATGCGGCTTTGATCGAGTCTAGTTTAGATCAATTGTCAGCGAGAGTACATTTTAGACGTAACTGATTGTGGTGAGCCGGTAGGCAACATCCAAAAGGCACCGGTCCTAAACGTCCTAAGTATAGAGGAAGCAGCCGCAGTCGATGCTATGCGTTTGTGACGTGCAGTCTTACCAGGAGACTCTAGGTCGACCTCGAGGCTCGCAGATAGCCTAGAGAACAAACCACAAACCGTGTAAAGAACAAATAGCGGGCAGCGTGTGAGGTCCTTCATATTCGAAAGCCGCTTGAGGTCAGGTTCTTCCTAATAGAAGCTCATAACACTTCACTAGCCTCCAGATAGAGTCTAGGAAGACAGAGATGAGGCCGAAAAGGAAGAACTGAGAACTTGTGTTCTATATCGAAGATAAGCTTGGGATCGGCTGCGATCCGAACTACGACGATACGGCCACTTTACATATGCCCGCCCACTAACTCTCTTTGACCCTACCCGAAATCATTCCTCGTATTTCGAATTGTTATTTGCTGACATCCGGCTCAAACAAATGCACGACGCGAACCAGTCCATAGCTTGGACCGAACTTGTAGAGTACTAAAGAATGCAGTTGGATGCATGAGATTGCAAAATAAAGAGGCCTTGGCATAACCAAATAAAGATAATAGCTCGTTTGTGCCAGTCGACTTTTCATACCACGACACACAGTGTATGTGCTCGTATTTGTGTAGTAGTGGTATGCGCCCCATATTTAGCGCGTCGTCGCGTGTGCCATTGTCTGCTGCGCCTCAGCACAATACGAACAGACAGCGAAATTCTCGTGTAAGTAGATAGTGTACGTGAAACTCGGCAACCTAAAAGCAAAACGGTGTGTTCGGTAAGTAGAATCTCGTAATGGTTGCAGTGCTTGGACCGCAAAACACGTCGAAAGGAAACATCCTCCTCCGGATACGAGGCTTTGTAAATTATAGCTCGAATTTATTGGCAGTCTAACCCAAGAAATGGCCCGCTTTCTATGATTACTTGCATGTAATTCTACTTCTACATATGTTTTGCTTGCATTGGGAGTTCTAGTGGAACGCGAAGGGATGATCGGAATGTCGAATATGACTTGTGGTTCTTCTGTAAACGCGCTACAAAAAACCCGCCTGGGAAAATAAACATTTGAACTCCCTACTGCGCTACTGATACAGATTATCATCGCCGTCGGTAATTGTTACATCCTGCAATGCCACAACGCGGCACACGCCACATGTGGCGCAGGCCACCAACCGCATGACGGCTATATAAGCCGTACCTGCCTTCACCTTCATAGTATTGCTAGTCAACTTAATCAACTCTAACCATTTATCATTTGCACATGTGAGCTTGAGTCTGCTTAACCGCATTCCTCTCTACAACTGTTATGCTCACGCATTGCTTTTCTATGCCGCTGCACAGTTTACACTAACAGCGGCGCGTTCATACGCAACAGTAATATTCAAGCATCATGTCGTCAAAAAGTAATAAGCCTTTTCTTGCTAGGTTTTAGTATTCTCTGTTATATTTTCATCTCTCTTATTCTTTTTAGGGATTTCTAGTTTTATGCTTAGATTGTCCTGAACATGGACACTATCTCATTACGTCGTACTCGTACACGTCCATCCAACATTTGTGACGTGTTTTACAAATACATACTTGACTATCTGTACCTTTGTCATTTAAATCGCGTGACATCCAAGATCCTGCTATTAGTGGGAGGCGCCCCATAAAAGATGCTATGCCACAGGTGCTACGAGTAAATACTCGGTCAAGCTATGTACACTTAACCCCACCATAGCTACCTAATATGACTACGCCTACGTCATCCCCCTCCATTCCATTCTCAACTCAACAACATTCGCGATATCGAGCAGAGCACAAGATGTACCGCACGTGGTCAGGCATAATAAATAACTACAAGCGCAGCTAAGCCAACGTGCGACCTTTGCCACATCTTCTCTAATTCTTTAAGCTCACAATACCACACCTTTGAACCATCTTCTCGGGCTCAGATCCAGCAACACCGTCGAAATGACGAGGTTTTCTCACCTTCCTTTATCTACCACTGGGCCCCTGGTCTGCTCCTTGAGGGGTACTACTCTACTGAACCACCCCCTGTTTAACAAGGGCTCGGCATTCACCAAAGAGGAGCGCCAAAACTTTGGCCTTTCGGGGCTACTACCGGCCAGCGAGCAAACACTTGAGCAGCAGGTAAACCGCGCGTATCAACAGTACAGCACTCGGGTAGATGCTCTCGCTAAAAACACATTTCTCACGTCTCTTCGAGATCAGAATAATGTGCTCTTCTTTCGGGTGAGCTAAATCCGTTAAAATGAGGGCCTAGGTCTCTATCCTCAAATCCCTAGATGCGCTTTCAAGCTATAACACCTTGCTGAATTTTGATAGCTGGCCCAAGATCACCTCTTGGAGATGTTCAGCGTCCTCTACACCCCGACCGAAGGTGACGCTATCCAAAACTATTCGCGCTTGTTTCGCCGCCCCGATGGTTGTTACCTGGGAATTCACGACGTTGATCATGTCTCTGAGTATTTGGCTCAGTGGGGTCAGCCCCAGGACATTGATTACATTGTTGTCACTGGTATGCATGGGCTGTTCTTTTGTGTGAGATCATGGATCAACCTGTTTGGTGTCTCGGCTAACATGGGCTATCCAGATGGAGAAGAGATTCTTGGAATCGGAGACCAAGGAGTGGGGGGTATTCTGATATCTCTTGCTAAATTGATTCTGACTACTATCTGTGCCGGCATCCACCCCAACCGAACTTTGGGAGTCGTTCTCGACTGCGGAACCGATAATGAGCAACTTCTGAACGATCCTCTCTACCTCGGCCTAAGAGAAAAACGTGTCAGAGGGGAGAAATATGACCTGCTCGTAGACACATTTGTCAAATCAGCTAGAGAGTTGTATCCTCGCGCGTACATTCATTTTGAAGACTTCGGGCTAGATAACGGTATGATTGATTTTAGTTTTAATGCTCGAAATGCAAGATGAAGATGATCTTGCGAGACTGACAACATAATCGGGATACAGCCCGGCGGATTCTTGACCAATACCGCCCTCAAATACCCTGCTTCAATGATGATGTGCAGGTAAGACTATGTAGTTCAACCAGATTTTTAGTCAAACAGCTCTAATGAAAAATAGGGAACTGGCTGCGTGTCTCTCTCGGCCATTTTGTCTGGTTTGCACACAAGTAACAAAAGTCTCGGTGATCTACGCCTTGTTATATTCGGTGCTGGGACTGCTGGAGTTGGAATTGCAGACCAGGTTTGCAGCGCTATTGCAACGGAAAAGGGAATAAGCAAGAGCGATGCGGCCAAACAAATCTGGTTCGTCTCTCCCAAGATCCTGTTGTTCACTGTCACACTTGCACATCGCTCTAACCCTCATGATTATTTAGGTTGGTTGACAAGCCCGGCCTCCTTACCACTACACTGGCCGTGTCGAAAGCCCAGAAAGTTTACGTGAAAGATGGTGCAGAGTGGGAAGATAAAGGGACAGACCTTTTGGCTGTGATCAAGCAAGTCCACCCGAATGTTCTCATCGGAACCTCAACGGTTCCCAAAGCGTTCACAAAAGAGGTTGTCCAGGAAATGGCATCGCATGTCGATCGCCCTATCATTCTTCCTCTATCAAATCCAACCCGGTTGCATGAAGCTGTCCCGGCAGACCTTTTGAACTGGACCGATGGGCGAGCTCTAGTGGCCACGGGATCTCCTTTTGAACCTGTCAAGGGGCCATGGGGGCCAAATGGTGAAGAGGTCGAAGTGGAAATTGCCGAATGCAACAACTCTGTTGTTTTCCCCGGGATTGGCCTTGGTTCGGTTCTGTGCCGCGCTCGCCTTGTCACTGATGGCATGCTAGTAGCTGCTGTCGAAGGCGTCGCTGAACTAAGCCCGGCAGCACACCGTGCTGATGCACCGCTTCTTCCTGGAGTGGATGTTGTGCGAGACGTCAGTGTGAGGATCGCCCGTAACGTGATCCGCGCAGCAGTTTCTGAGGGCGTGGCCACAGAGGCAGGTATACCCTTGGACAATAACGAAGTTCTCGATGAATGGATCCGTGAGCAGATGTGGAATGCCGAGTATCGTCCCTTGGAATATGTGGGATCGCATAAATAGCAGCGAAGAGAAATTGTAAGCGGAGCAGAACTCTCAAGTCCGTAGCGGGAACATAAGCAATGATCCCAATTTTTTTTGGTTAGCCATAGCACACGGACATGGAATCTGCAATTGAATTCACAGTTATATGTCTTTGCACCGACTTTTTCTATTTCATAGGATTAGGACAGCCCATATGCTTTTCTGCAGCTGCCGTGTCACAAGGAGCAAAAGGCAATTTCACGCAGTTGGTGAGTTTTTACTCCGTAAATGCCTCTTTTGTGGCAATAGTAACCTAGCAGTTATCGTTATTCTTACTTTTTTTTTTAACAATATTATACTGTTTTTTTCTTGAAGAGAGTCATTTTTGAGGCGTAAACAGATGTGTAGTACCGGATGACAAGCTTAAACTGTAGAGAGGACAAACGGAAAAAGCCGCTGAGAAGTATAAGCTATGGTTGACGAAGAAGATATTGTTGTCTTGTATCTGCTTCTTTGATAAACGGTATTGGTGCCAATTTAAACATTATTTCCGTCGGTTTCCTGTATTTCCCACACCTCGAAGTCATCGACAAAAACCACGCACCAATATGTGGCGATGAAGCTTCGGCCTAACTTTATCTACTAACTGTAGTTGCATGTAACGACGGGGAGATTCATACAGCGGACTAGTACAGTATCACGTGGGGATTATGGGGCCTCGGAGAATAGTACTAACAAAGAATCCACCAATATTACCCCATAACAAACCAAACCGGTCGGCAATCGCCGTCTCTCAATCATCAGCGCAGTTACTCGGAGTTGGACCTATTGCCACATCTGTCACCTATGACAGGAGAAAGTCCCTCCTCACGCATTCGGAGGTGAGGAACCTGGAGAGCAGCACGAACAGCCGCTGCTGAAGTCATACGCACCAAACACGAAACACGAATAAAGACACTCTTTAGCACACGGGATTCCAGGGCGAGGGACCGAGAGCTAAATTGCGGAAGAATTGCCACCAAGTCTCTCCCTCGCCATCAGCCGACGCCATGTCCTCCTTTCCCGCTGACGCTCCCTCGCGGCTGCCCAAGCGGCAACACGATCACGACGTTATGCTCGACAGCGCAGAGGTTACTCAGCTTACACCGCTCAGCTTTGACGGCAGCTCCGGCACGCCGGGCCGTATCAAGCTTCCTCGAGTCGAACGGACCACCGATGACTTTTCCAGCATGGTCAAAAGCAAGCTGCAATCCTACACGCGAACGGGGCAGGCATGTGACCGTTGCAAGGTCAGTAGAATGCCGCAAATTGCCGAGAGCTCCTTCTATTCCCTCCCCATCGCCTAGATTTAGGTTAGAGCTGACAAAGGTTTGGGACGCTGGGCAGGTCCGCAAGATTCGATGTGACGCTTCGCCCGATGGCTGCTCCCACTGTATCGGGCAGAGCCTGGAATGCTTTGTCACTGACCGCATCACCGGCCGTACTGTACGTCGTGGGTTTATAAAGGAGCTCGAACGCGAGAAGTCGGCCATGCACAACCACATCCACGACCTCGAGAAGCTGCTAGCCGACTGCGGAATCGAAGTCTTGCCATGGACATATTCCCCATACTCCCCAGTATACCCGCCGGATGTGGCTATAGACAACGACGGGAGCGCTATTGACAGGAAAACGGGCACTCTAAGTAAATGGGAGCATCTGGGCTCGCTCTGGTACAAAAAAGGCCCAGATTATTCTCCGACGAGAGGAGCCTCGACAACCCCCTCCGCTGTTACGTCAACGGCAACAACAACGACGGCAAAGACAACGGCAACGGCGTCGACAGCAATGGAGACAGAATTGGAGTCAGACGATGACATGGACACCGATGCGGATGCCGAACTAACCAAGGCAGCAAAGTCGAAAATGCAAGCAGGTTTTACGAGCCAGCCGAGCTTTTCGATGTATCCTGGAGGCTTCCCTTCGTCGGCATCGAATCTTCAGTCAGGTCCAATCGAAAGCTATATTGGGGTATTCGCAGACCATGCACCTCTGAACTCGGTCAACGGGACACAGGTATCTATTTTGGGCACGCTACTCAACATCGACGTGACAGCTAGCACAGAGCCCGATGCAGGGCCTGGTTTCAACGAGCCTACCGGCCTGTACAATCGATCACTGAGTTCATTCTTGCGATCCTACATGAATATCAATCCGCCAATCACCAACGTTTCATTGCCTGCCCGTTCAGATGCATTTGAATACTCAGAGTGGTTCTTCATTATGGTATACCCATTTGTTCCCGTTCTGCACAAGCCGTCATACATGGCGTTAGTAAGTTCGCAAAAGCATTGTAACAGAGGCTTTGTTTTTGTTTGCTGTCCCTTCCCCTTTGACTAACCACTTGTCAAGTTGACCCGCATATACGACGACCCCCAATTTCAGCCCACGACGTCCGAGCTTGTCATTGTGCACATGGTGTTCGCTTGTATCTACTTTCAGTATGGGGTGCGAAACCATGAAGAACCCACACGACAAGCCCACCTTCATGACTTGTCGAACAAGCACTACCACTGGTCTCTCGGCAAAGTGTACGACCTTGTGTCCGACCGGACGATTACTAGTGTTCAGGCCTTAACCCTCATTCTGACATATACACGCGCTTTTCCCAAGCCTGGGTGCGGGTCTGCCATTGCCCACGTCACTTTGATGGCAGCCATCGATCTTGGACTTCACCGCACAACACATATTCCTGTGCAGAGAACCAACTTGCACAACGAGCTTCGCAAACGCACCTGGTGGATAGCACTCATGTTCGGGATCACACTGAATGGCCGGCTGGGTCGGCCTATGCCCATAGCTCTCGAAGAGTTTGATACAGAGCTTCCGGTTCCGATACGCGACGAGTACCTCACAGAAGATGGGATCACGGATCTATCCAAGATTGGCCAGTGCACCTTTTACGTTGCAATGCATGCCTTCAAATGCACTCCAATCTACATGCAAATGTTTACGCATTTGTACGGAGCAAAGCGAGATCCACAGCAATACGAGAGGCTGATACACAACTTGGAACTCCAATTCTGGGAAATGGAAGCCTCTGTTCCCGACGAAATCAACATTGACAAGTGCCCGCCGTCGAATCAGATCTATGCGTTGTATACTCGGGCGATGTCTCTCGAATTTCGCTTGTGTGTGCGGCATCCGTCTGTCTGCATGTCGAAGGACCCCGTTGTTTGCGCTGAGAACACCAAGATCTGCGAGGAGACCGCGCGTAAGCTATTGAGATGCGTACAGAGCCTTCTAGCACTCAAATCCTTGGATACAACATGGTATCAGATGTCTGTGTACTGTGCAGCGATGTTTTCGACGCTGGCTGGTGGCTGGGATCGACGCTTCCGAACGACAGAGGACGAATTGAAGAAGCTTCAGGACGAGACAAGCGTGTGGCTATCCATCATTGCTGAGATAAGCATCCTGGCAGGTTAGTGTGTACTAGGTGGGGTGAATACGTGATACTTGGTGGACGAGAGAGAGATAGAGGTGCTGACAACGCATGTGGTGTGGCATATAGGGGCCTCCAATGCGAGGCAGCCTTTCAATAGCAAGTTGACGCAGATTTGTGCGCGGACGCTATACTGTATTCGCCACGATATGGCATCTGCCTCACACAAGCTGGGGCCAGCAATGCCTTCGACATCGAATGTTGACTGCGTTGCAAGGGAGCTGGAAGAGGAGGCGAGAAAACGGCTGGAGGGCAGAATGGAAGGAGACCCTCAGGCATCCATTCTCCCAGAACAAAGCTCACATCATGAATCTCTTGATCTTGGGGGCCGTGGAGTGAACCGAGCATCAGTCTCATTTCCACAGCAACCGCAAACATTGTTATATGAGCACCAGGCTAGGGCCCAAGCGACAACGGCGGTTGGGCGACAAAACTATAACCAGGGCACTAACAACCAAATCGTTGGGGTCGAGAGCGGCGCTGGGACTTATTCGTATGCAAGTCAGAATGCTGGCGTGGTTGGTGGAAGGCGGGCATCAGTCTCACTGGACCCATTTTCAACATCTAACATCACAGCTGCGAATCAAACGGGTCAAGGCGTTGTGCTATCTGACACCGATACTAACATGACTTTAGGAGCAGGCAATCCGTGGTCTGGTTGGACAGCGGCCATTGTCGAGAACCAAAACCAGGACCAGCTCGGCGCGGATGCGCTAATGGACCTGGGCATGCCCCAACATCGCCAAGCGGTTGCTCCTGCACGGGAGACAGCGCCAACGACAGATGCCAACTCGCACTCGGCACAGTGGCCATTACTGTTATTTTCCGACAACCCACTCCCAGACGCGCCGTAATGGTTTTTTACGAGCATTGTTTTTGGCCTTTTGGAATACTTGGTTTGTTTGGGTATTATTATGCTTTTTTTTCTATGTTTTGGCTATTAAAATTATTATTCAAAAGATCACAAATGGCTCGAGCATATTAGGAGATAGAAGACATCGGGGGTTATATAGCATTGTGTATGTATGACATGGCGTCAAGGAGTAGTTAGGTTTGTTTCGTATTTCTTTTGTGTTGGTTACATCTATGATACCGTTAGCTCAAATACACGAGATAGAGCACCACTCCCTAGGCTCTTCGATGACATGTCACATTCGTCTTTTTCACAGGTGTACCGAAGTGGCGCCCGGGATGATGAAGATTCACTAAAACTACGGGGACGGCAATACAGGCTTCAAGTTTATAAATAAAAAGGCTGTGTTAATCAAAATAAAAAGAGTGCCATAAATACAAGCATTATCATGAGCCCAGGCCACTAATATGCGTAATGAACAAATATGCACGCCACTTCTCTGGGAAAGGCAATAAAGAAAGGAGTAGAAAATGAAACAATATGAAATAGTCTACCTGGGAGGTTTAGACTTGCAACCTGCGAGGAACCATAAAGAAACAATTTTTTATCTCGCCCCCATCCAACCACTGTTGATGCTGTTTAAAGTTGATGGTTCTGTATTGTTTGATTCATTGTCGCCGGTAATTTACAGGCTCTTGGCAGCAAATCCCAGTTGCGGAGTGCTGTCGAAGACAACGAAAGCGGCTTTCAGGGCCACATCACCGTAGATGGAGATGCCGATGCTGGCGCTGGACTGCAGACCGCCGAAGCAGGTGGAGCCTTCAGTGGGCGCAAAGTTGATGTAGGTGCCGGGGATGGTGATGGCAGAGTCCTCGACGTAGTAGGTGAAGGAGGGCAGGTCGGTGTCACAGGGGAAGGTGTAGCCGCCCTGGCTGCTATCGTAGGAGGAGCTAGAGACCTTGCCATAGTAGGCATTGACGATGTCGTCGGGCAGCAGCAGCAGGGTGGTGCCGGTGTCAGCAATACCGTCGACAGAGGAGGACTTCTTGGAGCCCGAGCCGATGGCGTAGGCCGGGGAGGTGAAGCCCCAGAAGCCCTGGGAGCTGTCAACAGCGGTGTAGGTGATGTCGCCGGTGTAGGCCGAGTCATCAATGTAGCCGAAGTTGTACTTGCCGGCTGGGGGTGTTAGTATGTTTAACTATAGATATAGAGAGGGGGGGGGGGGGGGGGGGTAAGAAAAGAGAACATACGCTCTCCGGCCTTCAGGTCGGCAGTGAAGACGGGCGAGTCTAGCGAGTCGAGGGCATTGTCGAAAAAGGTCTTCTGCTGGGTAGGGGAGACGGTGTTGATGGAGCTGAAGGCCAGGCCCAATAGACCGTCGTTAGCAGAGTCGGAGGTGAACTCGCTGGAGACCTTCTTGGCGGCCTCGACAGCCTGCTTCTTGACGGTCAGGCCACCGACAGTGACGACATCATCATAGACATCACCGCTGGAGGAGCTGCCATCGCCGTAGCTGATCTTCCAGGTGGCACCAGACAGCTTGCTGGAGGAGCTGCTCTTAGAGGGAGTGTAGATGGTCTGGCCGGAGACAGAGGACGAGGGCGTCTCGGAGCTGAAGACCCAGAGGTCGGACGAGCCGGTGTCAAAGTCTAGGTTGAGGACTTGAGCAGGGGTACCGATGGAGACGGGGGTCAGGTACTCGGTGTCGTACTGCTGGGGGGTGGTGGTAGCGCTGCCGGTGTCGCGGCGCTGGGCAACAGCAGCAATGGAGGCGCGGATGCGCGAGACAGCCGCCTCGAGGTCTGCCGGCAGAGCCGCGCCATACTTGGCGTAGACCTTGGCGAGGGCCAGGGGGCCGTGGCGGCCAGTGAACTGGGCGTTGGGGACCTGGGCAACAGAGAAGTTGCCAGCAGCCGGGATGCCGACGCGAGGAGGAATGGCCGAGGCCACGGCACTGCCGGCAAGAGCGGCAGCAGTTAGGAAGGTAGAAATAGCCATGGCTGAGAGAGACAGAGGTATAAAATAAAACGAAAGAGTTGATAATTCAAGTCAAGGGAAGCAGACAAGGAAAGTGAGAGAGATGAAGAGGCAGGTTTGAATCTTGGTGCGGACTGAAGTATCAAAGACCTCGAGGAATGCTTTCGAGGGAGGCATTGTGGCTATTTATCTACGTCGAGACAGGGATAGAGTGAAGGAGGCAGACGAGGAGGACTCTCGAGAGCCCTCTCGAGAGAACGAGCTAGAGGGAGCCCATGGCGAATGAAACAGATCCAGACATGGTGGTCGTCGGCCTCCACAGCCGATGCTCATGATGGGATGAACACAAGCTTTGCCTAGAAAGGCATCTGGATTGTGCTCCTGGACCAACACAAGACGCAACGATCGCGAATGGTTCGAATGGTTCGGCGAAGAAACCAAGTTTGAGGCAAGGCAGGGAACACGCGCAGCAGCACGCGCAGCAAGCAACGGTCTCGGTAGGCTAGGCTGTTGGCTCAGAAAATAGAGTACGAGTAGAAAAGAGAGTCCGGCGCTGGCGAGAAACATCCTAGACTAGACCTTCTCCTTTCATCTTAGCTGGGCCACTCACAGCGGAGCGCTGGGGCAGGCGGCTGGGATTTGGTGGACGAGAAGATCATCGGGTTGTTGATCTTGGGCTGTGTCTGGTTCACCCAAGGGATGGGTCCCAGGGAAGGTAGTATTTGCCTGGGAATTTCAGGGCGGCAAAGACACACAGGTGATGGGTGACATACATACAGGCTGCGATGGTGAGGCAAATATGATTACGCAGTACGGGCATGAGCTTGGCATGAGTTGTTGCAGGGGAAGCGGGAAGAAGGTGAGAATAGCTGGTTTTCTGGAACGCGCAGCGAGCACGGTGATTGGCTGGCGGACGCACAGCTGTCAGATTAAGGATGGTGGCTTCCGTAGCAGCAAGCTTAAAAGCGTTCCACTCAACTATGCACAAGGCTTTCCTAGAAGGGAAGCAGCGGCGAATAAGGGGCTATCGGAGGGACTTTGGGGGCCGTCGGGCACTTAGGAACACTTTGGGGCCATTCGCACGTACCGCAACGGGGCGATGACGAGATGCGAGGCAATGGAGACATGATGTCACATGGATGCAGTGTGAAGAGAAGGAGAATGGGTACGAATCTTTAGACGATGCCGAGGATCACGAACACGGAGCACATACATATGCAGTGCAAAAACGCAAGACGCGAGGGAGCGCGAAGCGAGAGGCAAGAGGCGATATGCATAATGCAAAACACACGATGCAAAAGGGCAGCATGAGAGATCTACAGAGCAAGATGCTCTTCGCGGAAGGTGAAGGAAAGGGAGGAACACTCCGTTTAGCAGCAGATGGGCCGAGGTCCGCTAGGAGGCCTGGAGGCCTGGAGGCCCGCAATGAAATTGATTCTACGAGTACAATCTTCCATGGTTTCTGGTGCTGAATTGCTGCACTGCGGATGCTGATTGCCGGCCGGGTTCACGATGGCAGAGGGGACATGTGTGGCCGCAAGCGAGGGGGTTCGTGTTGTCTCTGGGCAAATGCGAGGAGGTCCGTGTCGTACGGACGACGGAAGAGTTAGGAAGGTGGCTTCACCACCGGCGAGGACGGAGGCAAAGACATAACAGAGAGGGAGAGAGGCGGAGGCGAAGGCGGTGAAATGCGCAAGTGCGAGGACAAGTAGAAGCGGAGTCAGGAAGAAGCAGAGACCGATGGAGAAAGACAGCTAAGAAAAGAGAGAAAAAGAGAAAGTTAGGGACTCGGGGAAGTGGGCGGAGAGAGGATATGGATTGGTTGCTTCCTTGTTTGAGAGAGACCCTTGCAGGGGTCTCCGGACTTCGACGAATATACTCGAAGTTAGAAGCGGGCGTGTGTGCGTGCAGCATCGCGGTTCGCTTGAGAGAGCGGGACGGTGGATTGTTCTGGGTTGATCTGCGTTGATCTGTGTGTGAAATACGGAGTAGGAAGTACGATACTGACGGCAGAAGACTTAGGAGAAAGGTTATCGTAACCGTGACCACCCATCTTGCACATCACTGGAGGCCGGAAGACAGAGGCGGTGCGGAGAAGGCACCAAAAAGGGCAAGTAACGAAAGAGGATGGTGATTGGTTCTAGAAGTTGACAAACCCCCCCCGGATGTTCCTTATTAGCGATGATCGCCATCTGACCAATGGTGGGCGGTCCCTCTTATTACTGGTAGGGGTAGGGGTAGGGGTCCACGCGTACATACCCTACTCGTATTCATTAAGCTTGCTCTTGCTATGACCAGATACGAGCACATCTCCTGATAGCTGCTGTGCTTCGACCAAAGTGAGGCTCATCTGCGCTAAGATGCCACAGGCTGCCGAGACCGTCTTGTGGCCTGCCAAGTCGGGCAAAGGCGACCGAGGGATCGGTCGACTCGGACGTCGACGTCATTATGAGGAGATAGCAGTGAGCGGCACGGAGCCGAGGGCGGTCTGGTTGTGATAAGTGCTGTGGCACAGGATATGATGTTGCTGTTGAGGAGTGCTGTTTAGCGTTGCCGGCCGCATTGCCGCATATGCAAACTACTCTTACAGGCTACCACTACTGCACACAACCACGACGACACAACCACGACTGCGAGCACATATAACTCATTGGCGAGCAACTACTCGTATTCTGTACTCTTACGAATCTGCCGGCCAAAAAGAGGTCCAAATTGGTGTCTAGCGCTAAAAGACGTGCCCGGAACCACGACGGATGTCTAGTTGCCAGAACAAAGGCCTAAAGCCGGACCACAAAACCACTGTGACCGGCCCTACTCGTAGAGCCCTAAAGACTGCCCCTGTTCTAGCGTTGTTAGGCTTACCAAGTCACAGCCAGGCACACCGGCCCCCCAAAAACCAGCATGTGGCTCGCCCGCTCGAGAAATGTGCTCCGTTTAATTTGAGGGGGCTAGCGACAGCAAGGGATGACTACAGCAAATGACCGACGAGACGGAAGTGCAGATTGTACGCGTACGAGTCTTGAGAGCGAGTGTGTGCTCGTACGAGTACGTGGCCTATATTAATAGACGAGTCCTTGCGGTCTCTCAAATGTCTCATAACAAAGAGCCACTGCTTGCCGCCACGATGGGGCATGTGCTCCGCTGCGACTCTTTTTATGGTAGTACTGCTACTTTGCCCTTGGGATGAACTTGGGGATGATTGAGTGCCGGTTGTACACGTACAAGAACTCCGTACATGCGAGCAGTTGTCTGTTCTAGGTGCCGCATACTTGTGAAGGCGGTTCTCCCCCACAGTGCCAAACGGCATGTATACTGTCCAAAATCCCACGATGTGTACTTGCGCCATTTGGGCGCTCTCCGCGGCGTGAATGTCTGCTCTGGGGCACGCCGCCACAAACCACCCATTTGGCCAGCTGCACACCCTGGCTGATAAGGCTTTTTCATGGTACAACTAGTTGTACTTACGGGCAGCCTCAGCACGGCCGGAGCGAGCGCTATGCCGTTTTTGCAAAGCTGAAAATCTGGCGCCGTCGCATTACAGGGGAAGACTCGTAGCACTACGGAGTATTGGGCCCTGTAGTGTACGAGTAACGACGAAGTCGTATGTACTCCCTACGCACAAAGCCACTGGATGGGTGGCGCCACCGGCACTATCGCAGCGCTTCCGCCGGGGCGAATCATGGAGGAGTCCGCCACAGCGTCTCCGGAGTAGGCAAAGCACTGTGCGAATGTACAGTACCAGCGATAGCTCGCGGTCGAAATGCCATCACCGGCGCCACGGGTTCGTGGCTTACAGCGCAGCGGAGGAGACACAGGATAGGGCACGAAAATTTCCTTTTTCTTGCAGTACGGGTCCTCGTATGCCACAAAACCCAGGTCTCACACCCTGGTGGTGGTTTGGGTGGACGGCGAGCAGCCAGCAATTACATATCCAGCCTCTTTTGCTAGCCCCCCACTAGATTTCGCCTGGTAACAAGGCCCAAGCACACTAGTTTGCCACACTGTACTCCGTACCTGCTCAGTAGGTAGTTTGTAAGATACGCCTCCATACGAGTAGTTATCTGTCTAGCAATCCAGCACACGTTGGCACTAAAATTCTCTTCTCCTTGCCTTGCGTGTCGCTGTTTCTCTCTAGTCCTCTCTCGTCGAACCAAATCCCTTCCGCTCCCTGTATTTACGACCGCTTTTGCATTTCGTCGTTTGTCGCTCGTCGCCTGCTGTTTCGCTGTTTGTTGCTCTACTCTGCCGCCTATCTCGCTTCTCTCTCTCTCGCTGTGCCGCCTCTCCGTTTCTTCATTCCCGCTTGCATGACAATGTCTGCTGGCTGGCCGCTATAGTTACGGGCGTCTATAGTGTGTCTGCCTCGTCTGTCCTTCTTCTTTGGGGAGAGCAGCAATGTGAGGCGCCATGGATTGGAGCCCAGCCTTCAGCCCTCTCTCGCCCCGAGATGGCCTGGGGAGTATCACGGTGAGTGGCCTCCGGGATTTTATTACATGGCTTTTACCCCGGACCGGACCTCGGCCTGGGCTCCGGGGTCTTGGCTGTTGCCGAGATCTGATCTGTTGTCTGTGGACATCATTTTCTGACATCTCCCAGAACCAAAGCAACGACCCTAGAGTCGGCTCCAGTCGTAACGGGTCGACGGGCGGTACTATCAGTCATGTCTCCTCGTCCGGCACCAATTCATCATCCGCTTCATCTCTCGGAAGCACCTTTGTCCCTGTTCTTGCCTACTCGGGCGTGTGCGTCCTTATCTTTCTCACGCTGCGCCGGAAATGCCCCCGCGTCTATGCGCCACGATCCATTGAAGGCCTTCGCCTGCCAGAGTGCGTACCTCTCTATCACGTTCTGTGTCTTGTTCTCTATCCTGCTCTGTTTTCTTCCCGTCCTCACCGCCTCCTCTTTTCTCTCATCTGCCGCCTGCCCTCTGCTCTCTGTTCACTCTCACCAGCTAACCAACCCAGCGATTTGAGCCCCGTCTTGCCCTCAGGCTGGTTCAACTGGATTGTTCCCTTCTTCAAGATACCCGATTCATTTGTTTTGGATCACTGCTCTCTAGATGGTTTTTTCTTTTTGCGTTTTCTCCGTGTCCTTGCCATTATCTGCTTCACAGGATGCATCCTATCATGGCCTGTTCTGCTGTCCGTCAACGGCACCGGCGGCAACAAACTCGCCCAACTCGACCTCCTGACCATCGGAAATGTGCTCAACCCTCTTCGCTTTTATGCCCACGTCGCTATCGCATGGGTATTTTTTGGTGAGTGTGCTTTACACAGTTTGAGTTTCTTCTGATGCATTGGCCTAACCCGGGCTGCAGGCTTTATTTTGTTTATGATCTGCCGCGAGTGCATCTACTACGTCAATCTGCGCCAGGCGTATCTTTTATCCCCCAAGCATGCCCACCGCCTCTCTGCACGCACCGTGCTCTTCACCTGTGTGCCCAAGCGCTTTCTCGACGAGCGCCGCATCCGCAAGCTCTTTGGCGATTCTGTCAAGTCCGTCTGGATCCCGCGGAACACCAAAAGCCTGGAGCGCCTCGTCGAAGAGCGTGAAAAGACCGCTGTCCGTCTCGAGGTCGCTGAAATCGAGCTGATCAAGAAAACCCACAAAGCCCGCAAGAAGAAGATGGGTAATGCTCCTATTCCCCTAGTAGAGCACTCTTGCAAAGACTCCGAGGACTATAACGATTCCAAAGACTCAAAAGAGTCCACCCAAATACCTAAGCAACCTGCTCGCGCCGCCACTTGCACCTCCATTGGCGCCTCTTCCACCACCTCCTCCTCGCCCTCCTCGCCTTCCTCGTTCTCAGGGTCTTCTTCCTCTCTCACCACCGCCCCTGCCCCCGTGGCCATGTCGCTGTCCCGCACCCGCAGTACCCACAATGCTTCCAACGCTGAATCCTCATCGGCCGCGGGGCCTCGCCGTGCATCCCGCGTCTCGCAGACCGAGGTAAAGGAGCCAAAGGAGACCATTACCGCCGCTTCCGATCGCCACGGCTCCGTGTCCGAGCCGATTCCGAGCCCCTCGACTACTCTTGTCGCTCCTGCATCCATATCGATCTCCATCATGCCCGGTGATGTTGACGATAAGGAGTCGAAGAATGGAACAGCCAAGAAGGACGCTGTGACCAACCTGATCCTCAGCGACCCTAGCGGCGACCACATGGTCAACGAAGCCGACTACACCCACCCCTACGGCTACGCCGAAACGCTTCCTGACGTCCGTGGCTCCATTGCCGCCCAGTGGCTGCCCGCCTCTGACCGTCCAAGACACCGACCGCTGGCCAATTACGGCCGCAGCGTCGACACCATACGCTGGACGCGCTCGCGCCTCAAAGCTTTGAATCAGGACATTGCCCGCACCCGCCGAAAGTTGCGGGCTGGCGACGGCAGTCCGCTGTCGGCCATTTTTGTCGAATTCGAGTCCCAAGCCTCCGCACAGGTTGCCTTCCAGGTATTGTCCCATCACCAGCCGCTGCACATGTCGCCTCGCTACATCGGTATCCGCCCTGAAGACATCATCTGGCCCTCTCTGCGTATCTTGTGGTGGGAGCGCATCATTCGCCGCTTTCTTATTATGGGCGCTGTTACCGCTGGCATTATCTTCTGGTCCATCCCGTCCGCCCTGGTCGGCATCGTGTCCAACGTCAAGTTTCTCAGCTCCAATGTCCTCTTCCTTCACTGGATTGCCGACCTGCCGTCTGCTATCACGGGCGTTATCCAAGGCCTGCTTCCTGCGGTTGCGCTGTCATTGCTAATGGCGGCGGTTCCGTTTATGCTGAGAGGTGAGTTTTTTTTCTTTTTTCTTTCCTTATTTCTTCTATTTCTTCTGTCTCTTTTGTTTCCTTTTTTTGTTTGAATCGTTTCTGCCCTACTCGCCAGTTTGATAGCTAACACCACTTTAGCCTGTGCACGGAAAGCCGGTGTGCCTTCGGCCACTATGGTTGAGCTGTTCACTCAGCACGCCTATTTCGTATTCCAAGTCGTCCAGGTGTTCTTGGTCACCACGCTCACATCTGCAGCATCAGCTGCTTTCACCAAAATTCTTGAAGATCCGCTCTCGGCTAAGGATCTTTTGTCCGAAAACCTTCCTAAGGCCTCTAACTTTTACCTCTCTTATATCACAGTCCAGTGCTTGGCTGGAAGTGCTTCGGGGCTCGTCCATCTCTTCGACCTCTTCCGCCACCATATATTGTCCAAGTCTGTCGAGCACCCTCGACGTGCCTACAGAAACTGGCACAAGCTGAAGCAGCCACACTGGGGAAGTGTGTTCCCTGTCTACACCAATATGGGTGTCATAGGTTCGTGATGGATCGTCTCAATTCTCTCGTCGAGGCCCCTTGATCTAATCGTTCTTTTCCCCTCTTTAGCAATCAGCTATACATGCATCGCCCCCCTCATCCTTGCCTTTGCAGGCGTTGGCATGTGTATTGTCTATTACGTCTACCGATACAACTTGATTTTTACATACGATACAGACCTAGACAGCAAGGGGCTTCATTATCCACGGGCCTTGATGCATCTCATGGTCGGTCTTTACTTGGCCGAGGTGTGCTTGATCGGCCTCTTCTCCATCCAAGCTGCAATTGGCCCGGTCGTCCTCATGGTGATCTTTTTGATTTTCACCATGCTCGTGCAGATCTCCCTCAACGACGCCGTGAGCCCTCTTCTTTACAGCCTGCCACAAACACTCGCCTTGGAAGACGAGGATTTGGCAGGAAGCGACGACCCCACTGGTCCAGAGGGCGAGTCGGTAGATGCAGGTGGAAGCTCTGCCAATGGCGCCGGTCTTGCCAGCGATTATTACGACATCGAGGAGGCCTTTGGGGAAGAGGAACAAGACGACGGCCTCCATTCTGGACCTGTAGCCACGCGGGGTGTCGATGGCGCCAAAGGACTGATGGACTTCTTTGGCGACTGGTCCAAGACAGCCATCAAAGATAAGATGAAGTCTGAAGTGAGGGCTATCCGCGAGGAGGCACGAGATTCACGCTTCTCCCAGTTCATTCCATGGGCCGCTCCTCCTGCTCGCAACAGCGGCCCCGATCAAAAGCCCAACTTTTTTATCCGGTGGCTACACCCAGAGATCTATGAGGATTACCTGTATCTACGAAAGATGCTCCCCGTGGATATACCGCCTGTCGAGTATCCAGATGATTATGTGCGCAGGGGATACTGGCCACCTGAGATGTGGTCCCCCATTCCTAAAATCTGGATCCCCGAAGATGAGGCACGTGTGAGCCGGCAAGAGGTGGCACACACACGGAATATCGTGCCCATCTCCGATCAAGGGTCTTGGTTGACCCCAGATGGTCATGTCGTTGCGGACCTAGACAAGGCTCCTTTTAAGGAGCCTAAATATTTGTATTAGACTTTGATAGGCGCTTTAATTTCTCACTTTTCTTACACTTGGATTTCAATGGATTATTTTATGGATTGTCAAACTGCCACGCAAACATCAATTTGGGTGTAAACGGAGACGGGTGAAGAAGACTAGTATTTATCAAACTTCCACCTTCCCCTTTTTCACCTTCCGTTTCCACATAAGTTGTCAGAGAATCGGGCGTCCATGTGCGAGTAGCTAGTATACAAGCAAATCACGCTCGTAATAGGTTCCAGACAGTGGATAATCAACCGCAAATGTAGTCGTGAATCTATTCTTACAGACATCAAATATATAGAGGCCAAGCTAAAATATTGTACAAGAAAGCTAAAATCACGCTCGCTTTTTCATCATCATGAGGGTTGCCAATGACAGAAATAAACGCCTGCCTGTTCCACGCATTACTATCGTCTCCAGTCAACTACTCCAGCTTTCGCGAATTATTTCTCCCTTGTCGGTACCACGGACTTCTTTGTGACCCTGACCGGTGCTTTAGCACACGGCCTTTAGTCTCCAACTCGCCATGGCTTCGATTGCGACCGGTACTCCGGGTGTGCCAGCGTCTTATTGCAATTCTTGCACTTATTCTTTTCTCGGAGATGAGAGTTTGTGCGTCATTGGAAGGAATGGAAGAGGGAGATGCCCTCTGGTAGTCAAGATCAAGATGTTTTGCATTTGACTCCGTTGCCGACTCTAGATAGGGAGCCGACACGTGTGAATTGCGATTCTGGCGTGAAGTGGGAGAGAATGGCAGGGCCGTTGCCATCTTTGGTGTGTAAGCACTCGATTCATAGTCATGGTGGAATATGATCTGTAGCGCTCGCCGACCATGGCTTTTGTCGTCTGAGGGCCCATTCAGGTCATCAATAGACCTCAAGCTCGCTGGCTCGATCGTTTCATCAATGTGAGGCAAGCCTGAGTCAGTCGAAATGGGTGTTCCTGGTCCAGAAGAAGGGGAAGAAGTATCCGAGTGCTCATCCTCCGACTTGGAAAAGGCGAAATCTTCTGCGTCAGATTCATCCAAGTCATCTATAGTTGCGTCGGGGGAGGGTGGCATGTGACTGAGATCGAGGGGTAGCGTCTCTGTTGAATAGTCTGATCTGCGACTGACAACATCGTTGTCCAAAATGTGTTCGGAGCCAGTGTCTTCGATAGGGGGTGAGCCACTCATGGAATAGTGCCACGGATGGTTGCTGGGAATGTAAGATGAAAAGTAGCGCACGAGCGAATCGAGGGACTTCGTCCGAAACAACTGCAGCGCATACTCCCACTGGGCAGTGCCGATGAGAGAAGGGTTGGCAATAATCTCTAATGACGCAGACTCGAGAGTCTCGTTCAGTTCTCGAAGTCGTTGTTCCCTCCGCTCGCCCATTAGTTGGTGAAATTCGTCCGAGGTGGAGGCTTGTGTAGAGACTTCGTAAACATCATGATGGAAGGCAGTCGGGTCCTGTATGGTGGATGAAAAAGTGTTGTACCGTTCGTGGAGGCTGGTGAACAGAGAGTCTCGTTTCATGCCGAACTTCCAAGCCGGCCAGGACCAGCCGGAGTCGTCCATTTTCGTTGTGTGGTTCTGTGAGAAGGGTATTGGGTATTGTGAGATGAGTCAAGGAAGAGCCTTGGGTGGTGAGTGTCCCAAAACGGAAGCAAAATCAAAACCAAAATGTGAAATGGAATAGACTATGGAGTGATAGTGTCGGTGACGAGCAAAACAAAGGCGTTTGCCCAGAAAGAAGTTCTCAGTGCTGAACAGCACCGTAGATTCTAGGAATCTTTAATACAGTGCTGTTTAAGCCCGAGCTATGCTTTCGACGTCCATTTTGTCTCTGAAAATATCGGTTTAGTCGGTGGGCAACGACAAAGCGTGTTTTGAAGACGTCTTCGGTCGAGAGTTGGGGGATGTCGATGGAGAGAGGAAAGGCCGCTCAGAACAGACACGACAAGAAGTGGGCGATACGGTCCTCACCCAACGCATCCTGCATCAAAAGCGGCTGTTCACGCCCCAATGGGTCCACTAGTCCGACCCACTCTAATATCCAATAGAAAGCTGGCACTAGTCAGTCGGGGCAACAGTTTTTAGCGCGTCTTATGCATTGCCACCCTAGCTCAGCCAGTCAACGCTGAGGGTCGCCCTCCTTCTCGAGACACAGGGGCCGTGCAATTAATTAGGGTGCCCGACATTTGGTTGGTACCTATAGGTAGCTCTACTAGCAAAATAGTGGTACGGTGACCACATAGATACATGTAAGCCTGAAGTAGCGTCCTGGCTTTTCATGTACCCTGTTCCGATCTCTCACTAAATGATTCACACAGTTAGCGGTTCTTATACTTGCTAGCCGAGCAGAGATACCTGTTCTAGTTTTGGTCGTTTGACCACAAGACGATCCGGAGAAATTTTGTTACGAACAACCCGCCTTGTCCAGCGGCCAAGGAAGCAGCCGTGGCTCCCGCTCACGACTAGGCACCGGTTAGTCAACTGAGGCTGTGAAAGAGCACCGAGTAGTTATTCATGGTTGGTTTATTTTTCTCGTCTGACATCTGAGCACTCGTGAAGGCCTCCTTCCAACAACACTCTTTGTGAGAATACGTACATAACGACAGCTACATCCACCAGAGTCTTAAAGCTTTCAACTTCACTACTCCTCCTCTTTTCCCCTAAGCCAAGGCCTCATTTCTCCTCTTCCCACCATCTTGGGCTTTAGAGTTGAGCGGGCAGCTGTTGCTTCGGTTCTTACAGTAGCCCATCTGTCCCCTTCCTAATCACTTGACTCATCTCACCCTCTTTCTCTCGGCCTGATATTGACTTTCTTTTGGCTGCTACATTCCCCCCCCCCGTACGCCGGGATGGCTGGTACGGAGTCAGTTGCTTCCGACTCAGAAGAGAAGACGGAGCCATTTTCTTCATCTGAGTATGCGTCACGCATCTATGGAATGCCAGTCCCGGAAACCATGGGAGTAAGCCAAGGAGACAGTTCAGTACATTTGGACGAGCTAGTAGTGCCCTCAGACACGGATATTCGTCTGCTTGTGCGTCCTCTCAGAAGCCGTTCTGTCAGTCCTGGTTTCCGAGAAAACTGTGAATGGGTGGCGCTCCGCGCCGAAGTGTCAGCGCCGGACCAACCGGACGTAACAGTTCTTGCTGTTACCCAGACCTCCAAGGACATCAAGTTTACCGTTCGTGTACTAGAAGAGCATCACGGAGACGGCCCTCCCGTTCCACAGGTTTATTGTGAGCTGTACTACGACCCGGAGAGTGACAACCTGATCCTGGTGAACAATGGCGATTTTCCTGTGACTCTTTCCAGGTCGTCTCAGCCGGCTCTTGCGACACTAGACAAACACGACAGCTCCACGGCTCCTGAAACCCCTAGTTTAGAGTACACCATCAACCCGGGATCTTTCAAAGCCCTCTTTCCCGGGACGTGGAAGGTCAAAAGTGGCGACACCGAGGTCCTCGACTTTCGAATATTAGGAAAGCGGCAGGCAAGGTTGAGGTCTAGCTCTGCTGCTCAGCCTGAAGACTCGGGCAGGCAAGGTGTCTCTAGAAGCCCAAACGCGTCGGGAAAGAGGCCGTTTGTCGCTGACGACAACGCCTCGCTGAGCCCTAACACCCGTCGACAAAAACTTTCGGCCTCCACTAGGGCTGGAAACGAAGAAAAAGAAGGGGTCATTATGTTCTTCCGTTCTACCGAAGAACCTTTGGTGTTCCCCCTTCCGACGGCATCTAAGAACACGGTGTCTGACCGTTCATACTCTACGACTCATGACCTACTGAAAATGAAGCCGCACGAGACATTAGAGATCACCGGCGGCTACGAGATGGACACCTACCAATTGACCAAGCAAGAGCCTATTGCTTCGGCATCCCTCTCTACTGTTTTTAAGGGCACGATGAATCGCTCAGACGGAACACCAGGGAGTGTGATCACCGTTAAAGTGATCAAGACGCGACCACCAGCGGTGGCAAGCACAGGGGCAACTTTGCCTCGGTTCCAAGAGACGGAGCGAAATGTTATTCGGCAAGCAGATGCATGGCTTCGGGAATACCACTCGCACCGTGCCCTCCGAGACATGGGTGTTGTTCGCCTTTACGGAGGCGATGCTCGGTACCTCTCACTTTACATGGAGCACATCGATGCTAAGGACCTCGCAATAAAGGGTGTATGGCGGGATGGCAGTTCTGACTTCTTCACCGGAGATAGCAAAGCTGCGGCACGAATCTTGCGGGATATTTCGGGGGCTTTACATTACATCCACGGGCGGGATCTCGTCCACAATGACATCAAGCCAGCCAATATTCTCTTCTCCCCCGAACGCGGCGCTGTAATCTGCGATCTCGGACTGTCAACAAATGCAAGGGACTCTCCACCAACCGGCGGCACACCCTACTATGTCCCGCCGGAGTTCATAGGCGGAAAGCTCCGAGGACCGCCAAGCGATGTTTGGGCTCTAGGTGTGACGATGCTCTACGTTTTGCGGAAGATTGCCCTCCCCGAAGCTCGAAGCCGATCTCCAGCCAAATATTGGCAGATTGCTGATGTGAACAAAGCACCACCGCCACGCCAGCTTTCGGCGTCGGTAAAAGCTGTCGCAGAGACCGGAGGGGCAACTTCGGCTGCAGCTAGGATGTTGGCGTGGTTGCAAGAGATAAACGACACCAAGGACAAGTTGGACTTGGAAAATCATTTGGAGCGCCTTACGTTTAGAATGCTTACCCCCAACCCTACGCAAAGGATAACGACAACGAAACTAGTAAATGAACTATTTGCGGATGTACTAGCATGAGCTCTTTATCTTCAAGGCTTGGTATTTCCTTGTCTATTTAGTTTTTATTATTGGCGCTTCTTATGAGTGAGGCCACGGGATGGCAATCACAGTTTTCATGCCCTAGCGTTTACTAGGTCAAAGAGCATGGCACAGCAGTGCTATTTTCTCACTTAATTCCTATTTGGATACTGTTCATTCATGTTGTTGTTTCATAGCCATTGAATTGTTGTGGGGTGTAACGTTCATAATACGAGGGCGTTTTTGTGACAGCCCATAAAAGCTTTTTTTTTTTTTAATTTAGAATAAAGATAGTCTGCATAAGTTCACGAGTTCAGGCCCATAACAAAGACAGATGGCAATGCAGCAAGTGACAAGAGGGAAATCCAGTTGACTGGTCTCGTAGAACTCTGGCCATTAGTGGCAGTGCTGCTCGGACTGGCTGTAGTCGTTCCAGTGCTCATCCCAGAAGTTGTTCCATTCGTTTCCCCGTCCACAACACTGTAGCTTACGCTAGCATCTGTCGTGCAAGACGCGCCGCCAAATGCGGCAACATTTGAGCGGAAGGTGATGTCGGCACAATTGTAGAGGGCCTGGCCACTGGCGCCAAGTGCAACAACCTGCAGCGTGGCTTGTTGTCCATCAGTTGGCGTTAGATCCGTAGGGAGGGGGATTTGGGGAATACACAAAGTGCCATTTCCTGTTTCATTCCAGAAGCTAGGCGTCAATGTGTAGTTGAAGTTCGTGGCGTTGTTGCCAAGGCCAAGGTTGATAAAGATATACGTCCAAGGGTGATGCAGGTGAAGCTCCAAAGATCCACCACTGATGGCCCAATCTGTTCTATTGTCGCCCCAAGCTCCAGTGGGAACACCAGCACCTATGGAGAATATCGTTAACAATGCAAGAATAGCAGAAATCCATATTTAGGTAGAGAGACATACAAGGATAAACCCATTGCGAGTAGTTGGCGTGCTCAAGTGAGTCGGCCCGCCACGCTGGATACTCGATCTGGAAGTGCGCGGAAGCTGCTGAGAACAAGCAGAGGATAGGAAAAAGAGAGGCTGCCATGTTTGCGTTTTGAGAGGGGCCGTAAAAACGTCAAATAAAACCGAATCAAAAACCTACAACCACGAGGAGTCTCCTAGTGGAGGAGGGTAATCAAAGACAATGAGCGAAACGTTGACATGCTTTCTTATATACATAGTCACCCCTATGAGCATTAGCTTGTCCTGGTACGTAGAACCGACAATAAATGGACGAATACTGCATGGTTATATGCAGCTCCCGTACTAGGTCACTGGAACTGGGTCCGTTGGCTGGTCAAGCCAGCCACAGCTCGTAATTTGAGCAAGTTTATTTTACGTCGAGGGAAAATCTAGATCACTAGGCCTCTAACTTGGCAACATGCGAACTCCGTATTCTACACCTTAAACTTGATAGCTCCCCTCTTAAGCTCTCCACGGGTTAGGTTGCAGCTTGACATTTCAGAGTGGTTAGTCCCGCTGCCAAGCAGACAGTATGTACATATATAAGAGCAGGGCACACAAGTGGCCAGCACTAAATAGAACTACGAAAGAGTAGCAACGGAGTACAGTACATACTTGAACCAGTACAAAAATAGGCATATGTAACCTCACCATTCTATCGGGGTTGACAGCCTTAACTACGGAGTACGGCTGACTTACTTTGTTCTTTGCCGACATTATGGTTGTGCAAGCCGTTATGGTGAGATCAAAGCATATGTAAGTGCCCGAGCATCGTTTGTTCGGCTTAGCGTAGCCTTGGCATGGTGGTGCACGGTTGGAATTCCCGAAAAGGAAGGGAAAACTTGCTCAAATGGCCTCTGTCTAACGAACCACAGGAAGAAAACTACATACATACTGTGCCAATCTGTGGCTCACTGCAACATAGCTGTCTCCCCGCTAAATCCTGCCACACTCTAAATTCCGACAAACAAGAATAAAACAAAGCAGCTAACGATCGACGAAAAGCGATCATTCAAATGGGCCAATAAAATAGTCTCAACGCCTTAACTATCCTTTAGGAGAGCCTCGAGTTCCGCCCATGCCTTCAAAATGTCATCCCGCTCTTGCTTCCACACATTCCCATCTGCGAGGTGCAAGTCATCTCCCTTTGCAGCCCGACCCAGGAACTCGCGGTCGGGAAAAGCCAAATTCACTGGGTTTTCGACCACTCGCATGCGAAGACCGCCGCCGAGGATGACTTTCAGAGCGGTGGCAGCTTTGTCTCCACCATGGCCCCCATAACTAACAATCAAGGCCGGCTTCCCCTTCCATTCGTTGAACAAGTAATCGATGGCATTTTTAAGTCCAGCAGGCACGCCCCAGTTGTATTGCGGTGTTACAAATACGAATCCGTGCATAGCTGCTATTCTTCGCGACCACACTCGAGTATGCTCATGTTCATAATTGCTAGGATCAAGGATTTGTGTAGGAATCCCTGGCTCATCAAACAGAGGAAGCTCTAACTTGGCCACGTCGATCAACTCGATCAAGATGTCAGACTTCCTATCGGCGCCAAGTTTAGACGTGATGATGTCAATGACAAAGTCTGTAATCTGAGAGCCAGCACGAACAACGCGCTGAGAGCCGCAAATAACGCCAACGCGGAATTGCTTTGGGTCTTGTGATGACATTCTTTTTGCGTTTTATCGAGAGAGGCTTTTTTGGGAGACGGATGTGGCGCCAACTAATGAGGGGGTCGCGCCAATAATAAAAAAAGTAGAGGAAATAATTTGTTCAAGATGGCCGACAAGCAGAGTGGCTTTGGGTCCCGAAGAAGACGAACGAGGTAGAAGTTGGGGAGTTGGACTGCGTCGTACTATCGCTCCAGTTTACAAGTGGCGCTGGTCAACTGCTTCATATACATGCTGAACGGAGGTTTACGGCAAACAAAACTTTCCTTGAGCGAGGCTTCACGTTTCTGCCTAGGGAATACAGCTGTTTGCTAGCTTTTGCATGCATTGCGAATCGCTGCTTCGTATGGCAAAAACGGGAACTTGACGGATGACAAATGTCCGTAATCGCCGAAGGCAGTCGACGGGAGAAACCGGCGTTTATGCTGGTATTCTCAAACTCCGACCCGGCCAGCATTTTTCTGCAGCCAATAGACAATCTAGAAATCTACCACTATTAAGGCGGCTTAGAAGTGGCCCTGAATAGCCCGGGTAGTGTAGGGCTCCTCCAATTCCTTTTCTTCTTCGACATCCAAGACTTTCCCTCGAAGATCTGTAGCCTCATCCAGCCTAGCAATACTATTAAGACCAACAATAGGGCTAGCTACCCGCTTATTGATCCATGCCAATGCCACTTGTGCCATCGTCCAACCTCTCGTCTCTGCTATCTTCTTGACTGTGTTGATAATCTTTTGGTCAGCCGCACTGAGAGAAGTGGAGGTTTCCTGGCTGGATCGTTCAGATTTTCCATAGTCGGCCAAAGGCCTGGCGAGATTTCCACGCGCAATTGGAGCCCACTAGAAAATGTTAGCACATGTATGCGCCAGAAGGAATGGAGTGACTGCCATGATCTTACTGGAATTAGACCGACGCCGGTCTCGTTGCAGAACTTGTTCATCTCGCGCTCCTCCTCGCGATATAAGAGGCTGTAGTGATTCTGCATCGAGATAAACTTGGTCCAACCATTCTTTTCCGCAATAAACTGCAGAGTGGCGAACTGATAGGTCCACATCGAGCTGGCACCAATGTATCGGACCTTGCCACTCTTGACTAGGTCATGGAGCGCTTCCATGACTTCTTCTGGCGACGTATCAGAGTCGTAGCGATGGATTTGGAGTAGGTCAATGTAGTCGGTATTGAGACGTTTCAGCGAGGCTTCAACCTGGTTGAAAATGGCTGCTCGGGACTGGCCTGTGAAATCATCAGTACGACTCAAGAAAGCTTGCTATATTGGAAACCTACCAAATTGATTGACGTAGTCTTTGCTAATTTTTATGCTATCGCGGTGCTGCATTGTTTTCAAACCGACGTCTTCAGCAACGGCCCCATGAAGCTTGGTGAAAACGAGCACTTTATGCCGCGGAATCTGGTATTTCTCGATTGCTTTGCCGATGATTCTTTCTGATTCGCCATTCGAGTACACATTGGCTGTGTCCCACTTCACGTCGTCAGAATGAGTTACTCATGTTATTTACAACTGAGGGTACAAATTACCGTATTTAACCCGCGGTCGTACGCATATTTCAGCAACGGCAAGCTTTCCTCTTCATTGAGTACCCAGGGCGCCCAGCTAGAGCTGCCATAGGACATAGCACCAAGGATAGGCACAGACACGCGAAGTCCGCTATTACCCAGTCTCTTATTTGAGTTAACATCAATAGCCGACTAGTTTAGCAAAGCTTCAGAATCAGACAAATCGGAACTCGCCTTGTATTCGACCTTGGAGCTCGCCACCGATGCGGCAAATTTCTCGTCGGGGCTCGACATTAAGCAGGTTTTGGGGGTGTTGGTAAATATACAGGAACGAGAGTGCTGTAGCAACTGCTGTCAGAATTCAACCCAGTGACATTACGTAAAATACATATCTTGGTTGAAACCGGTGGTTACTGGACAAAGTCATAGTCTTTATAAGATACTGGAATTTAAAACTCGTACGAAAGCCTAACGTTCATCTATGCCGAAGCTTGCGTGCTTGCCACTTACGGTTTCACCAACGAAATGCATAGTGTCTGTTAGTATTTGCCGACTTAGGCTAAACATGGACAAAAGCATGTTACAAGGGGTCAAAGAGACTTCAGCCAACAGAGCTTCCGAGGTATAATTGCCTTCAGTGAGGAAACGCACACAAAATCAGTAATCTGCCAGTCTTGGAATATAGAAGTGAAACTGAAAGAGAATATACTACCAATGCTAAGAACAGCCGAAAAGGATAAAAAACTTCCTTCAAACACTACACTCATCTGCAATCAAGCCAACACGAAACTATCAGATTATATCTACCCACCGTTCACTGCTGTTAAATGCTTTAAAGCACATAATTGCTGCCTTGGTATATGACAACGCTGGATACTGAAAATATGGAGATACAAAAATCGTATAAATAGCCACTATAGGCGTCTCTTAGAAATCAAATATATGGTTACTTAGTCCAAAAATCAAAAACCCTAGCAGATACATTCGGAGCCCTTGCACATATCTCGTCACTCATTTCTAGACCGTAGTCGTCCGCTACTTTTATCCAGCACGCTACCGTATAAAAAGATAACGCCTCCACTAGTTAATCTGAACATTATTCTTTTATCGAAGTCCATCCTCTGCACCTTTTTGGACAATGAACTTGACGAGCCTCCTTATCTTTTGGGGATGACCACGAATAGGAGGAAGGGCGGTGGAGGTTATTCGACGATGCGAATCAAAAACGGTATATTTAATGCCTCTGGGCCCCCATATATCGTGGTGTCCATGGGTAGATTCGATGCCCGGTGGTGGAGTCCGTTCATCATATCCCCATCTCTGTATCCCTCCACTGGAGATCCAGGGCGACAAATTCTTGCACTGGCTGGCGTCAAGCCATTCAAGACGACTACAGCCATCAAGAATGTGTTCGGCACCAACGCCAGTGACTCTGACACATCCTCGCACGCTCAATCCGCGGAGATCATTAAGATGGAGAGCCACACACCGAAGACTAGCATCACTGACAGCACTACCACAGAAAGCCAGGCGGAGCTCTTGAAGCATGGGCAGCCCAAGAGCGACAACTTCCGTTGCAGTATCAGACAAGGCACAGCAGAAAGACAAATCGAGATGGGTAAGGCTCCTAGAAGTGTTGACCAAGGAGACAATGGCGTTGTCGGATAGATATGTGCAGTCGGCAAGGCAAAGATGTGTGAGGCTATGGAATCGATATGGCGACCATGACTGGAATCCGGCATCGGTAATGGAGGTACAGCGAGTAAGAGTCAGAGACTGTAGGCGGTTTGATGCGTGGACAGCTAGGTGAACCATTGACCTGTCCGTGATATGCTTGCAATAGGATAGATCGATAATCTTCAGCTGGGGACACCCAATAATTGTCTCGGACGGAACTTCAGGCGGTGTGGTCTGTTGGCAATTTTTCGAAAGAGACGACTGAGTTTTGGCATTGCGGCCTCTCTGTAGTGAGTTAGAGTTGGCAATAGCAACGCTCCTTGTGCCGGCTATGGCTGATTGAGGTTGAGAGCGCACAACCCAACCAACAATACGTGCTAGAAGGTTGTCGCCAACCTTCCTGCAGTTGCTCAGGTCGATTTCTTCCAGGCCCTTGGCGTTTTCACTCATGTCGAGGATCTGATTGGCAGATACATCCCATACTGATTTCATCCTCCACACTTTGATATTTCCGCCGCACACTTTCCACAGCGCTTGGAACCCCTCGTCCGTCACATGGAAGCAATTGCTGATATCGATTTGCACGGGCCTGGATCCGAGAAAAGGGGCGATGACGTTGATGATGGACCCGTCACTTACGATTCGATTGAACGGACTCAAGTCAACGTGAGTGCAGAGCTGGGGTGAGGAGGTGAGAATGCGCTTCCAGGGCTTGCAAACGGCTCGGAGCCGGATCAGCTCAACAACATCAAAATACCGAAACACATTAACTAGAACGGATTCAGAAGGATGCAGCGGGGCGTCTGTTTTGTGAGCTGCCGAAAAAGGACGCCGCGTGAGGGTGGTTCTGGCCTTCTTAAATGGGCCAGGCACGATGCTGGCCTCTTCTAGTATTGTATCGGCACCACTAATGCCTGCTGGCGGCTGCAGTGGAATCCCTACATCACCGGTCACAGAAGATGATGATAAGGGAGGGAACGTGAACATTTTCAACGGGCTACTGTTGCTGTCTACCCCAACCGACGACGATGTGGTCGGAGAGGAAGAAGAGTCCGGCTGAGGGTTGGGGGGGGCGAGGGAATTCCTTCGGCGGTTTCGCAAGTTTTCCATGTCCACGCTTAGGAACGGGTCAGGATCGCTAGGTTGCATGGTGCCGGCATCTTCTTGTGTGGGTGAAGCGGGTTGCGAATCTGTTGTGAAAGTTACATGAGGTATCGAATGTCGGCGCTGTGCTGAAACTGATGGGGAAACCTTTCGGACCGCATCCCAGATGTCATCATCACCACCACCTTCTGTGGAAGCCTCCGAGCCTGCTGTGGGAGGCAGCCGAGGCCTCGTATATCTTTGTCTGGCTGTTTCCTCCACCTGATGCCTCAGCTCGGGGGGACATCGACGCCATAATTCTTCGAGGGCATCCCCACCAATCATGAGGCACTCAACGCTTGTGATGGAACGAACCGTGGCAGTTCGCCCGGGAGACAGGCCAAGACTGGCAACCTCGCCAAAGTATTGGCCTTGGGTAAGACGGGGGCGAGTGAAAGTTGATGATGGGTTGTTCGTATGTCCGCTGTGGGTATCAAGAATGACTTCGGCCTCGCCGCTGACAATGAAAAAAATTTCGTTGCCAGGGGTGCCCTGGCGAATGATGTCAGTGAAAGGCGAGAAGGCCGTTGGTTGTGCACTGAGGCCGAGAAAATGCAGAATATCAGCCGGGAGGGCAGAGAAGAGAGGAAGTTCTCTCAACGTCTTCCGCACATTGACATAGCCGCTCCCAAGAGCGCTGCCCCCGACGGCAGGGTCTTCAATGATGCCTGGACTTGGTGATTTTCGTTTCTTGGGATTGATAGCCGTGCTATCGATGGCCATGGCAGTGAGATCAGAGACAGCATTCTGGGGTTGGCTGGAGCTGTGCAAGGAGAACGGGTTTGGCGGAATGCCGGTTGGCTCTTGGACATTGGAGCCGCCACGCTCTAGCTGTTTTTTTTTTAAGATGTTTAGACGTTCCTGTGCCTCTTGGCGGATGGCATTTTCCATTTCTGGAAACCTGGGAAGCTCAGCATGTAGATCTTCTTTCTTGAGCACGACCAGAAGGCATTTTGAGCGTGCTATAATGGTCGCCGTGCGAGGAATGCCCATGAGGACACCGATTTCACCGAAAAAGGCGCCTGGCTTTAGTTCGGCGTACACTGCCTCGCCGTCGCGAGACGTGACAGCCACTGCGCCGCGAACAAGCCAGTACATGGCCTTGGCATTATCGCCCTCGGTCAGTATGTGATCATGGGCAGAGTGTATCTGGGGTCGCAAATGCTTGCCGATGGCGGTAAGGAAGTCTTCGGGGGCAGACAGGAAGAGCGGGAACGAGCGAATCCGGTCAACAAGATCAAGAGGCATATCGGGGATGGTTGACGCCGTCAGAGGGCTGGGGCGAATGGGCCGTGCTGGGTTCGTTTCGACGTTGAAGGACCTAATCAGTGACAAGGCTGACTCGGTGCCTTGGTTGGAGTCGCCATGCTGGACATGGTGGTGGGCCAAGGCCCTATAGGGCGAGGGCGGAGAAGCGCCGCGTCCTCGTCGCATAGTTGTATTGCCAGCAGGTTTTGGCACTTTGGAGAATGTCCAGGCTTTGGGTTCGATCTGCCGGATGCGTGCCTCATGGGTTCTTTCGTGCCGCTAGAAACAGGTTCATGTGGGGGGGGGCTGGCTAGTCTGCCCTCTCACGAGAATATTCCTGTGATGGGTAGTCGACAAAAAGCTGCGTGCCGTTTGTGCTGTGTCCAGAAACAGCACCAGAAATTTTCAACGCATCGGTACAGAGCTTGGAGAGTCGCGAAGTCGTGTGGTGTGGGGACGGGCGTTGACCTCTGAAAACAAAGGTGGCCAGAGGAATGGAGTTTTCTCGAGGGTTTCAAAGTGGCCGTTCCGCGACTTCACCACTCAGAAGAGGGGGCGCTTTTCATGAAGCCGTCGTGGTGCTGGTGCTGGGTTATTTCCCTTGAGAAATGCGTGGATGTATAGCATGTACGAGTGCTTTGTCGAGGCGATTGAGTCGCAATAGACGATATCACGTTTCGGATGGTAGGACTATGGATGAGGTGCTTGTTGGCATTATCGCTCGTGAACTCGAAAAAGAAGGCCGGTGGGTGTTGCCTTACCTTGAACACACCAACGGCTGGAGCAACTTGCGAAACTTGGCAGGTTCGCTCCCATGTCAAGCCTATTTTCGGAGTCTCCGGTGGAAGAGGCCGAGAAGAAGACAATAGATACCACGACGTCTGTATGGCTCGCCGAGATGCAGTATTTGACCAATAACAAATACACAATGCCTACAAATGAGGCGACTTCATTGCGGTAGTTGTATGTCGGTTCGTGAGGTGCCAAAGAAAACAAAAAAAAAAAAAAACACTTGGCTCTTCTGTCGTCTGTGAGAAGATGCGTAGAAAAGCCGCAAAACGGAGAGTGTGTAACAGCAGCTCGGAAGCAGCCCGGAAAGTACTGGATAATAGCTCGAAATCACGAATCAGGGCCGCACGGCGTCGGTAAGGAGGTGTTGTTGGCGCATTCGTAGGAGACAGCAAGGCAAAGTTGACCCGGGAAAGCAAGACGGGATGGTCTGGGGCCGTGCACAGAGAGTCGTGTGTCGGGTGCACCCCGTGCGCCGTCTTCTTTTTGTTGTTACTTCGATTTATCGTGCTAGGTGTGGACCTTGCCGTGGGAGGTACGGAGTACTTGGGACCGCCTGCTAGCCCCCCAGTGCGAAGAGGGGAAGATGACGAAGGAGGGGTTGTGCTGGAGTGAACAAGTCCCATGTATTATGCATCTTGCACTAGTTGGTAACAGGGTCGGTCCGCCACCAGAGGACCTGCTATAGCGGTTCGGCCTTTGGATGCGCTGTATTTTGGGTTTAGGTGAAAATACCCACAACACTGGGGCTGATACTGGACATTTCGTGGCTTCAATTCTGGTTTATTTTCGCGTGCGATGTCTTCTTAAGACGATTGTGTCAGACTTGATATCGCACCCGGAATGAGTATCTTACATAGACGTACACTAACATGAACAAAATGCTTTGAAGGACGAAGGCTCTGTAAAGCCCCAATGTGATCAGAATACCCGACAGCCTTCCCACGACCTGCTCATAACTGACCGCTTCCTGTCGGCTTCAAATCTCACAGACGTATCTCTCCCTGAAAGGGTGCTATCCACAAAAAAAGGTATTCTGGTTTCTAGCTTGGCTGGAACTTTGGCCGGTCGCCATGTGGCCGCATGTGGCTTGCTATGGTGTGCTTCTTTTGATGCTTTTCAAGACGGTCGAGGCAGTCGCTGATGCTATTCAACATGCTTGCTACCCATGAAGTGAAAGGCGTGGGAATGTCGGCGTCAAATTCCACAGTACCCAGCGGTGCAATCAATCCCACTTCGACTGTGGCAACAAATCGAGCCACCCGAGCAAAAACAGGCTATGCCGGTTTCCATCTTGTTGGATTGCTTCCAGAAGTCATAAAGCTTCCAGTTTTTGTGTTTTGCCGCTGTCACGCCTAGCGCAACAACCGACTGAAACACCCATGGATGAGATTCGGGAGTTCCTGTAGAGCCACCAACAGCTTTTTCTAGAGGTCGCTGGCTCGTCTCTCCCAGGCCTATACTAGCAACAGTGCTGGGAATAAATCTGGAATCCATTTTCGTCTGAAGTTGATGTGCTGGTGCGGCCATGGAAGCTGCCGCTGCCATAATGAAGAAGATCGATCTAATAATATGCATGACTGTTCTTCAACAAGACCCGTGCTTCTGCAATGTATGCTGGGGGAGCTATGGCGAGGCTGTGTAGAGTGAAGCTGGTTGTGTCTCATATCAGAAATATCAGACAAACAACAAGGCTTATAGGACTAGGTGATCTATTAACAAGGCAAGAAAAATATGCATGCCAGCATGACGATATTTCAAGTAGAAAACAAAGCTGTGAAGCGCAGGGACCCCTGTGAGAGACAATCACCAGTAACTCATTTTCCGGTAGAAGGCGGCCGGGGATTGGGTGTACTTATATGTTTGGAGGCGTTTTCAATTTCTACTACATGATACATTTCAGGCCACGAGCTCCTTCTGCAGAGCGGCATAAGCAGCACGGGCTAGTCTAATATCGCTATGGATTGAAGCCCTCTGCGTCGGATCTCATTTCGTGTTTGGCGCAATAATCATTGTATGTTCCGGAGTGGCCTAATCACAATACATATTAATTAACCATTTAGCAGAGCCTAAAAGAGTGCGGCATAAAGCGCCGGCACAGAGTCGGGGTGCGTTGTCGAGAGATCAGAAAGCGGCGAGCTATCAGTGGCTGATAACGGAGCTACCTCAGGGCGCGTGAAAGACTGCTAAATGCCCAGGCGAGCCGCTGGGCCCCAAAAGAATGAGTGGCGATCACGTGATCGGAGTTTCCAGCTCTAAATCCCGAGCATCCAATCGGCTCTACGTGCGCCGGTGATTAGTCAGGTAAGGTAGAAGCTTCGAAACGTCATGATAACTGTTAGGATTTTGCCCCCCACCGAAGCGCATATAACTCACTCAGCTCTTGATTTCATCAAAGTCATCCTCGTCTTGCTTCCTATTTTCACACCACGCACCGTATTCATAGCTGAAACGAAAATGTCACTCATAGCAGGCACCATGAGGCAGGCGAAATGCCTGCGACCTCAATTGTTCAAGCCGATGAGAATGCCCGTCGGACTGGCAAGGTCTTTGCACCAGTCTTCGATTAGACGACCGATTTTGTCCTCACATAAGACGGCAGCTGGCACTTCGAGTTTGCTAGGGATCCCCAGCGGAAAAATAGGCACCAGTGTTCTAACTCTGATCAAAGGGTCCACACGAAATATTTACCAACAAGTTCGCGCATCCTCCGACAACCAGAGCTCGAATTTGCGAAAATTGCTTGTTGGTGGCGCTATCTTCGGAGGCACTCTGATCATGACCAACATGATGTTCAACCGAGAGACAAGAGATGATGGCGGAATGCCCGTTTTTGAGCGTGAATACTTGAACAATACCTTCCTACATACCGGCCTTGGCGTGGGCATCATTGCCTTGACCGCTCGACAGATGATTCGAACAGGATTTGTTTACCGGATAATGGTGACGAACCCATGGGTGATGGCGATTGGCGGTATGGCACTGAGCTTCGGCACCATGATTGGGACCAGGTCTATCGACCCAGACAAGTAAGCGATAGCCAGAGCGTTTCGTGTATTGTTTCCCTCTCGATGTAGAGGCGTGTGACCTACTCTGTTTCAAGGGCTAACATTTTCCTTCTCTAAATTTGAATTAGCTACATCCCGAAGTACGCTCTATGGACGGCATTCAATGCGACACAAGCAGCCTTTGTCGCGCCTCTCGTTGCTTTCCTCCCTGGTGCGCTTATCGCTCGTGCTGGCTTGTACACAGTGGCTATGATGGGCTCGCTGTCTGTTGTTGGTGCAACGGCGAAACAGGAGAAATACCTGTACCTCGGCGGACCTTTGCTTGCTGGGTGTGCGATTGTACTCGCCTCAGGGCTGGCACCGCTTATTATCCCAGCTACGGCTGTGCGGGCTCTTGCCTTCTCTGAGAATATATGGCTGTACGGAGGCCTTGCAGTCTTTGGCGGGTTTACGCTGTACGACGTGCAAAAAGTTTTGTACCATGCAAGACTTGCCGAGAGGGGCGTCATCAAGCGTGATCCTGTGAATGAGAGCATCTCGCTGGAGCTTGATTTCCTCAACATCTTCATTCGCATGGTTCAAATTCTTATGATGCAGCAGAACCGACGGAAATAGAAGCTGTTCTTCAAGTGCCACCCAATGCTGTGTTGGGTGGTTCCATGTACTATTCCGTGGCAGCAATTTTGCTAGGCCCGGCTGCGGGTTGTTCTACACAAGTAGCTCATCTCTTCTCTGTGTAATTGATGTATTTATATATTCATATTCTAGTAGAAATTCATGCCTTCAGTAGCGTACAATATTGGGTGTCTAGCAAACTTGCTAGAGGCCCCTTTCAAGATGTGAAGTCGGGGAACTTCCTGACATAGTGGCTAGCACATTGATATCCCGACGGGTTTTTGAACAGGTACTCTTGATGGTAGTCTTCCGCATCCCACCACTGCTTTACGGGCAAGATCTCGGTCACAACCTGACCCTTCCACCACTGTTTGTTCGCCTTGTCTGTGACATCGCGCGCTATTGCTTCTTGCTCGGCATCGTGATAGAAGATGGCGCTCCGATATTGGGTGCCCGTATCCATCCCTTGCTGGTTCAAGGTTGTCGGGTCGTGCATCTTGTAAAAAAATTCGATCAGTTGCCGGTAACTGACGGTCTTGGGATCGAAAACTATCTGCGTTGCTTCGGCATGGCCAGTGGCGCCGGTGCAAACAGCTCGGTACGATGGGTTCGAGGTGTCACCGCCAACATAGCCAACACGCGCATCGTAGAGGCCCTTGGGATAGTGCTTGCGGTACGCATGCTCGACGCCCCAGAAACAGCCGGCGGCAATAGTAGCGCGCTGTGCACCGGGGGGGATCTCGGGCGACGCTGCTTTGGTGGTAGCGGTAGACATGCTGTTTGACGGCTTGAATGCTGAAGAAAATTTGCTGAGTATTGCGAATATAGAGGAGGCCATCAATCGGCACGCACGATAATGTAATAAAGATAAATGACACTTGATTTTCAGCTTCTTCGGCAGAATTTGTGTCTAGATGAGTTGCATGAAGCGGAAGCCCTCGTCTATTATATTTAGAGCTGTAGTGACAGCGACTGTGGCGAGGCGCCTGGGGTGTTTCAGGCAGGATTCCAAACTCCGTTCTCCATGACAAATCGCGAATCTATCCGCTAAAAAAACCCAACCTGACTAATGTATGTTCCAGCGGTCTCTGGCCCTAAACGGCCTAAAATGTCAAAGTCGATGGTGCTATCAAACTCGCCATAGTCGGCATGGTATAACTATCAACGGCGGAGTAGTTACGAAGAGCCTCACGTAATTCCGTTGGATGCACAACATCGGCCATATGTTCTGTTCATTTCGATCTCAAATATCCCTACCACTTGTACTGGCGAACTTGACACTCTTCCGCCTCTCGCGGTCTTTCGGTTCTCTAGAACTAGGGACTCGCGATGTCTCGCGTGTGGTGACAAAGTCTCGAACCATATCAACTGCGCGGCTTTGAGGCGCTTCGTCACCGTCAGCACGGACGCCGAGGTCAGCCTCGCTTCGGCGATGCCCTCCAGCGAGCGACGACTTTATCCCTGACCGAGTCGCGTCACGGGCCACTGAGGCCGTTTCTTCGCTTCGTGCAAGAGTGCATTCGGCACGCCAGGACCCAGGGAGACAAGCATGGCCACATCCGTCTAACGGACAGCAACCATCTGAACCGCCAACTGCGGGTCTAGGTCTTGTGCTGCTGTTGCGCCGTGAATTCGTAGTGCTATGAGAAGCCGCGGGTAGAGCCGATTCTGCATTGGACGCCGAGGAGTGCCATAACTCGAGGCACGACGAATGGCCTCCATGGCCACAGCCGGTACAATACCACCACGTAGATAGCGATTGCTGCCCTACAGAGGCAGATATGAGCGATTTATCTCGGTGCCCACATACGGCACACGGGCCCATGACCTCATGGCACCGATCGCAGCGCCATATGCTTTCGTATGATTTTGGAGAATGATCCACGAGTTTGCACCGGGAACACATGTATCCCACAGAAACCCCTCTCTGGGCTTGGGATGCCACCGATGCATATGGCTCAGTCATACTCTGGCCCCCACCCTGTCCCGGCCACCCGTGAACACAGAGTTTCCGCAAAAGTGCTGCTTCAAGAAACAGCTTCATTCCCATAAGTCGTTGGTGGTGCTGACGCAAGATAGACGTAGCCAATAATATGTCGATTTTCCCACTAGGTAAAAGGGGCTTGAGCAACAAGATCATTGCGGCAGCATTGAGAGGAGATGTCCGTATTTCGAAAGAAAGGGCTCGCGTGACAACCAAGTACGGGTCTATGACAGGACCAGACGCAGAATTAGGACCATGCCCGTTGCTGCTGCTACTAGGCTTCGTAGGAAATGGAAATGGAGGGTCATTCGGCCACGGTAGATAGTCATCGTCCGTGTCTCTTTGCGGGTGCTTGCTCACAGAAACCGAGACTCTGCCACTGCTTGCATTACCACCCATATCTACGCCTTGGCCAATAACAGAAGGCGTCCGTTCTCGATCTGAGGCTGATCGAGACAGACGTCCCACAGGTAGCACATCTTTTTTGGGCATGGAGCTTTTCCGTGTTGGTTCTGGCGAAGCCGCTTTGGTGCCAGATAGGGAAGGAGACACCACACTAGGGTTGTTTGTTGAAAGTAGCAAGACACCTTGAAACCGAATCAATCGCGCCACTTCTGACGATGATGCAAGCCGTTTCATTCGCTTTTCTTTTAAGCCCTGTTGGTATAATGCATCTTCCCTGGCACCATAGAGCGCATTGCGACTGCCGCTTTCCGTGATAGAAATAGGGCCAATTGGTGATCCGGGGGTGGTAGCATCAAGGAGACTGTCTCCAGACCTATGTGTATGGCTGGAGCCCCGTGACGACGTGAAGAAATTGGCCCCACGGCTATCCTGTGAGCCTTTTGGGAACGAAGAATTGTGAACTCCGGCAGTGTCTGAGGCTGAAGAGGTGTTTTCATGGGTTGCAGGTTTGGGAACCTGGATAGCTTTAACCATAGCTTCAGTGTCATAAAAGTCGTACCCTTCTAAGCTTGATGGGTGGGTATTCTCGCTTCCAGTGTTCGTTTCTGAAATGGTGAGCGAATCTAGACGGTCGCGCGAAGCCGGCCTATCTCCCTGATGATGGTCATATGCGGCCGATGGAAGACTAAAGTCAGTCATGCCCCTCTCACTGTTATGTGCGCCATTTTCTAAGCTGTAATTGGCCGTGTCTCTGCCAATAAGGACAGGCACGGGCCTGACCACGGGTGTCGGCATATTCGATGTGCTCTCCAGCTCTTCGGTTAAGAGGGACCGAGCCTGTGACCTGGCACTATTGTGACCGCTAGTGGCAGCCACGGAATCCTGATTTTTGGCTTGCCCCAAGACACCACGACGCATTTGATTTCGGAGACCAGGTAGCTGCATTAGGTCCTCTCTGTGCTCCCTATGATATTGCGCCCGTTGTTGGAGCAACAATTCCATAGCGAATGCAGTGATACGCCAAATCTGGGCAAGGCGGAATTGGTGGACTTTCTCAGCCGCTTTGGCATAGCTGTTCAAAATAGAGGCTACTCTTTGTGGAAGTGGGCAGAACACACCAGGCTCAGCGCTCATATACAAGTCGTGTTGAAGTGCCTCCAAATATGTTGTAGTGAGAAAACCATACACCTCTTTCCGCGCAGAGGAAGGAACATGGCCGATAGCCATGATTTGTTGTGGTCGATAGTTTCCTGTTGTTCGTAGAGCTTGCTCCAGAGAAAGTTTAAGGTTATCAGAGGGTAGAGAAACGGACGGGGGTGTTGATCCAAGAGGCGGAACGGAGCTTGGCCGTCTTTTCCGCCTTCCACGCCTTCTAGGCATAACAAACGTCTCGACAGCATCATCTTCCGAGTCACTTCCCCCTTCGATTTTCGGCGGTGGTGGAGGCTCTGACCGGTTTGCGGCTTTTGTGGCCGGAACCTTTGGTTTGCTCTTTCCATCCGTATGTACGGCACCGTACCGAAGACGGGACGTCGGAGGCCGTTCGTCCAGGAATGTAAGAACATCGCCAGTCGCTGAAAAGGTGAGGGTCGAAACAGCCGTGCGATCCACAACACGTGGCGCAAAAGCGATATCGCACTGGTTGAACAAGCCATCCTGTCCGGCTGTCCAAAGATGCTCTGGGCCCTGCCACATCATGGCGGATGGTGATAATTCGAATCGCTCTATGATTCTGTATGGAATTGTCGTTCTTGCCATATCCCAGATATGGACTGAATTTATGCCCGACCGTTTCGAAGTGCTGACATCGTATGAAACAGCGACCTGTGTTGCTCGTAGTCCCCCGCAACTCGATGACCACTGACCGGGACGCCACGCAACGGATGCGACAGATGCTGGCGTGGAGATAGTCCATTTCGGCTTCTGCCGCTTGTCGGCATTCTTGGACATGTCCCACACATAACATTTTTTGTCCCCGCCACCACTGATGAGATGCTCTCCATCCGGATGCCAAGATATTGCAGAACAGGCCTTTTCGTGTCCGTTGATCCGAAGTATAGGGCCGGTGGCCTTTCGAATGTCCCACTTGATAACGAAACCTTGCTCTGTGCCACAAGCAAAATAGAACCCGTCTTTTGGAGACCATTTGACATGGCGCACACTGTCTGCATTGCCCCTGAAAGACTGAACTTGACGAAAAATGGCTCCTGGCCGGTTTTGTGTGGGCGCACGGATATCGAAGCATCGAACAACTCCATCTTGCCCCCCAGAGAGAAGATACGTGCCCCGATGTGGGTTGATATCTAGCGTATTGATCTGTCGAGAATCGTCTGGTGTCTGAACAGACTCAACACCAGAAAGTCCGCCCGAGGCTCTGGCTCCCAGCCTATTTAAGTCATATTGGAATATCTTGCCGCTGAGACATGCAGTAAATATGGTCGAGTCGGCGGCACCTTTGGCCCATTTGACGTCACGAATCGACAGCTGATCGGATATGGACGCGTTCGAGCTCGTCCGTGATGCCGACTGAGAGGAGATCAGACCTCTCAAGTCGAAACTCTCCTTGACATCGAGCCCATCAAATCGGACGGTCTTGAGAATATGGCGACCAGCAAGCACAGCACCGGAGCCGTCGGGTGATTTGTCCAGTGAGGTTATAGGTGCTCTAGCATTGTACACAGCGTCTTGTGGTTCGGGGGACTGGTACAGATGTGGCGCGGGAGCGTTGAGGTCAGCCGACGCCGTCCCCTGCAGCTCATTTTGCCCGCCCGTAGGCTTGCTTAGAAGCTTCCGCATCTTCAGCTGTGCAGTTCCGATAACATTATTTCAAGCGTTGGGGATATCGATAGTTTACGGCTTGTCATGTCTTTTGGCGATCGCGAGATTAGGGCCCGAGCTCCGATGACTCAGCGAATATGGGCCCATGCGCCTTTCCCTTTACTACTTGTTGCCTCACTAGCGTTGAAGCTCATTTTTCTTTTCTTCCTTCTTCCAAAAAAAAACCATGATCCAACAACAAGGGAGCATACGACAATGCAGTATTATATATATGGCATAACTTTGTTACTATGCCCTGTATTAATCATTGCTGTGCGTAGGCTTCTTTTCCATGAGCTGTCTGACGTTCCGGGGCCTCGCGTGGCAGCCATTACTGGCCTCTGGTACGCGTACCAAGTACGAAATGGACGATTACTACATTTAGCCCAAACGCTCCACAAGGCCTATGGCCCAGCAGTCCGGGTTGGGCCGAACGAAGTATGGTTTGATTCACCAGAAGCTTTCAAACTCATATACAGTATGTTAGACATCTAGCCCAATAACATAACAGTGGCTCAGATTCTAAATTTTAGATTCCGGCCATGGGTTCGAAAAGTCCGACTTTTATCGTGAGTAGATTACGCATACAGAGCACATTAGTACCGATATATCTTGTGTACTGGCTCTTCAGAATTACTTTTGGCTGCGTAAATAACAACTTAAAGTGGCTACTGCCTTTGCGAGGCCGGCAGTTTCCTACCGCAGTCCGTTTCAGCTTTCCTTTCCCGACACCCTAGACTTGTTGTCCGACCGTGACAGGGTTCGATACACCTCACAGAGAAAGCTGATTGGACCTGTATACCAGAAGTCGAATTTACGGAAATTCGGCTTTAAAATTAACGCCGTTCTAGAGGAGGCCATTGCCGAGCTCGAAGACTTGGACGGGGCCGAAGTGGATTTGAAAGAGTGGATGCATATCATCGCCGTGGAAGTGTTGGGTGCCGTGGTTCTCTCGTGGTCGCCTGGCTATTTGAAAAGCAGGTCCGATGGAGGATCGAGCACTTGCTCTTATTATGAATGGAGGAAGAAGAGTGTTTTTGGCCTCTTTCCTGCTATAGTCATTGCAAGCTTTCATTGGAAGTGGCCCGGGAATCTTTTTAAGGCTGCTTGGAGTCTACATTACGATACACCGCCAAACTTCAAACCTTTTTTCCCGGTACCTGGCATAGTTCCTGCCTATACTAGCGCCCCTCCTTTTCATTATCTGTATACGAAACTAATTAGCTGTGTAGGCTGTGCGGCGAACGCTTGCTTCAAGACTTCGCTGTGCTGAAAGAGCGAAACGGGATGGTAAACCGTCTAGTTTGGGCAGTGATCTCTTGTCGGATTTAATGGATCTACATAACGCTAAGCCAGAGTTCACTGAACCGTATCTACGACGAATGGGCATTACGAACTTCGGTGCAGGCCATGAGACCTTGTGCTCTGCTCTGACTGCCTGCATTGCTATGTTGGCTTCCCATGCGGCTGTGCTTGATGCTGTTGCCAAAGAAATACGCTCAGCGGACCTTGATGATATGGAGAGGAGTAATATTGACATCGCGCATGTCCTTCCGCTCACATGCGCAAGCATCAAAGAAGCGCAGAGGCTACACCCCGCAATAGGAATGTCTTTGTCTCGCACGGTCCCTGTCACTGATGTCAGAGGAAATCATTTGGGATCAAAGGGTATGCATATTCACGGCTTCTGTATCCCCACAGGAACGGTTGTAGGGAGTTGCCCTGCAGCATTGCATCGTAACGAGAGCATATTTGGTGCGGATGCAAATAGCTTCCGCCCACATCGATGGCTGGAGTGCAGTGTAGCTCAGAGGCAAGCTATGGACCGGTATAACCTAACCTGGGGAGCAGGCGCACACACATGCCCTGGCCGATACCTTGCTGAACTGGTCGTGCAGATAGCTGTTGTGGCGCTCATCAGAGCATTCGATATCGTGGCGGTCCTTCCTCCCCAAGATGAAATAAAGTATTACTTTATGGCAATCTTGACTGGCACGAAGGCCAAATTCACGCCACGGAAGTAGAATCTGTAGCCACATCCTACACATACATAATTCAGTTGCAGCTAAGTTACTCAGACCTACTCATAGTTTTTTCTGTTCATGGCTGGCACAACTGTACTCCGTAGACACTTACGAGTACATAGTGTCCTCGTAGTATGCCCCGAACGTTCTAAAATACCCGTATTACGGACGAAAATCCAGGACTAAACACAGGGACAAATTGCGGTGGGTCAAGACACGTGACTATTCCTCTTCCTCTTTCTCTAATAATTACGACGGTTTAAAGGAACAAAGCTGTTACATTGACGTGAACAGCAACGTCGCCTACGCCCCAGTTCACCACTAGATACACGAATATTTCACGCCAAAATGGATCCGGGACGAGCAGCAATGATATCGGGATGGAAGTCGCCAAAGAAAAATGACATTATGGCACCAAGAAGGGACCCGAAAACCCGTATAGCGAAACCAACTTCGAGACCACCACCGTCGCCAGCAGCCAACACACGCAAAGGTGGACCAGCAAACTACATGACACAGGACGAACTCTCGGAACGCTTTGTTGCCGAGGAAGACAAATTTGTGCTTCGGCAGTCGAAAAAAAAGGCTGATATTCGTGTCAGGGAGCGACGCGCCAAACCGATCGATTTCCTTGCCTTTAATCTGCGACTGGTGGACGATGATCGCGACATTTTTGACGATGATGACAACGATCTGGACATCGATGTGCCGACCCCCGTGGCTGTTCTAGATGCCGCAGATGAATGGCAACTGAAGGAACTTGCGGAAGACATCAAATCCTTCAAGACCCTCGAGAAGAACAAAAGCAATAGGGAGTATTGGCAAGCGTTGACGGTACTGTGTAACGAATGCCTGGAGCGGATTGGGCAGCAGCGGAACGAAGAAAGACTTATTGGCTCGGTATCTTCGGATATCGATGGAATCCTGTGCTCTAAATCACTGAATCAGTTGGAAGCGCTAGAGACCCAGATCCATGCCAAGCTCCGATCCGATGAGCCTATTGACACCGACTACTGGGAACAGCTGCTGAAACGCCTCCAAGTATGGAAGGCAAAAGGACTGCTACGAAAGACAAACGATGCCGTCAAAGCGAAAAGGGACGAGTTGTTGACGGACCGTGGCCCAAAGAACGCACCCACTACCAAAACGGGAGACAAGCACCTGCCGGATGTCAGCCCGGATACACCACCAGAAGATCAAGCTATGGTTGGCTCGTCTATTGCTACTACGAAGTCGGTTAGCGCTACCGATGCAAGCACACACGAACCACCGCCTGGAACTGCTCGGTTTTCCTCAACGGGCAATGAGGATTATTCCCAGGCTACAAAACTTCTTTATGAGCGGGAGGCGGCAAGGGGGGTGACTGAAGGCGAGGAGATATTCGCGGCAGAAGAAGTTGTGCATTCTACCTCGAAGCCGAAGTGGGCTGACAAGTTCCGGCCCCGTAAGCCGCGTTATTTCAACCGCGTCCAAATGGGTTATGAGTGGAACAAGTACAACCAGACTCACTATGATCATGACAACCCTCCACCGAAAGTTGTTCAAGGATACAAGTTCAATATTTTCTATCCCGAACTCATCGACAAGACCAAGGCACCAACATACAAAATCATCCGAGAGGGTGGACGCCGTCGAGGAGAGTCCTTTGCCCCAGCTGGTGAGGAGGATACTTGCTTGATTCGATTTTCAGCTGGCCCCCCTTATGAGGACATAGCGTTTCGCATCGTCGACCGTGAGTGGGATTACAGTGCCAAGAGAGAGAGGGGATTCAAAAGCAGTTACGAGAAAGTAAGTTATTTTCTATTCAGCACCATACACTATTGGCGCTGGCTACTTTTCTGACACATTCACTCTATAGGGCATCCTGCAACTTCATTTTCAATTCAAAAAGGTGAGTCATGTCGATCTTAATCGCACCCCCCTTACCAAAAACTGACGCAAATTTTGCAAAAACTAACATTTGGTATTGCAGATCTTTTACCGCAAGTGATTCCGTCTTTTTCTGTCAAACAGTACAGAACGATAAAAGGGGATTACTGCGTCGATGTTTTTCACATTACCTGGCAATTAAAATCATTTTCTTTTTGTCGCATGGTACGGTTTTTGCCTTTTCATTGCTCAAAGCTCAGAAGCTGCAAAAATATCATGACCTATGTATATTGTGCTTTTCAATTAGACTTTTGTCACAAAGGTGCAAAAACAATGTTTCATAGTAATGGGACAGGTACAGCGTTTAGGTTGATTCTGTAACTGAGCATTTCTTGATTACTTGGACAAGAGACGTAGTATACAATTCTCTAACTCAGCCACAGTGACCCCTAGAACTTTCTCTTCTTCCTGACGGGAACAGCAGCCTTCGTTACAGGCTGGCTTGTGCTCTCTGATGCGGGTTTCTCACTTTCTTTCTCCCCCACCTGGTCTATGATGGCAGCTGGAATCCCAATCTGTTCCTCAATTTGATACGATACAGTAGGATCTGGCTGAATCGCTGCTCTACCAATTTTCCCAAGAGCATTCCTTTGCCTAATGCTAGGATGTGAGACAACCGAGGGATGATAATCATAGCCAGTATCGCCTGGAACATTCCTATGGCTTGGCACATTAACCCCACGGTAGATTTTGTGATCCAGCGCGCTGGCAGGTCGGTATTCTGTTGATATTCTATTGTCAACTGTGCCCCCTGGACCTTGCTGCTCAGCGAACTTCGGCGATTCCGCAAGGAATTTTCCCGTTGCTGATTCTGTTTCGATATTGCCTTTCGTTGCCATTTTGTTGCCAATTCTGCCTAGACGTCGAGTACTCTTCGCATCCAACAACTGAGGACTCGGATGCTCTACCTTGAAAGTTGTGTTGTCCTCGAGTAGGGTACCCGTGGCGGATTCTGGTAGTTGGCCGTGACTGGACTCCCTATGAAGCACGGAAGCATCGGGCCGCTGACGGGGTATGGCAATGTCCGCAGCAGGTAGATTAAGCCACCAAAAAGGAAGCTCGGGATGAACTGAGACGGTCGTCGATAGTCCATAGCTAGAGAGACTTTTTTCGCCAAATGCCTTTTCAACAAGACGGTTTGTCGGAAGAAGAGAAGTGCTGCGTGTAGTTTCGTTTGTACTTTGGTTCAAAAATTCGTCTTTGTTGAACGCTGTCAAGCCTTTGACATGCCCTTCAATCGCAAGCCTAGTGACCTTCCGCCTACCGGCTAAGGACGGAAACACCGCCTCAAGCCCAGCTCCCATAGCCTCCAATTTGTCTACCAACTTGGTGATGACAGCATCTTTGTCTCGTAATGCCGAAATTAGGAGATCCGTATTTTGTTGGTGCAGGATACATTTCTGAGCAAGAGGCACAACGAGCTCAGAAGTGGTTGCGGATAGGGGGTGCTTGGTGAAACGAATTGGCCACCTGAGAGGCTGCAAGCCCTTTGGAAGATGAGAAGTAATAATCAAAAGAAAGGTGTCATTGTCTTTCGCTCCTGCGTGTGAAGCCGCTGTTGTGCTGAGGCTTGTTGGCAAAGACAGAGCTAGCTGTGAGTCACTGTGGTCTGGAGACGAAGCATCAAGGGCCGCTTTCAATTTGCCAAGAAATATGGACATTTGCTCAGCATCGTATGCTGGATTGATAGTAGTGTTTTCCTCGATTGCCCGTGCGCAAATACCATCGTGGCCAAGGCTTTCAGACCAAACATTCAGAAGGTCCGATATGTAGATAGTGTACTCGTCTGAGCCAAATGACGCAGACGTGATCAGTGGAGGAATCCCCGGTTGTGTGAGAGGAAATGAGCGCCATAATCGGGTGGTAGGCATGATGCTATAATTTGATAAAAAATAAAGGTTTTGGTTACGAAGGATCCTTTCATACACACATATAACATACGTACGACATAAATCGACGAGAACCGCTATCGTGGCCGCTTACGTCATCGGCGGGTACAATGTACATAGGCGACCTGCGAAAGAGACATGCATCAAAATCCTTGATGATTATACGTGAATACAACTTGAATTTCGGAGTCTTCTATAATACTAGTAGTAGCAGATATTTAAGTTCGCGGCGAATAACGAAGTCTTCACGAGAGCAGGTGATGTGGGCGATGCGGGTTACTAGGCGTTGTAGATCTTAAGTGCCTCGTGGATGACAGCACGACTACCCCATATGCATACAATATATCAGCATGTACCCTGGAGATACGGGGTAATTCTACAGTCGTTCTTCAATATAATGCAGATTAGTTTATGCCGACATAAGTTAAAGACCATGAGAACTCCAGACACCGTTCGTCATGCCTCCTAAATTCTGTCCAAAATTCTCCCAATCAAAATTCTCATCCATGTTAATGTCTGCATCGTCGGCAATGAAACTTGGTGATTGCGATGAAGATTCACCAGGCATCCACAGCCAAGGAGGTGGGTTGTCTTTCCTTATTGCATCCACAAGAGGAGTCTCCATGTTAGCGGTAGAAAGAGTATTGGAGGTTGAGCAATTGCTGTTTATCGGCAATCCCGAAGCGTTTGTTGCAAAAGCAGCTACAGCGACGTCTTGACGTGGAATATCTGTGTTTCCGAATGTACCGTACGCCGATGCGGCTGTAAAATCTTTGGCAATATCTTCGGACATAGCCACAGGAAGCAAATCTGTCGGTTCGAATGTCGGCTGACTGAAAATACGGTCTAGAAAATCCACTGCTGTGTCTGACGCTGTTTTGACCGAATGGGCTTGCTGATCTTGTTGTCGCATTTGCGGATGCTGCGGCCCAACATCTAGCTCAACAGATGCTGCTGGCTGTGCTGGATGTTGCGAAGAGGCTGAAGAGGTTGCCTCTCCGAACATTGGGCCATGAGCAGGTGGTTGGGCATTGTCGAGATACGACGAGGCTCCAACGAGCTGAAGCCATTTGCTTCGCCATTTGAAGCCGTCTAGGCTCCCGTGGATGGCAGCGAACACAGTGGGGGCGAGGCGAGAGCGATCTTCACGATCTAATCGAACAACCTCGCCAGTATCTTCGCGCAGCCTTCGCAGCTCGGAATTCCTGTGCTTGAGCGCCTTGTTATAGAGCATTTTAAAGGGCGTCCACAACGACGTATTGTCGACAATCTTTTCTAGGTCGTGAGACCTGAAATTGGCCATTGTTGAGCTCAAAGCATTCCATGCACGCTCAACCGATGCACTCCACGGTCGCCGTGCACACTCTATCAAAATGTAGGCAACGGCATGCCATTGGGTATAGGTCTGAAACAGCCACCGCCAATGTTTTGTTCTCGGATCCGTTGTGACAATAGAGCTATACTCGAACAGCTCTGTCGAGGCGGCAAAAAGACGATCGCGAAGCTCTCCAGACATGTCTTCATTTCCGGCTATGGGGAGAAGAAATGGCTGGTAGATGACTAGAGTCATTTTTGCACATATGACGCGAGCGATATTCGCAGCCACGATTGACATTGTGCTAGCGCTTGGGTCGCCGACTTTTAGATAAGTCTTTTCAACACGATTATAAACGTCGTGTATCATGCGTTCTCTGTCTTCCAGAGAAGTTACTGAATCATCGGCGCTTAAAAGGCCAGAGGACGAAGAGAGAGCATGCAAGCGACGCGCCACGGTGCAGATTTCATACCGAATAAGAGAGTATGTCATGTCGGTGGCCCCGTCCCTAGAAGGGGGGAGTGTAGAGCTTTCTGGATTGATGTCTGCATCATTGATATTGAGAGGGGTCTGCGTGTCAAACATATTGTCGTATATTGCCAAATCGGAGCCTTGGTCCTCCGCAGAGCGCATATCCAACACGCACAAGGCCCAAAATAAGCGGCGACGCATCTCAACCTCGAAAGGCTTTAAGTTGGGAAAATGGCTCCCGTCTCGGTGTAGGCCAAGAGAGTGAGATATTCGAATCGCAAGCCCGGTCATGGTCCATGCAAGCCGGGTATCATCATGACGGCGGATAAGAACAACATAAAGAATGAACGCTTGGAGGGTGACCATTTCAGGTGAGATAAGGAAATTTGCCTTTGCTAACGCTTGTTCTAGGCCGAACCGGTACTTCTTTATTAAGAGCTCTTTTTCGGTCATGAAATTTATCTTGATCTAATAGCGTCGACAGTCAGCACACAAGAGGAAAGGGCACTAGAATGAAGCATGTATCGATCAGGGCGGCAGAACACATACCTCAGATTCCTCCAAGGAGCTCACCGCAGCATAATAAATGGCAAACATCAAGGCCTCTGCTGATGAGGATATGTTCTCGAGACTTGTTCGCGCGTCTCGGATGAGTTTGCCCGTGGTGGGGATATGCAGAATCTTGACGAGCGGATCGACATTTTCTTGATATACCTGCCAGATATATGGAATTTGAGAGGGTAATGGATGTAGAGCTTTGAGGTCGACTGAGGCTGATTGGTGACCGAAAATGAAGGATTGGTTATCGCTGGTTGATGCATCTTCGATATCCATTGGCGGAGTGCTCTCCACATCCGACTCATCGCTTTCGGGCTGAGATATCCTTTTCGCCTCTGAGCGCAACTCATCTAGCTAGACATTGGTATGGGTTAGCGCAGCTCTAGGCAGCATAAAAGACATGGAAACGCAAGCAACTACTTACCTCGTCGTTGATTTTGCCCCAAAAAACGCTACTAACGTAACGGGTCCGCCCGTAATCATTGATGACAAGTCGCCCAAAGTTATTCCCCGCATCCTTGCCTTGTTTCTCAGAAACTGGGATGCTGGCACCGAATAATCTGCCAGGCTCGCTGTTCTGTTGCATAAACGATTGTGCCGGTGGAGGGTGCCCGGAAGAATTTGCGAGTCCATGCGCGAGAGCTGTGTCGGAAACTCCATGAGTAGTGGCATTTGCCTCCGGAGAGCCGTCGTTGCTGGATTGTTGTTTTGTTGTTTCTAGCTCGACTTGTCCGCTGAGCTCCTCTACAATGCCCTCTAGTTTTCGCAGCCGCTTGAGAAGCTCTATCTCGCGCTCACTTGAGTTATGGGGCTTGGGAGCGATGAGATCTTTTCGTCTTGGCCGTCGAGGGGCGCGCTCTGGAGCTGGAAATATGCAAGGGATCAAGGCGCGTCGGCAGTTCGAGCATGGCATGTGCTTATCGCAGCGCACCTTGCGTCGTCGGCAAGTAACACAGCTCCGTGGGTTGAGCTCAATACCAGGAGCTGATGTGGGCGGGAAGACAGTTGCGCCAGGGTACTGTGGTAAGAGCTGTCCATGGGCGGCTAGGGTAGAGCTGGCATCGTAATGAGGGGTGTTGGCAGCGGAGTTTTCGGATCCAGTCTGGAAAGCAATATCTGCGTGGGAAGGGCGACTCGCCATGGTGTTCGGTCACAGGATCCAATTAAAGAGGCAAAGGAAGTCGCAACGCCCTTAGAGAAGGGCGATCTGGGAGAGAAGAGGGGGAGGAAGATATTTAGTAGGGGATATTCCGAGAAACTTGCCCGTGCGCAATAGCATAGGATATTGGCAAGACGGCGACGGGATGCCCCTTATCCTTGGACCATCTCCCTCGAGGTGATATGTGAAGATATCATAATATGGGAAGCGAAAGAAACTACCATGACCTGGCAAAGTTAGTACTCACAGTGACCTGAATAATCAGAAAGAATGTTGTTAGCGCTTATTTCGCTGCACCAGTAAAGGATGCGTGCTGGAGGTGGCGAATCTTAGTGCCGCTGGAAGGTGGCACGTGATGAGATTATACAGCACGTGATAGTACAATATGGTATAAAAATATGCAGCTACCGAGACTCTAAAGCTTTGTCCTACCACAGTTATCCTGCATCACATCCACTCGATACGCGACCTCGATGTCTCTGGGCGGCCCGGCGGGCATATTCCCAACGATCACCACGCGATGCAAATCACCCCTTCTCCCAGAACCGCGAAGCTCCGGCCCAGGCTTGTCTAGGCCAAGGACTAACCGACCGTCGCCAGTTTTCTTCAAAAACTGAGGACTAATTACTCTCTCCGCCCATGGAGTCTGGGGCGTTGCCTGGCCTAAATGGGTTATTGGGGGGAGGTCTGGCGCCATAATGAAGTCTAGGAGCTTTTTCCGCTCAGCTCTATGGTCAAGATATTTTTGCTCAGCTGATGCTCTCCTATGGCTAGACGCCGACGTCAGAAACTGTGACATGATTGACAGAATATATATCTGGGGTGGGAATAAAATGATCTCGTTGAGTCGGGCCCGCCCTATCCAAGTTTTGGCGGTTTCGAATTCAGCAGTGGTAACCTCAGTTTGGTCTGCCATGGCAAAAGTAATGCTGTTATCGACGCCGCGTTGTGGCGAGATCTGGGCGCTGTCGGAAGCTGTGGGTAGTGGAAGAAAGTAGAGGTACATCTGCGTTGTGTATCGGCGCTTCATATTCGATGGGGTTATCCATCTTGTAAACGGGATCAAATTCTCTATTTGAGTCAATACGGCACGAAATGCCGGCTGCCCAGGTAGCAGTGGATGGTGTACGGAGTAAAGACCCGTGCTCACCTGTGTCTGGTTCTCCGCCGACACTGGAAAGCCACTCCTCGAAGCGTATCTCCTTATTCGTAACTTGGAGCCTCCCATGCTGCACGATATCTTTGGACAGATGCAGCATCTCGGACGACCCTGGCGCAGCTCCGTTTCGTCTTGCCAGCAGTATCCCACTCTCCTCAAAAGTCTCTCTTATTGCTGCAAGACGATATCCGCGCCCGTCGACATGTCGTTCAGCATTGTCAACCTTTGGAATCAATGAAGATTCGTGAAAGTTACTGAGATTCCCCCCAGGAAATACGTGTGCTGATGGAAACGAGCCTGTTTCAACACGGTGCAGCAGTAGTATCTTGTTCTCTGGAGATACCACAACAATACTTCTAGCGGCAATGCCGACTTGTCAGCGTCTACTATAGGCAAATGAAACCCAATACGACCATTATATATGTATATGCGCTTCATCTGTTGCCTACCTTGCGCTTGCAGCTGCCACACTCGGAAGTCCACCTGGTGCTTTGGCTGAATTTGATGAAGCAGTACTCATTATGGGGGAGGCGGCAGAGAGACAGGCAACTTGTGTTCGCTGGTAGCCGTTCAAACGTGATCCAATTAATTTTGTAAGCGACGAGGAGTCTGCTAGATTTCGGTTTCTCAGAGATGGTTGGCAATCGATTAAACAGGATCCGCGGATACTGGTATGAATCGACTGTGCCGATATCCTGATTTTCTGCAGAAAAGCACGGGCATTCTGGATTGCAACAAATCTAATGCAATGCATTGGGGATACCCGAACTATCCTCAGAAATTGCGAGGTGTACATATAATCGTTAGATGTAGAGCGCCACATGAATGTTCGAGCCTGTTTAGTCGGTGAGGGGCATTCTGCAATGCCGAGGTAGATAATTACGAAAGCACCAACCATGTTTCAGATGCGTTCAGCGCTAACGCCATCAGCCTCTGTTCGGCCACCTTACTGAGAAAATACCGTAAATTCAAACACCAACATTATCAAGAATCATACTAATTTCCTTTCTTTACCATGCAGGTTCATCTTCCAAGTGCAGCATACACTCCTTGATTCGCACCACTTCTTCACCTCATCAGGGCTGACATCCTTGTTGTAACCAATGCTGGCGAGATGGCCGTTATTGAGCCATGATGTGAATGATTCCAAAACAATTATGTCATACATCAGAATCTTTTCATACCAGGATGGATTAGAAGGGCCGCTTGTCTGAAGCTGCGCTTCTAGGACTGCTTTCGTGATATGCGAAAACACTCTTGTTTCCTCCCCGTTTTGGCTAACAGACAATGAGAGATCTGTTGTGCCTTCAGCCACAATGTTGAGACTATGAGGGGGATCGAGCAGCGGCTCAGGAGACGACAGGCGGCTTTCTGATTCAGAGTCTTCAATCTCGAAAGAAAATTGTGTAGTGGGCATGCCACGACTCTGCAAAGCCATGGCTGCTTTCGAGTATGGCGTGGCTCGTGATTTTGTAGTGAGGCTTCTTGCAGATAACGAAACAGAGTTGATGGCATTTAACTCGTGCCTCGGGACCACGGCCGTGTCCACAGATATGGAGAGCCCATGATGGGGTTGGTCCTTTGCGTCTCGACATTTGCGTAGCAGAGAAATCGTTGATACTCGTCCTGTCAATGGCTTGTATCCGTAAGATGAAAGTTCTTCGCCTCGTTGGCTGTTCGTCATCGTGTCAAGCCCCTGCCGCATTGTACCTGACATGGACACAACGGTTGGGTCGATACATTGACAGTTCGACGAGTTCAGTTGCTCCGGAGTCACATCTTCATTGAATAGCGGTGTGGCTTCGGCTACCCTTTCCGTGTGCTGTCGCTCGGGTGTATCTGTCATGCCTAGTGCGCTTTCCACGAAATCTAGCCCCTTTGTCGGAAGTGCTTGGCCGTTGATAGAGTTGTGGGAAAGAACGGCACCCATAGGATCATCGGGGATGTCAAATTCAACACCAAGATCAATAGTGTTATCGAAGGCTAGGCTTCCATCGCCGGATCTAGCTCCTATTCCCCAAAGACGTCCTGCTGGTTTTTCATGTACATCTAAGCCCGTCTCCGAAAAAATAGTTGATACCGGGCCCAGACTCGAATTAGGTCCTCTAGAAACTCCCCGAGGATCATGAAAGTAATGCGCCGGATCTTCCCTTGCTAGCTGACTGGAAGTGCCAAATACAAAGTCTTGTTCTGTTGACTCTCGCATAGCTGAGATGGGTGATTTTAGGGAGGGTCGACCGACACTACTTTTCTTCTTGGGGCGCCGCTTAGCCTCGCTTGGTTTGGCAGAGCTAGGCTTCTTCCCTTTTCTTGGTTTTGAAGCAGGATGGCCCGATTGGCATTGATTTTGCAATCCTATGTTTCCATCATTTTCAAGTACGATTGGGGGCTCGAGCAACTTTGGCTTTGCTGGGCTTTCCACGATGCCAGTGCTTGCGTAAGGAGCAACTGCCAGCGCCGTAATCGTCTTGGGCTTCTTTCTACCGGCGTTTGATTTGGCTAGTAGGTCATGTGCCGTAGTCATGGTAGGAGCTCCAGTACTGCAAACATTGACCGCCCCGATCGCTTTCCCTTTTGTCAAAGTGTGGCTACTAGGAGCAAGTGGTTGAGTTGAGTAGCCCTTCTTGTTGGTAGGGGGAAACCCGAAGTTGTCCTGTAGATTACCGAATATGCTAGTATCTTTAGCATCTGGTGGATGACGAGACACGGGGGAAGCGACCGGGTTAGAGTTGCCTCGCTGGGTTGGGACATAGGGAGCATTTTCTTCCGGCGGCGTCCAATCTCTGCGTCTTGCCAATGCAATGTTGCAGTCCCGTCGCAGGTCTTGCTGATTTGGACTATGAACATGGCTACCGATACTGTGCGAAACTGGTTGGTATTGGCTGTGAGCACCCTTTTCGGGCGCGCCCTCATCGATGACCGCATGTAGAGGTTCAGTCCTGACCATTTCATTAGCGGTGGAAAGAACGCGCTCCGCTGCCGAGTCTGAGTCATGGCCGTTATCCGATGCTTCGAAGGACCAAACTTGGTCTCGTCGATGACCTGAAACCTGGCTAGGAAATCTAATGGTACTACTAGCGAGGTTGTCGGCGCTGTACCTTATCTGATTCTGACGGTCGGGTGGGGAAGACGAAATGCAGATGATATTTTGCACCTGTGCAATCTGTTGCAAAGGAGATTCACTTCGCCTCATCTTGGGATCCCACCTAAGGTGTAAAGCACACAGTGAGTACCTAAATCGCGTCGGCTGCATAGGCGTGAATGGAAAAGCGGGTGACAATAGATCAAAGGTAGTGCAGAGCACGTAGTTTGATGTATTCATGCACTGTGTTTGGATTATGGGGAGGGGTTGGCTCGCGAGAGGCACGCGCTAGCACGTGATGTTGCATGTGACTAGGCTAACAGGGTCTTGCCCCACATAGCACACAAAGGGGAGCAAATTTTTTTTGTGCGATGGATTTCTACCTAGGCGGAAATCATTGGTTGACATATCCAAGCCACGAATCTCGAAAAGTTTCCATCCGCACCATCCAACGCTTCTTACCACAACCTACGACTCCCCTCACCCCGACACCAAATCACAACCCTCATTCAAAATGGAGAACGACAAAGGCGAGATTGTGGACCTGTACGTCCCGCGCAAGTGCTCTGCAACTGGCCGCATCATCAAGGCCAAGGACCACAGCTCCGTCCAGATTTCGATCGCAAAGGTAGGAAAATCCACCATCAGCCACGTGCGAATAGAGGCCCAACGCCGCTATGTCGAATTCTTTAACGAGTCTCGAAGCATCTGGACTGCAAGCTAACTTTTTCTTTTTGCACCAGGTCGACGAGAACGGACGCGCGATTGCTGGCGAGAACCACGTTTATGCTCTTTCTGGATTCGTCCGGGCTCAGGGCGAGGGCGACGATGCAATCAACCGCTTGGCGCAGCGGGATGGATTCCTGAAGAATGTGTGGAGCGGTATCCGGTAAACAGATCTCGGTACCAAGGCAAAATTTTCTTGATTCCTGCTCAGAGGCAGCAACTCTTAGAATATTACGACAGATGGGCAACCAAAAATAGCCAAGGAGTCTAATATCATTTGTGTACGGTTCGGTGATGTTCTACCCAAGCACACCGCAACCGTGGCATATCGCAAGGCAATACAACTATGCCGGGGTGCTCAACCCACTTGCAGGCTCTGCTTCTACATGTGTTCTACTGTCAAGTGCTATGTGAAGTGATTGGCTATGAACGAGTTCCTGGATGGCGTTACAAGCCTTAAATATCCCTGGACTCATAAGGCCACTATAGTGGCCTATGCCGCATAATAAAACGTGGCTTCTAAAAAGCTATGATGCGATAGTACTCATCATAGTACAGATACGAGCCTAACATCCGAATCGCCATAAAGCTGCACATGTCTAGCTTCTGAATGATGACGGGGCGTGACCATGAGATTGTGCGATATAAATATCCCACAACTACCGTGGTTACCCTTAATAATTATAGACAAAAAGTCTTCGAACGCCCAAACCATCTGTGAAGAAGGCCATAGAGTAGAACATGTACGTAGTCGTGTTGGCGAAGCAAGACTACCTTTAGCATAAATGTATTGCATATGTAAAGAGCAGCAATTTAGTAGTTGCAGCCCGCCTCGCATGATCTGTTAGCATATCGCGACATGGACAGCTTGCCGCGACCCAACACCGCTGGAGGGTAACGGATGAATTGATGAAATGAAAATTGCAGCCATAGATAAAATATATGCTGTTGGATGTAAGTTTTATATATCTTCTCCCGGGTGGCGCAAATCTCGATGCTTTGTCCCTGGTTATCCATGACCGGAAAGAAAAAGGAAAAAAGAAAGCCAACACACAAAATCCAAGGAAGCTAGATAGTGCCATTGCCTTGTCATCGGCTTAACAATGAAGGAAGCTTTGGTGTCAAAAGGTTTTTTTTATTCACAATTTTGGGAGTTTGCCGTAATTGCTTGTTGTTTTCATGCTAACTGGTGACATATAACCAGGTCCAAAGGTTGCAGTCATCGAGATATCAATTCCGGATCCTGCTGTTGACCAGGTCTTAATCAAAGTCATTGTTTCTGGATCAAACCCCAAAGACTGGAAAGTCCCAGCACTACTCGGTGATGCTTACAACGAAGGCAACGATATTGCAGGCACTATTGCCAAAGTCGGTGCTCATGTTACAGAATTCAAAGTCGGTGACCGGGTAGCTGCATTTCACGAAATCCGAACACCTCATGGGGGGTATGCAGAATTCGCTATCTCATGGCAGCACACCACCTTCCACATCCCGAATAACACGAGCTACGAAGAAGCTGCGACTATCCCACTCGCGGCCATGACGGCAGCAGTGGGTCTATATATTGATCAAGGCCTCCCCCAGCCCTGGATTCCAGCAACCACACCAGTTCCATTGATTGTCTACGGTGCTTCTTCTGCTGTTGGAGCATATGCAGTACAGCTAGCAAGGAAAAGCAATATTCACCCAATCATAGCCGTGGCTGGACAATCTACGAGTTATGTCGAAACACTTATCGACCGAGATTTAGGGGACATTGTCCTTGACTACCGGGGAGGGGAGGGTGCCCTAATGGAAGCTACCAAAAACCTGCAAATATACCATGCCTTCGATGCGATATCTGAACACAACAGCAACATCTATATTAGCAGAGCTCTCCAACCAACTGGGAAAATCAACACAGTCCTTCCGTGGCAAGAGAACATCACTATTCCAAAAGACATATTACATGCTGCGACTAGGGTTGGGAGAGTACACAAAAATGCCGAAGATTTTGGATATGTCTATTTTCGACTTTTTGGTAGAGGGTTAAAAGAAGGCTGGCTGAAACCACACCCACGGCATGTATACCCTGGGGGGCTTTATGGTATCGAAAGCGGGTTAAGAAGCCTCAGTGAAGGTAAAGCTCATGCGATCAAGTATGTCTTTGTAGTCCTAGAAACAGAAGAGGCTGGATTAGAGGGTAGAAAGTAAAGACACAGTACGGTCGTTATTGAATATAATGTGGCGCTGAAAACTAGGCGTCTCACCATTTGTTTAACCAATCCAGTCGAAAACAGACATGTGTGAAAGAATATGGATAGTTTGCCAACGTTTAGGGAGATCTTGATTCCGGGCCGCACATACAAAACACAACAAGTTTCGTTATCAAAGTAAAATAAAATAGCAGGATGAACATGCTCCTTCATATGCCGTACCAGCACTAGCCCTCGGGGGCAAGACAAGTAAAATGAGCTCAGGTATCTGGAGAAAGTACTTTGATATCATCTTGTTAGCCCCTTTGTTTAGCCACGAGGATAATTCATCAAGACATATAATGAAACTTGCAATCTTAAGATGCTGTCTTCTTTCTTTGGTTAAAATATGGCTTTAAATCAAACTGCTAATTTACGAGTACTGAGCTCCTCTATTATCTTGCCGGTCCATGTGCTGATACGCCAAAACGTGGCGACAGGGATTTATTGAGCTCTAGAATATGGCAACCTGTATGCTGGACATGTTCTGGCCGAAGTAAAAGCTTAAAAGAATGTGACAGGAGCTCTAGCTTTGTACGAGAGCCCTTGACTCCCTCACGTTCTTTCACTACCATGACAATTATCTTATATAGGTGTACTGCTGGAAGAAATATCAGATTTTTTCTGTAATTCAGTCGTGTAAAATAGAACAACCATTAAAGGAAGAGAATCAACACGACTCTAGGGTGAAGCATAATCCACACACCCGCAGGAAAATCCATCCTACTCGTAGCCATGATTTTAGGACGTCGCTTAAACATTAAACACCCCCGGCTCACATGCGTTATCGCTGGGGTGCAGAATCTGGGGATAATTTGGATAAACCGGAACATTAAAAGAACCACCGAGAAAAAATGGAGAGCAAAAATTGGCCCACAGGCTATAGGCAACACTGAGAGCCCAATAATCTCGCTTTAAATATTGTTCCATCAATACGATGGGGCAGGCAGATCACAGCATGAACAGCACGGGAACAGTTGCCTTCATGCCTCAATTCATTTTCAGCAGGTCCCGCATTTCCGGCGAACCCGGCATATGTCTCTGTACTAGTTCGTGGGGTCTATTTGGCGCCATATGCCCGTGAAAATTCGGCAGAGGTCTGTCATGCTCTGATTTTGGGGTTATCATGCACCAATAGCATTTAAAGGCAGACGCATCGTCCTGTCCAGACTACGAGGCGGGGCCGTCTAGCCGTTATATGGTTCCAGCCATTTCCTGTCTGCTTCAGGCATATAATGGCTTTTAGGAGGGCATGGTGGTTGAGGATTATGTTGTAGATTTTTTTCTTTTCTAGCTTTTGTTTATGTCTCCTTGCTCGCTTTTATTTTTATTTCGCGCCGTTGCCCGCAGGGTCGCTAACGGTGATCAAGTATCGAAGCCCTTGGTCTATCAAAACATGTTCCGGTCTTATTCAAATATTCAACGCTATTTAACACAAGATATCACGCAAACAACACCGAAATGGCCCCAAGCCAGTCCTGGGGCACGGTTCCCTCCCCTACCAGCTGCAGCCAAGATATGGATATGGCCGAGAAAGGGTTACATGGTAGCACCGCAACTTTACCAGCAAAAGAAGAAATCCACCTAACAATCGCAAATGCCTTGACTAGGGAATTACCAGGATCGAGTTCTGGGGACCTCCAAAAGCCAGAAGCTGTCATAGTGGTGAACGAGGAGCGACAACAAGCCAACAAACTCGCAACAACGGAAAGAAATAGCAGGCGGATCAACTTTCAGCTTTGGTTTACCACATATCGCAAGTTTTTCACGCTAGTAACATTGCTCAATCTTACTGGGATTATCATGGCTGCTTTGGGGCGCTTCCCATATGCCGAAAACCACCTGGGCGCCTTGGTTCTCGGAAATCTCCTTTGCGCAATTCTCATGCGAAATGAGCTATTCTTGAGATTTCTTTACATCATCTCTATTTATGGGCTTCGCAGCGTAAGCTAGTCACATTTAGTTATTGCCACATTTTATGAGACTAACGGTTGGTATATCAAGTGGGCTCCTCTATTCCTCAAATTGGCTGTCACGTCGATTTTGCAACATGTTGGAGGCATTCATTCAGGATGCGCACTCTCTGGTGCTGGGTAAGATCGCATTGAATATGGTTTGATTATGCAACAGACACTAATTTTGCAAAAGATGGCTAGTGTTTAAAATAGTTGACATCGTGAGGCATCGAAAAAAGCAGCACGAATCAGTTATCGCAACGGGAATCATTACCAATGTCTTTGTGATAGTCTCAGTTCTAAGTGCCTTCCCATGGGTTCGGAAGTAAGTAAATTTAGAATATACACGCTGGCCTAGGAGCCAATGCTAACACTGTGCAGTCACCATCATAATATATTCGAAAGATATCATCGTTTTATCGGTTGGCTGGGCTTGGCGGTACGCATAGCCCCCGCCCTTTTTTGGTCTGTCAGGCACCGCTGACGGCTCTAGGCTACGTGGATTTTTGTAATCCTCGGAAATCAGTACGATGTTACTCTTGGGGAATGGAGGGCCAATTCCAATTCTCTACTCAGCGTCCAAGAACTTTGGTTTGCGGTCTTCATGACAATTTTGTATGCAAAGTTCATGGAACTACGCATGGCGGCTTTTCTAACTTTCTATAGTGTTCTTATTCCATGGGTGACTCTTCGAGAGGTTCCCGTGCATGTTGAAGTTGTGCGTCAAACCTATCACAGTCCTCTGAACAGAGCTAACAAATCCATAGCCGTCACCGAAAGTTGCAATTATACGTTTCGACCGCGGCATGCAGCAAGGCCTCTTGGGACGGATTAGCCGAACTTCTGTGCTGGAATACCATGCCTTTGGGATAATCAGCGAAGGTCTAAGCTCCCCATACCATTACATGATATGTGGTGTCCAAGGCGATTTCACCAAGGAGCTAGTCTCAAACCCACCAAAAACTGTGTGGACAAGAGAATTAAAATTTGGTAAGGAAAGTTGGTCATCCTTGGTAGAAAAATATATCTAACTCAATATAGCGGGTGTTGGACATGCTTCTGCCATGTTCAAAAGAGGAATACGCGTTTGTACAGGCACGGGAATTGGAGCGGCCTTGTCCACTTGTATCCAAAGTCACAACTGGTAAGGTGAACCAACAGTTATTTAACAGAGCAAAATCTAATTATTGCAGGTTTCTTATTTGGATCGGATCGGACCAAGAAAAGACATTTGGACCGACAATAACAAATCTTATATATAATAACATTGAACCTGAGCGCATGATTCTTTGGGATACCAAAAAGCGCGGCGGCCGACCAGACTCAATGAAACTTATCAAAGAAACCTGGACGGACTTCAAGGCAGAAGTAATTTTCATCACATCGAACGCCAAAGGGAACGACGAGATGATGCAGGGGTGCCGAGAAGGTAAGGAGTTAGTGATACCTATGTTGAAGTATTTTCTGAAGTAACTAACTTTATTAGCGGGCATACACGCATTTGGGACTCTGTGGGACTTCTAAACAGCCTCTAATGAGAGGAGGAATGTTGGTAAGAAAGGCATAATTTGTCTAGAATAAACCCTTGAGCATATGAGATACAGAATGGGGTACTGTAGGGTGGTGCATAACCTAAATAGACGACTCTTTACAAGACGTACAAGACTGGAGTACAATTAGACAAGAGTAAGATTAATCATATTTATATATATCTGTTTTAAGCATGAAGGTACTCTAATGTTGCAATGTTGGGGCACATACAGATGCTATATTCTAGTGGTAAATAACTAGACGTGAAAAATAAAATGTCCCGGAAGCGAGGTGAATTCCCAATAATCCAAATTTTTGTAAACAACGATGGTGATGTTTATCTTTATTGGTGCACTTTCGAAGCGCCACCACCGTGTGAGTCATAGGGAACAGTGAATAACATTGCAATGTATCTCGAGAGCACAACCGCAAGATGGACTGCCCCTACCTACTAAACTACCTTTGTAGCCTCTGCTCAATGCACCTAAAACACAAATTGATCCTATCAATACTAAACCAAAACTATCTCTCACACTTAGCACTAGGTTAGACACATATTTCCTGACTTAATGAGCCGACGTCATTGGGATGGCCGGAGAGTTAGATTCGCCTGATGTCTTTCGGGAATCAAGGCCGCGAAGATTAGAAGAGCTCTTCCCATGACGATCGTTGATGCACCACAAGCATGTGAGTACAAAAAACAAAGCGAGGGCGACGACACCCGAGAAGACGACATAGCCGACGACTAGACCTATAGATTCCCGTGCCAGTTGCAACCCGCTATAGTTGGTCAGGTGGCGTGAAGAAAGGTATTAAGCAGGTAGGATAAGAGAAAAGAAAAGGGGGGGGGG
>LLKO01000031.1:128451-315089 GCA_001513895.1 Graphilbum fragrans | reverse complement strand
ATTTTCGTCCTCAAGGAGATAACACAAAGCCCTACGAGGGCACGGAGTAGCCGGTGACAAGTGATAGTTAACGTCCCCGCTTAGAGATGCCTTGTACAGGAGAAGTACTCCGTACTCGTAGTCGTACCCCGTACGAGTAGAGACGGGTCGATTCCAACGCCGTCGATTTGTCGCTCGCACCGGCTTACTTATTTTTCACCGACACACGGCGTGTCTGTAGCACGACCCTGTACAACGAGCCTGTAGTGTAAAGCACAGCCAGATTAAAAGCGAATAAGGAGATATACTTGTACACACACGGACGCCCTCAAGTTCGCACCCCCCCTGCCCCCTGGATGTTCTGTTTCGAGAGCAGGGCTGAGCGAAAGGATGTGCAGGCTCCGTCCAATTTTGGTAAAAGCTAGTATAAGCACCGACTGTAGTGTAACTGTGATTGCGTTGGGCGGATTCAAGTCGATAACTCTGTATTATGTCCCATATCCTAGTTCTTGGCGGCTTTTCCTTTCCGTTTGTAGTTTCCCGATGTCATATAGTGGCAACCATATCATATGTGGCCATGTTACACATGAGACGGTTGGCTGTTTAGGAGTAAGGAGAGCCAAATCCTCTCGCGATGCTAACGTCGGCGGGACGAAGATGTAAACACGACAAGCCAATCACCCACTCGATGCTCCCTGCTTGGTCACAAACATTAGCCCGAATGGAAAACAGGAGGCAAGCATCGCTAAGTGTATGACACTATACAATAATCTAAGAGGACGCATATACAGAGTAAATACACACACACTTATCAGGTGGCCACGAGGAAAATATCGGCCGCCTCCGCCCGTGGACGTGTTCTCCACGAGCCCGTATGCCAGAGATGGAAAGCCCGCGCGTGATGGGATGATCAATGGCCTTGCATATGTGTACTATACTAGTTGTGGTTCTTGAGCCACACAGCAAGGAAACTGTCATTCGCTGGGACGCGTATGCACTTTGAACTATCAGCCCGGTCATTGAAACGTAATTTGCGTCCCCATGAGGCTACGATAGGCCTGGTCAAGGGCTCGTCGTTTCCTGTCTCTCTTGTCTGTGGCGTCAGGGCCTGCGTCGGCGTCCCCGCCATCGTCATTCAGCAGGTCGGCCTCGTCATCCAGGCCACCGTAGTCTTTGTCGGGGTGTGGAATCCACGCGCGAATCTGCCCGTCGAGGTGCCCGCTGTAGATGCCACCTGCAGCACCGTGTCCACCCATAGTGACGCCGCCATTCTCACTTCCGGCACCACCTGCACCGCGCCAGACAAGACTGGTAACGCGGTTCTTGCGGATCGACGACCGGTCAGCCACAACACTGGACGCGGCCGCCCGATCCGTGGTCGTAGAAGAAGAAGAAGAAGAAGAAGAAGAAGAAGCAGCAGCAGTAGGAGCACTCGCATCCACACCCGTAGATGAGCGGTTAGCAGCGAGACGCACGGCAAACTGAGACGGCCCCATGCCACGGAGACGAGTGACGATGCTGCCGTCGTGGAGACGGAAGACGACGATCTCAGAATCGTTGGGCCAGAAGAGCAGCTCCTGTTTCGGCGGCGTGAGGCCCGTAGGCGACAGGGCCATGGACACACTGGTGAGGCCACCGTTGCGCACAGACGGGCCGAAGCTGACCAGGGTGTTGGCTCCGGTGGCAGCATCCCACACACGGATGCGGCGGTCGTGGCCGGCCGACACGAGGTAGGCGCCGTCGTCGGTCCATGCAAGGCCGTTGACAGGACCTCCGTGTGCCTTGGCCGACATGCGAATGCCTCGCTGCCGGGCTGTGCCCTCCGAACCTCCTGTGGCCAGGTGGCTGCCGAGGTGGCCGCCCTCGCGCAGTCCGAGGCTGTCTTCCTGGTCGAGTAGGGCCACGAGGCCGCTGGCCCGTCGCACGTCCCAAATGCGCACAGTGCCGTCGATGGCGCCGCTGGCCAGCACATGTTCGTGTCGTGGAGACCAAACAACCGACAACGCAGCCCCCGCCACCTGGTCCGCAGCCACAAGCGATTGCACGGCGGCGCCGGAGCGCAGGTCGACGAGCCGTACGGCGGGATGCTGGGTGGCACAGGCGACCAGCAGGTGGTCGGCAATGGGCGAGACGGCGTGGCGGTAGATCTTGGCGCCGAGATCGAAGGAGCCCGAAAGGCGTGTGGATTCGGTGGACCACAGCTTCAGGGTCTGGTCGAACGAGGAGGAGAGGAAGGCGGCGGCGTCAAAGGGATAGAAGGACAGGTGGGTGACGCCGAAGCGGTGGCCCTCGCTGCCTCTGCCGCCGGATCCCGGTGCCTGGGTCACGTCGCCGGTCGTCCTCGCAATCGGCCGGTCGCGCCGGAAAGGCGAGGCCACGGGACCCGAAGTCGATCCGGCCCGCAGGATCTCGGCCACAGGGTTATACACATGGCCGTCTGCCTCGGCTCCGGACGGGGCCTGTTCGAGGTCCCAGATGCGGATGGTGGCATCGGAGCCGCCAGAGATCAGGCTGGTTCGGTCAGTCAGCATCCTCGCAGCGCGATTTGGTGAACAAGGGAACGAGAACCGTGTCCTACATCTTCCCGTCGAAGCGCTCCAACGCCAGCGCATTGATGCCGGCCTGGTGTGCCCAGATGTCGCGGCGAGGCGCGGAGCCGTCTCTGATGCTAGCACCAGCAGCAGCCGACGGCCGGAAGCCAGTCTGGTCTGCTGCAATGTTGGCGCCGCGTTCGCCGCCGTCAAAGCGAATTTGTGGCGCAGGCCGAAAGGCATAGAGCAGTTGGGTGTAGAGCAGGCGGGCAAAGGCGTTTTGGCCCAGGCCGCCCGAGGCCCGTTCAAGCAGAAGCTCATTCATGCATCTGAGCTGGCACGGCGCACTGGACCAAGGCCGCTGCAGGACGCGTGTGGTGTATTGCGGCGGATCGCAGTGTATTGCAGTGTTCTTGAATTTCGTTGCTGGCATGCACGCTTTCGGACAGGGAAGGTGCCTAAGAACAAACCAGCTGGCGCCGGCCCGCCGGTTGCCCCGCATTTTCTAAACAGAGCTTCTACATACGAGTGCTCGTACTCCGTTCGAGCTCTTTCCGCCTTTGCCCAATATAGCCGTTTTGCTTCACTATACACGAATCGAGCATCGTTTCTCCTGGTATCTGCACATATAACCATAACCCCGCAGGGAACAAGATGCCGCGCCCCATGTGCGCAATGGAAAGCGTATAAGAGAGTACCGGTATTTTGGGCCTTTTCGGTCGCTCATGCGGCTATTTTCTACCTGGCATGGATGGCGCAATGGAGAGCCGCGAAGGCTCTGCATCGCAGCACAACAACGACGATGATGCTCGCGAAAGGCAGGCCGCAAAGCCAGCTTCTGAGACGGAACAGGCCCGGCTTTCGCCGAAACAGAAGGCGACTCGTAGACTGCCAACCCTCTACGATGCTGTTGCTGGTGAGAACGCATCCCTTTGACACGCAATGGCCAGGACACAGACCAGACCGCTGATCCATTTGTGTGCTTTTCCTCCGTCTTTTGTCTCTCCCAACAGGCCGCGTCAAGTCGACCGCTTTGTTTGACAGAGGCGCCATACCGAACCAGCCGCGCGTGCTCAATGACTCCTCGCTAGCCCCCGAAGAAGTGCTGTTCCGCGCGCCCGCTGCTCCCCAGCGGTACCAGGAAAACGACATCTACTTTGCGCACGATGCGCTGCCGAACAATGGCCGAGACATACTGCCCGAGAGCGACTTGTTGACGGCCGTGCACGGCTACTCGAGCTGTTTCTACGACGCCATGGCTGTGCGGCAGCACCGAACGGCCCGGTCCACCAGAGACGGAGTCGGCGACGGCATTGAAGATTTCGGCCAAGCCGGATCGACGGTCCTCCGAAACATTGATGAGCGCAGCCTCGACGAGACGGCTCTCCTTGCCTTTGGCATTCTTCTGGAGGAGGCGAGCAGGGAGATGCTGGGAAAAACGGGCGATCTTGTCTTCACGGAGGCCCAAGAGGACGAAACAAGCTTGGCCAAAGGTCGCAAGCCGCGACGGCCCCCTCGCGAGGATCAGCGACAAGGCCACAACACGGAGGCCCGTCCACAAAAGAAGCAGAAGCGGAGATGAGCGAAGGCGACAGCAAAAAGGGGACAGGATCAAAAGGAATGTGCTGGGGCACCCCGACGCATCGGAATAAACAACCATGTCGCACTTCTATTTCCGACGGCGACGACAGCGACGGTGTGCGCCGATTGCGAGGCGAACCAAGCAAGACAACGCAAGTGGGCAAATGGGCAAATGGGCAAATGGATCGTCAACTGCTACCGATGCTACCGAGCTATTTCGGAGCATGCTGGAACAAAACACCGTGGCCGGTGCCAAAAAGAAAGCACAATACAACTCGGCTCGGCTACAGCTACGAGCATTTGCCATTCACGCATCATCGCTTCGAATGATGCTTGCCTCAGCTTTAGGCGAAACCTAGGATAACAGGATCAACCGGGTGGCCACCAAGTTGGCCTCAAAAGCGTGGCTAGTCTGACGCCGATCATGATCAAGAAACCGGGATAGAAGATGTCATTTTCTTGCAAGAATACGAGTACATACATACTGCGAGGTACCATACGAGAGAAAACCGCTTTATACTACGGAGTACATCTACTCGTATCTATATACTGTAGATGGCCCTGGCTCGACCAGTAGTTCTGGTGCTATACCCTATTTGCATGGGGGCGTCTGGGCATCATTTACCTGCGAACCGGGGGTGATTCAGGGCGAACTGCTCAGTGTTGGCAAGATACGATTAGCATGTTTGCCGTACGAAGTAGCATACGTGTATCCTGCTCCATACGACCGCGATAACTGCTATGCGACGTAACTATAGATGCGCAAATGAAAGCTAGGCGGTTCACAGAGCAGTGCTCATCCACCTCGACCTCAAAGCGGATTAGAGCACTCCCACTCTCGGCCGGACCTGCATTGTTGGCTGCAGTTCTAGGCCACTGGCGCTTGCTTAGCACCCCTGCACCTCTCCGCCTGGGAATCTGCGTCCCTGTCTGGTTGCTTTTCCCACCCACACAAGCTAGATACGAGTACGAGAAAGCCACGCTGCGAGGGTATCGCCTAAGCCATCTCAGCAGCCACCTAGGCCAAGCAACTGACGAACAAGAAAGGGCTCATGTGGCACACCCTCCTTTCCCCCTGCAGCGACGAAAGGACACCAAACAGCCCACAGGCAGCGCTGGCCAGAAAGGGGAAAGCCGTCTCGGACATGTATGGAGACGAGCAGGAGCAGAGGGAATGCCCTGTGGGCGAACTTTTGTGACTTTTTGCTTCACATTGCGCATGTCTGTTTTCATACAATTATACAAATATAGACAACGGCGGTCATGTCGAATATGTTTTGTTTCTACTCACCAAACACGGCAACACGTCCGAGCTTATGGCTATCACGCGTCTTTTTAGAAACAAATGGAGTTCACATTTGTGACTTGAGATGGTGTAGACCAACAATGCCAAGTGCGGAGTTGCTGGCACCCTGCCATCACCAAATCTTGCTCCGTTTGTATTGGTCCGTAGTCCGTTCATGACGCGGGTTCATGTCAAACCAACCACTTGATGCGGTCATATTGTGAGCCAGTCGTTGTAGACCGAGAATCAGAGCAAACACGGATGAGGCAACATCCACCATACTTGTCGCCTGCAGGCCAAGTCTAGGTGTCCCCTTGTCGACAGCCACCAGCTGCTTGGATATCACCGTCTCGCACGACTTTCCCAGGGTGTGTGTGCTGTCTCGGGCGACTGCCATCCGCCTCCCACACTCCGTAATGGATTGTCGTAGTTGAACACGTATCGTACATGTCTAGCTTCGGTGGGCCCGGCTTCTGTGTCGGTTCGATTCTGCTTCCGCCTGACATGGAACACGCAAATAAATGCTTCTCGGCGTGGTCGATCACAGGTGCCATTGGCTGTTTTGTATCCGAAGCTTTGACGTAGCGGCGAAGGCTCCAACGGTCGACATTGGCCAAAGACCGAGACAGAAAACGCTACATCTCGCATTTCGGGATGCTACGAATGGGAAGCTTCGGAGTAACGGCAATAGCTAGTCGTGGTATAGTGTAGTGGCAACAATATGTAGCTAGTTGTAGCTGCCGCGCATATGTTTTCTCGTGCTCGTTCTCGCACACGCCTAGCTGCGGTGTAGCCACGAGGGCGGCTCTGCCGTCGGGACCATTTGCAGAAAGGAAGCGACAAAAGAGATGCGAGGGGGGTGTGGAAACGCGGGGGCAAGGAGGAAGAGGGTCTCGTCCAGAAGGATATAGCGGCATAGCTAAAACTGTGGAATTGTTGCGAGGTGTCCTCGTTACGAAGTGCTGAAATTTGGAATTGTAGGAGGGAAAGAAAAGGAGACAGAGGGGCAGGTAACTTCCGAACGGAGTTTGTTATATCAAGACGGGTCTCGTAGATACCATCCAAGCTGAACCAGCTTTGGCTGCGTATGATTGGTCTCCTGCATTCGAGCGTCGGGATATGCATGTGGGAAGCACGCAGCTGTCGTTTCGCACGCCGTAGTAGGCCCTGGCTTGCTCGGACGTGTGCTTCTGGGCGGAGCTTTTGGGTGGATAGCGGGGAGGTGCCAACTGCCTCCTACAGCGTATAGAGCCGAGCGGCTGGGAGGCTTCATCATTGGCCACAGGCGGATGATTGGCTGTGGCTGCATCTTGGGATTTGCCACAACGTGATTTGCCATTGAGCCGTTGCTTGTTTCTCGCCAAAAGCTCGACAAAAACGACCATATGGCCTTGTTGCGTCGTATTCTCGGTCTGCCCACTCTTCCTATATCACATCGTGTGAGATTTTGGTGCACTACAAGCGTAAGCGAGCCTGGGGAGCAATGGGCGGAATAAGAGCGCCGCCAATCTGCCACATGAGATACGAGGCCCTGTCCCAGGAGAATGGTCGAAACGGTCGGCAGTCATACTCGTTGGGTCGCCACCGCAGGGACAACGACATCGATGTGGCGAAGCCGCTTCCGAGAACCGAGAAACCAATGTGTGTGTGCTTGTACCTCGTTCTCGTAGCTGTTTGCATATGCACCTGACTTCAAATCCCGGGCTCTTCCCACTTTCTGATTTGACATGCCGCCGACGATGAGGACTCCATCTATGTGCTTCTAGCGGGACTGGGAGGCAGCTTACGACGAACAACGCATGGGGACATGGGCACATGGAATCTCGCCGGCGTGACTATACGTACTCACGGACGGAGTACTCGTACTCTTACGGGATGCTGCTCCCTGACCGCAATTACATTTCCACGCCGTCTGTTTTGGGATCGCCGGTGCAGGTCAGAGGGTGCTCCGTAATATCCACACAGTCCACAAATGAGGCGAGTTTTACATCTAATACCGCAAGCTGCAATGACAGCATCCTCCTAAAGCATGCATCATGCAGACTGAGTGGACGGCACTTCTTCTCGGTGCCGCAGAGATGATGGATTGTGGCGAGGAGGATGCCGGGAAGATCGCGATGCCAATGCTTCAGGTCCTGAGAAGCAAGCTGAAAGCGCACGACAAGTGAGGGTCTCGGATCGCCACCATATGCAGTTTGCATGTACCCGTAGCTCCCTTCAAGCCTCAACGCAAGAGTAGAAAAAGTTGTGGCCGGTCCGTGGGATCATAGTCGCTGCCCATCGCAACATTCACATGATTGTGGCTCTGAAATGACGACGAGGTGGAGCAATCAAAGACTCGCTTGGTAAACTCGCAGCATTTCCGGCCACCGGTCGCAAAATCAGGAGGACACAGTGCGCTGAGGTCATAATTGCAGGTGGTCGATAGTGACAAAAATGGCTGGACCTGACGATGATGCATTTTGTACTCCGTACATGTACGAAAAAGTACATTCCTGTCCCTATCAGCCGTCCTCATGGCCACAAGGTGCGCAGATATCGAGTACCTAAAGGGCCGCGCCGCCGACGGCGCGCCGTCGGCATCTCTCTTTTTCTTTCTGGGTAGTATGTAGCATACGATTACTCGTAGATACATTGGAGTTTGTATGGAGTACATACGTACTCCATCGCGCTGCCCATAGCGTCTAGCCGAAACCCGTTGAGGGTGTTTGGCCCAGGTCGGCATACCCGTATGTGTACGGGCAGGTTAACAGTCCAGTGACGCCAATTTCTCACCACCTCATCCCGAGCTGCGATTGTAGGCGGTTTTTAGCCCAAGCACTATCTCAACTAAACAGCATGTGTTAAACGTGCCCGAGTACAAAGTATGTGTACTCTATCTATGAAGTAGTGTCAAGTACACATACATGGGCTCTCACGCCCGAAAATTCATACCCCCTTCTCTGAAACTCCTAGGAAAAGTGTGTGTAGTTGCTTCAGCTCAGTCATGCCGTCTCCGCTAGCCCGTGCCCTTTGAAGGGTTGTCGACAACGGAGAGGCCGAAGCAACGAAGATAGAAAGACAAAAAAGACTCATAAAATGTAACTCTGAAAAGAAATCAAGCCTTCTGTTCTGGTTCTCTCCTCGACTTTCCCTTCAGAGCAGGCCCCGTCTCGGCTTCTCCTAGCGAGAGGGCGGTCCGACGTTGCCTGCCCATGAAAAGGGAAAGGATCTGTGAAGCTCTTTCACATCAACAGGACCGCCCTGTATTTTGCCCTCTTCCAAGTTCATGTCTGTAATCATACGAGTCTGCCGTGAATACTCTAGCGGGGGTAGAAGAACAACCTGTCCAAATGCAGTAGTTACTACTCGTTTTGTTAGTCATAGTCCGTACGCACTTGCATCTGTGTCAGCCTCATTTTACAATTTACAGGTTTGATGTTTGGGGATGGCCTGGATGTTCTCCGCATCTAGTAAGACATTGTACAGGGTACAAGGGTCTGTAGAGACCGTGCAGCCAATAATATTTTACCGTGCGGTTACGACGCATAGACACGACAACGGTGTAACTATACAAGCTCTCCGAATGTTTCTATATCTACGAGTACACGTAACCATACGAAGAGATGTCTTCCCTATCGCGCCGGAGGACACCGCCTACTCTGGGCCTTGTCTCGATCAGGTCTACACACTCCGGCCTACCCGCCACCTTTGGGTAACGTGTGACAGCAGGAACAATCAAAGAGGAGGCCTGCACTTACGGGTGCTAAACGACATTAGGAAGGCACCTTTGCAGTAGAGAGCGAAACACGTTGCCAAACACGTCCACTACCATATGCTTCTGGCGTGCGTTCCACTTCTGTAATTGAAGGGGCTCAATCTGTCATGATCTCGGTGTAGAGGCAAGCACATAGCATGATCACATCCATTTATGTGCACATGATAAAACGGCAGGCCAACGTGAGCCAGTTGGTAGCTAAGGTGAGGAGCGAACGAGGTGGTACCGGCTGGCTTGCACCATGTACATATAGAATACGGTATATGGGTAGGACCACAAGTATGTACACTCTGGTTTTATAGCAGAAACTAGGTGTAAAATGTACAAGCGGGTACAAGAGAGAAAGTATTCGACTACGTACTCGTAAGATACTCGTACTCGTATGTACGCATAGGATACAAATACTCCAGTAATATCGACTACACTACAGTAAAAGGTCAGCAGCCACCAGGACAGGCGAATGATTGTGCTCGTACTACTGAGCACACCTCCATCCAGTTGTTGGGCCACGTCCGTCTTACCCCTGCTCTTACACACCCCTCCCCCCCTCCATTTCAGTTCTAATGGTTGCTCATAGTCAAACGAAGAAAGGAAACCAAAGCGAAAAACATAATTATTATTTGTTCATAGAGATTGGGATGTCACCTGGAAAGTAGTTATTTTTACGACCATTCGGTACACTGAGCTTGAACTTGGCTGAATATGGGGTATCAAAGATATACTCAAGAGAACTTACCCGCCACAAGTGTAAGTTGGTATTAGTTACTTGTTGATACATGAGGCGAGTCCGCCAAAGAGTCGAAAGCAGCATAAATGTGGCCATGCCAAACGTGAGCTCACAAAATTGGTTTGTTGTATGCCTGTTTTTTTATACCGATGTAGACAGAAATGAGAAATACCGCAGGACAAAGAACGGAGAGAGGATAGAAACGGGAATAGAATAGGAGCTAAGTGAAACGGCGAGCCCGAGGCGGGACAGTTGTTTCAATCACAAATCAGATCTTAACAGAAATAGATAGAAGCTGAGAACCAAAGACTATGAGGTTGAATATCAGAAGAAGTGGTACTTGTCGTAGAGCTCCCATAAGCAGCAAGACAGAATCAGAATCAGATTTCGAGGAGGGCATCACACTAATCAACAGTCGTGGTATCGACAGTGCATACGAGTACTCAAACCCGGTTGCCTCTTTCTAGCCCAATATGCATTGACCCATTTACGTCTTATTAGGATCCTACTTTTCCTCCGCCAGACTGCATGTATTCGGCTTTACATCTGACGCCTGGTTATAAATGTGGCTGATATTATTCCTCTACGCAAGCAGCTCAGCTGGAAACTCAATATGCTTGTGTAGCTGAATCGAGCTGTCTCGCTCCCAACCACCTTGTCTAATGTAGCTGTCTTCCGTGGCTGACGGCCAACGAGTATGAGCATGCCCGTCTCCTCCCACATCACCATAGAGCTAGTACTGAAACGAGATGAAAATAGAGATGTTCGGATGTTTGCGAATGGGGTATAGGAACGTGCACATATTAGTATACGAGTATGTGCAGAGTTGTTGTTTGCAGTCAAAAATAACAAAAAAGCAAACATACACCTCTTTTCGTCCTGCTTGTATCCGACCCATCGTATGGCCCCCCCCTTTCTGCCCCCCTTGCTTTGATCTGTTACGCATCGTCCGCCTCTTGCCATCGAGAATTTACCCTGCAGACATGAATTAAAGTACGTTGCCTCGGCCCATAAATATTTGCAGCTTTCAGGCGCTCCACTGGAGATGCTAAACTATAGAGCTGGTGAACTGTAAGATTGAGGGAAACAAGTGCAAGATGTCTCACTGTGCCGGGTACATCTTACATGCCCAAGCCGCCGGAAACGGGTACCAGAGGAATCCAGACGGCACTGCGTGCACAAACGGGGCTTCTGTAGGCTTTGGCACCTGCCTGTCTACATTCTCCACCTCCATGGCACATGGCCCCAAACAAGGTGAAGCGAACACACAGACACCCAAATATTGGGGAGACGGCCATACGACTACTACAGTACGACTGATCCTCAATGAATAGTTACCGAGACGTGCACTGCTTTGCGTTAGTTACATACAAGGAGATAGATGTACCATACACTACACGTAACTACGGGGTAGCCTTTCGTCCCTAAGAGCAATTCGTGGCATAATAGCATGCACATAGGACAAGGAAGAGGCAACCTAAAACCCCCGTCTCGAGACATGATAACCCACGTATTGTAAAAAGAGGCAGGAGGTGAAGAAGGCACCCACAGTGCTAAAAAAGAGACAACTGGCTAATGATGACGGCTTGGATCATGTTGACCATTCAGACCGCCTTGTTGTAAGTTTGATACAGCCTGCCAAGAACTAGTACCGGTCACATATCTACAAGGACACAGTGGAGGGGGATTAGCATCTCACAAAAAAGAGAGAAAACAGAGAGGCGAGCGAAACTGTATCAAGACAAAAGAACCGAGGAGATGAGGATACGAGTACTGAAGCGGCCCCTCAAAGCGCTAGGCGACACAGTACTCCTCTTGCAGGGAAGCCAAGTAGCATGCAGGCCTAGCTTAGCCCTATGATAGCGGCGTAGGAGAATTGTTGACTCTTTTCCAGTTGGGCGAACGGCAACAGCGGCCGCAGACACGGGTAGCCGCTCTGGCAAATATCATTAAGAAGAGCTATAATGTGACGGACCCCCGGCAAAAGGCTTGTCATGAGAGTACGAAGTATGAGTATGTACGAACGAGTACGATTGATTGGGCGTGAAAGCGGACATGGGGCACGTGAATACGGCCGGTCAGCACTGCTAAAGCCATTAGATAATGGGAAACAAACATCTGACAGCTTTGTTTGGACAAGGTCCGACCCATGTACGAGTACATAGAGGGGTGGTAGAGTCCCGTGGCAAACAGAGAGCAGCAAAATGATGAATAACACACTATCCATACACGATAGATAGGATAGGAATAGCAGGCGAGAGACACGGAGATCGCTCACCATGGACCTGGTAACAATTAGCCGACATTATTGGCCAGGGGCTAGGGGGAGCGGAGGTGGCGGAAGAGTAGTAGTCGGACTCGTATAGTCACAACAGGTAAACGGCTACATACGTACGAGTACTCCGGACATACATCTATGGAGTATAGTAGATGCATACGAATGGAAGAAAAAAGGGGACGTGCCACGAAGGAGGGAGGGGCAAAACACCTGCTCGGAGTTGTACATCTCCTACATGGAGGGGAGGATAGGAGAGAGGGGGCAGACAAAGCGAGGATGACTTATTCCCATGTCGCTTGTAGGGAAAGTTGACTAGTCATTTTCGTTCATGTCCTACAAGGAAGAAACGAGCGAGCTGAGGCGTCGACTCTTATTATACGGAGCATGATGAAGGGGATTGTCATTGATACAGTGGATCTCCGGCCGACAAGTGCTACATATTCTGCCATAACCAAGCCTGTATAATACAACTAGTGCCCCCCCTCCCACTTTGCCGTCAGACAATCCCTGGACCTGGATGCATCTATGGCATACAAGGACGGAGCACCTACAAACACACCCGAGATGGATGCATTTTGCGCGCCGGACTGCCAAGCCAGCTGTACTGTCACACAAATGGGACGGGGCCATCATACATATATACATACTCCGCGGATACGGAGAAGAATACAACCCGAGGCACAGTCGCAGTATATGGATCGTTTCCGGAAGTCGTTCCCCGGTGATGCTATTGTGGTGATGTATTCTCGTCCTGAAGGAAGAGTGATATAAAGCAACCCGTGTTCAGACAAATGTGCTGAACAATTCCGTATCTATGGAGTACTCGTACTCCGTACACACAGCCTTTCCGTGAGTGAACGAAAACACACGGCTCGCTACTTGGACTATGGGGTGCGAGTACGAGTACATCGTATTCATAGAATGCATATTGCTGACCTCCCTCTTGCTCGATAACCAAGGGTACGGGGTAACTATACGGGGGTGTATTATATGAATAATACGAATAAGCACAAGCTCGTGTGTACTCCGTACTATGCAAACGTAACTACATGTACACATAAAAGCCATTCCTACTGCTGGTCTCGTGATGCTGTGTGGGAGCGTGCCATGGCCTTCTCCACCGGATGATGATGGACATGAACGGTGGGTGTGTTCATACCAGGAACAGATGCAGGTACAGGCGTATGTTTGCATACAACAATAACACGAACTCTCAACTCTCATATACATAGTTTGTTAGGCGACAGATGGGATATAAATGCGGAGTATGTTTATGATGATGAGTCGGTCATGCCGTGGCGTCGCCGTATCTGTCTTGGTACAAATCGAAACAGGACTCGAATAGAAAGCAGCGGATCCACGACGAGTGGTTCCTCCCCCCCCCCAAAACGGGTAACGAGATGACAAGGCAGATCCCAGCATTCCAACGGGTGCAGCATTGGGGAATCGATTAAAACGCCACTTAATACCTTTCGCGGATGGGCACGTGGAGGCTCTCGGTAAAATAAAACAAACAAACAAACAAACAAACAAAACAATCTAACAACATCTACGAGTACTCGTAATGGGCAATGGCGGCCTCGCCTCGCCTCGTCTGGGAACTTATGTGCCACGAGTAGTTAGTGGCAGATACTAACAAGCCCTCTCCCCCCGTTCCCTGTATCTTGGGACTGGACGGCTTGGTCATGAGCCATACTCGTACTCGTATGCCGCCAAGGTACATGGGCGAAAGGTAAGGACCGAGGATCGCCTCTGCCTGGTACTTTGCCCAGTGTTGGCTCCCCTGGTTGGCGTCCTGACGAAGGCTCCCCCCCGACATGAAAACTCGCCTACGGAGTGGATACGGAGTACTCCGTACTCGTCGCCGTACACTCTATGTAGAGTCACCGCACACTAGACACATGGGAGAGCTGGTTCAATAGGATTGAGGGTGGATGTCAGCCATGCATGGTGCCGGGCGTAAAAACAGGTCGTCGATACACGTAGACAGCCAGCCAGCGCGAGCCGCTGAAACGAGACGCATGTCGGAGCAAGAATGCATATTCGTTGGCTGTGTGCACCGGAACACGAGTATGTATGTGCCTGCAAGTCCGACCAAGGTCGACGTGGTCTGGAGTGTCAGATGCAGCTCGCCTATATGCATGGAAGTGGTTGGTGATATGACATTAGGCGAGTGTCATCCGAACGAGTACAATGTAACTACTCTGTAACTTCAGTGCCTACTGGTGCAGCGGTACCGTGTCCGTGTTGGACACCTCCCACTCTTACACCACTTTATTTCCTTCTGTTTCGCTGTTTAGAACAGCCCGCCACTGCTCCATATTCATACCGCACTCCGATGTGTCTCTGCCCCTCCATATATCTGGCCCAAAGGGGTATGCCGAGACATGTGCTAGTTGGGTATCTGTCTGTGGTACATACTCGTAGAGAGCTGGCTGAAGATCCACGGGCATGTTTCTCTGTCGCACCAGTTCTGTACTCCGTGCTACCGCCATGGCTTGTCTTCCGTCGCTTGACGCTGTATGCTCGTGGACCCCGGCTTGCAAAGGCGATGGCTATACGGCATGGTACTACGCGCTCATACGAGTAGTGTCGTACTCGTACTCGCAGTTGCAGTCATAGCTGTCGTCTACGAGTATGTTGTTCATGATTAACAGCACAAATTCCGTACGGAGTACAGGACAAGTATACTTCTCAGATCGACGCTGAAATCCGCCGCCAACTTCGGAGCGCCCGCACGGTCTGATGGCACACTCCGGCAGATCGTCGCTGTCTCTGTTTTTTTTGCCTCGTTCTGATCGGGGTTATTTCGTTTTTCGTTTTTCGGGTTTGGGCTTTTGGGGTTTTTTTGCTTTTTTTTATGACGGGTAGTTTTCCTTGATGAGAAAAATGAGGCGGCTCCTTCGCGCGCCTCGTTTTTGGTTTACGGCTTAGTAGCCGAGACGAAGAAGAAAAAAGTTGCTACTCGTAGACGGGCGAGAGCGCGGATTGTGGCATGTCTGCATGCGCTTCATCACACTGCAGACAAGATGTTGAACATTGGTGGCTATGGCGCTGACGGCACAGCACCAACATTGCTAGACCGCCACATGACTTCGGGTGGTTAGTTGGCGTCTTTTGTGGCCTGTACCGGCTTGAGGTTTTGCTCCTAGTGCTGGCGCTATTGGGCAAGCCCGCGTTTCTTGCCAAAAAGCTGCCGTTGGGGGCCGGCGGCCGGGAAAAGGGCAAGAATGACGCCTTTCCAGTGGGTGGATTGTAATAATATGGAGAACTGACGGGGCACTTACGCTCGACGTATGTACTTCGTACCACAACGGACCAGACGCCTCTTTCGTATACGATGCTCTTCGCACTTACTCCGTACACTACCTGTACTCGTACGTGTACGGCGGAATTCAGCTGGGGCCGCAATCTTGCGCGTGGAGCTGCGGGCGGCCCTGTGGACGGCCCTCTGGAGAGCCTGTGGGTGACCTGTGGATAACCTGTGGATGGCCTGTGGGCAATTTCTACTGGTGCCCTGACAAATAATGGTAGGCAATTTATGTCCTATAGGGGACAAGCAACATAGTTCCGCAACAAACTGCAGACGAAAGTACGCTTTTTGTCGCACCCAAATGAGACCAGGCGCAGATCCGATAACCTGATCAATTTTTTTAGGTTTTTCCTCCCCCTTTTTTTCTCGCAGGCCAGCGCGCAAAGGGCGCTATTCCATTATCACGAGGACAGTGGTGGCATGGCACTACCGCAGTTGCTAAGACTTGGTTAGCTGGTGCTAATGCTGTAATACTGCGAATTGGAGGATGCAGTATATGTACGTCGAGTATACGAGTATACTCGTAGTGGTGACGAAGTACGGAGTAGTGTACAAGTAGTCGTAGTTACGGTCTAAGTGCTACTATTACCTGAGCTAATGCCTGCTATAATGGCTGGTGACTGCTAATGCAGTTTGCTGTCGGTGCTAATCACTGGTAACCCCTACGTACGCTATACTGGGCCAGCCAAGTCACCACCGACCAGGTTTGCGGTCTGCCGTTCCCCACCAACACACCAAGCGAGGAGCTCATTTGCTTTGGCGGCGCTAGCTTGCGCGACAGCCTTCGACGCTTGTCGTAGCGCCAACAGCTGGAGGGGAGCAGCCGTGCCCGGCGCGTTTCTGTTAGTGCCTGCTGACATACTCGTGCACTGTAAGCAACGACTCGTAGTGACAACAAAAGACGAGAAGACAGCGAAGGTAGCGCCGTCGCAGCTATGCCACCAACCAAAAGCCACCTGCCACTCTCCCTGTTGTGCAACCCGGCGCCACGTTGTGGCCGTTGAGTGTCTTCTGCAGTAAACCCCCGAGCTTAGGTAGTTTTACCCTGTACACACATACAATAACGACTCCTTCGTCGTACTTTATAACTCCGTGCATAGCATTATCGTCACACAGCGTTCCTTTCGCCCATTTGCGCCCCTCACATATTGGACACTGGCCCCGTAGGCATCTTACACACATGTATCCCAGACACGCATTTTCGTACACGGCGCCCAAACTGCGGGGATCTCGGCCGCACCGTCGTCTCCAATATCCTGTTTAATTCGGCCGCCCTCGTAAGCATATTGCAGTCGTGCCACCATCGACTAGATTTGTCTTTTGCCCTTGCGTTCTTTACGCTCTATCTGCTCCGTACTCTCTGCGTGTTCTTGCTTGCTCATAGCTGTTGGTACGGCACTGACCAGCCTTGCGCTCGTCCCTCATGACGCCTCGTCTTGGCTTCTTCGCTATTTGCTGCCCATCGACGGAGCCATCGCCGCAGCGCCGCCTTCGGTATCGTCATCTTAGTTGGCCGCCATCGCTCGGCGCCTTGCCTCCTTGCATCCCGCCCGCCCTCTTTCCCTGTTTCGCTGGCTTGTTCTCGTTCGTCTAGTTAGGCCCGGCTTTGGTAGCTTTGGGTTGGGCATCTGTGTTCCGGTCCGCCTGAAGCACCGCTTTGCACCCCTCATCCACCTCATCCATCCCTCCTCCGTTTTCTTACCCGTTCCCTCTGTCTCTTTCTCCATCCCATTCCCTCGCCTCCTCGGACCATATCCCTCTTCCGTCTTGGGCGCTGTCGCTCCTTCTCGCGCGGCCCTGTCAGCATCGCGCAAAGTCGTCCCCATCCCCGGCATCTGGGCTATCTGTTGGCGACAACACTGCGGCTCGTTCGCGCGCGCTGGGCGACCATTTCGATCCTGGGCGCCACTGGACCGCTACGAGATCTCTTGTGTGTACCCCACACATACATTTTACATACAGGTGGTACATCCTTCGCACACGACGGGACAATACATACCAGCCCCCCGGCCGGCCTAAGGTGCCTCGAAGAGGCCTAACGCGACGGGGGCGGCTGGGGCCCTTTTTTATGTATCCTCTCACTCTCCTCTCTGTCTTCTCGTCTTGCCTCCTCTCCACTGTTCTGTCTGGCTGTATGAGTGGTCCGCCTCTTCTCCCCTTCCTTTTACTTCTTTTGATATTCTCTATTTTTGTCCTTCCGCACTTTCTTTCTCTGTCTCTCCCCACTTTACACTACATGTGCAGCGGACTTGGTTTACGTCCGCCTCATTTGTCTGTTCTCCGTGGCCGCTCATTATTACAGACGTCCTCCTGGGGCCTGTCTTGGGATAATCAGCACCAGCAAAAAACGCGGCCACCGCGCCAGCCATTCACACTAGCCTGCCAGCTCCGGCCCACGTTTGGCCCGCTTCTCCCTTCCACAATAACGCCAGCGTCCCCGCCTGCCGGGTCTTCTGGTTTCAGCGCCACAGCGTTTCCTGGTTCCTGAGTACGGACATGTACTCGTACTTGTACGTGCTGCGTATGTTTGCGGAGCATCCGGTATAGTTTCTGGGCGGAGTACTGTACGGAGTACATACATAAAACTACCACACAACCATACGAGTACGACCGGTTGCACATACATACATACATACATACATACAGTGCTGTTGGTGCTGTGTGACCTGCCTGCAGTTCTTGTGTCTGCGTCGTGCCTTCCTGGTGCGTTGTCCCATTATTCTACTTGCGCCAGCACGCGGCTTCCCTCGCACGCACGTTCTTTCCCTCCAGACCCGCCCGCCCTGGCTCGCTGCTGCTGCTACTTGCTCCTCCTGCTCCGAGCATTGCTGCTGATGCTGTTGCTGATACCGCTAGTCGCACTGCCGCTACGAAATACAACGCTCGGGGGCCAGTGACGGTGGCTAGACCAGCTAAGGGCTCCAAGGCCAGCCAACTGTTCCTTCCTCCGGCCCCCCCTGTCCACCATAACACTTCTCGGCCCTGTTTTCCACTGGACCATCTACGACGACATACATACTACATACGACGTACATAGTGCAGTGTACGACTCCGACCAGTGCTCCATACGAGCACTCGTACATACTCCGTATCCCTTCTTGCCAGCCCAGCCCCAGCCCATTTGCTCTCTCTCTATTCCCCGATCCTAGTCCATCCGTCCATCCCATTGTTTCTTTCCCAGCTCGCTCTCATTGCCCTTGTCTCCAGCAACCCCCTGTCACAGCGCATCCCCAACAGCGATTGGCCACGCGCGCTTTTGCGCCTTTCTTTAGTTCCGCTCTACCTAGGACTATTGTTCCGCTGGCTCTCCCAAGCTATCTCTTCTCACTCTTACTTTCACTCGCCCACTACACACGCACGCTTTCTCCCTCTCTCTCTTTATCTCTCTCACCTCTCACTCCCCACTGCTTGGCCTTTTTGCGGGACTTAGGCGCAAAATACGTACATAGCCAGCAACAGCAAGCAAACAAAAAACCCAAGAGAGAAAAGGGAAAAACAAAACCTCCCCCTTCCTCTCTCTTTCTGCCCCCCTGGCTCTGTGACTGCTTCTTTTACGACATAGTCGTACACACATGCATTCACGCCCCGGCACGCGAGGATCTGACACTCTCGCCACTGGTCTCTTTTTTTTTTCGTTTCCTCTTTCTCTACCTCTCTGTCCATACCCGTTAGGTGCGTGTACCTCGATACCTTGATTTCCCTCTGCTCTCTATCGTTTGCTATTTCCCGCCCACCCCCTCCCCCTACCCTTACCTCCTCTTCCACGCACACCCCCCTTCCTTTCTCCCCCCTCCCCTCCCCTGGGCCTTGGATACCCACCTCCAGCTGCCCGGGTTACACCTATGACTAGCCGTAGAGCTTTCCAGGCCGTCGTGTCCCAACGCTGGACGGACTCCTTCCCCCTTCTTCTCGTCGTCGTTTCTTGTTGCTCTCCTTCTCTTGGATCTGCTGCTACTCCTGCTTATCTTGTGGTCCGCTTTCCTAACCGCGGAACAGCTCCCGGCCTCTACCATACACATACGCCCGCGCCAACCTACGGAGTAGTCTTGGGTGCCCCTACCCGCCCTTTGCTTCTGGTCTCTTGGTTGGTCTCTTCGGGTTTCTTAGGTTTCTTGGGGCAACTTGTTTCTGGCCGAACTTTCTCGCCTTGTGTCGCCAGCCAATGGCCGCGGCCGACTTCGTTTCCATCTGAGCCGCCTCACATTTTTTTAATCTACCATCCTCTTTTCTCTGTTTGGTTTGTCATCTCGGCATTGCTCTGCCCCAGACGCCCTCTTCCTTTTCTTTTTTCACACCCCCCCCTCTGTCCCTCTCATCGGGTCCCAGCAAACAAGCGTCCTCGGTCCACGGCCGACCGCTGATGCTATTGCTGATGCTGGATCTGGTAGAAAGCTACTGGCTTTTGTTTTGTGGTTCTGCTGCTGCTGCTTCTCGTGGGTGCAGCTGTTTGTCAATGTCTACGACCTTCCCCAAATAGCCACGGTCTGAGTCCAGTCTCTTACAAACAAACCACCTCCCTTCTTCCCTCCCTTCTCCCCTCCTCCTCATCTTCACCTTCTCACCCCCCTCTCCTCTCTAGGCTATCACGGCGTGCTGTGGGCTGCATACTGCGTACTGTGTACTGCGTGGGTGCGTGTTGGCGTAACCTGGCCCACCACGCACTGCAGTACAGGGCTGCTGTAGTCGTCCCGTTACCGTTCTTTGTCGCTTGAGTTTCGTGTGTGCGAGCGTGTATGTGCGTGTGAGAGTGCTTGTGTTCCGCAAGCCTCCCACCTTTCCCACATTGACCACCTCCCACACCTGCTCGGTACACCCTCCTCGTCCTCCCGTCTGCTGTGTTTTTTTGTACCCCCTTTTTGTGCGCCTGATGAGCTCTTTGTCTCCGTCCGCGCTTGTGGTGTCTGTGGTATTAATGTCATCTACCCTGCCCCCTTCTCCTCCTCGTCGCCGCCATGGACCCAGGCCCGGAACACAAGAAGGCTCGCCTCTCGACTGGCTCTTCTTGGTCAGCCGGATCGATCGCCCGTCCATCTCTTCCTAACCCTACAACTACCACCGTTGCTGCCACAACTAATTCTGCCGTCGCACCGCACCACCCCACGCCCCCGACTCAATATCAACTCTCCCCATCCCCCTACTCTCGTGCTTCTGATCCTCATCCTCCTCCTCCCCCTCCTCCTCCCCCCCATAGTCCTCACCATCCTCACCCTCAACAGCACCCCCCCTACGCGCAGCAGCCTCCTTACCCCTACCTACCTCCTCGCCCTTCTTATCTACCTCATCCGTCACAACAACAACCACCTCACTCTCCTCACCCACCTCCATCGCCTTATCCCTCTCACTCTCCACATCAATATAATCCATACCAGCCTCACCAACTACCACCACCTCTCCAACATAACCAACCCCACCAACACCAACCATCTTCTCAAACTCCTTACTACCCCCCCGTCTCCTCGCCTGGCCCGTCAACTCCTCACTCCGCTCACTCGACGCATCACTTCCCGGCGCCGCCCCCGGCCTCGGGCCCGCGGCCAAACAACAACGGGAATCTGAGCTCAAACGCAAATTCAAACGCAAACTCGACCTCGAACTCGAACTCGAATCAGCACCAACACCCGTACTCACACCCACCCCCGCCAACGCTGCCTCCTCTGACCCCATCCCAGCAGCCGTTGCCGCCGCCTGGTCCTCTACGGCAGAACCACCAGTCGCCGTCCCACCACTTCGACGGCCGCCGGCACCATGAACAGGATTCTTACGCCGCTGCGCAGGACTACCGCCGAGACCAGCATCGACCTGAGTACCGTCCCGAGTACCGTCCTGAATACCAACAGGACCACCATCGTCAGGACTACCGCCCGGAGCACCAAGCCGATCCCCGTCAACAGGACCACCACCGTTCCGACTATCGCCATTTACCACACTCGCCGGCCCACCATTCTCCGTCTTACAACAGCCCGTATTCGCGCGAGAGGTCTATAACAGACGACGCTCCCCTGCCGACCCGTCCACTCCTCGACACTGGTCCAGGCCCTGGCCCTCACTCCGGACAGCATCTTCCTCCACACCACGCGTCAACGTTGGCACCAGCGTCAACGCCAGCACCGCCTCCACTACCTCCACCACCGGCGTCGTCTTCATCTTCTCCCTCCGTGACTTCCCAGCAGCAGATTGAGGAGAGGAGACGGCAGATGAGCTTCGACAAGCTGGCCCACCCAAATCCATCGTCTTCTACGAGCTCGTTTCCGCCACCGCCACCTCCTCTGCAGTCTCTTTCCCAGCCGATACATAGCCAGCATCCGCTGCCCAAACATAGCAGCCCGGTCCCCAGTCCCAATGAAAGTCGCCTACCGCCAACCAAGAGGCTGTCTCTGAGCACGCAGTCGCAGACACAGCAAACAACACAAAAGCAGCAAAAGAAGCAGAAGCAGCAAACGCAGCTAGCGCAACCAGCTCAGCCAGTGCAGCAAACGCAACCAACGCAGCCAATACAGCAAACGCAGCAGCTGCCAGAACAGCCGGCGCAACCGCCGCAGGCGCCTCCTCCCCCCACATCTTCGCAACCATTACCCTCTCCTTCGCCAGTCACCATGTCCCACCCGTCTTATCCTCCACGGCAGCAGCCGCTCCCGCTGGTTCCTCCTCACTCCCAGCCCTACCAGATACTCCACGGACCGATGACGGGACCGTCACAAATGCCGCCTCAGCATCAGCAGCAACAATCACATGGGCCTTCTCAGCATCCTTCGCAGCCGCAACCTCTTACACCATCACAACAGCAACTGCAACAGCAACAGCAACAACCACATCTGCTGCCTCAGCAGCAGACTTTGTCTCCTCAGGAACACCCACCACCGCAACATCAGCCGCCGCCCATGCCTCAACAACAACCGACGCCGCCTTTGCCTACACAACAACAGCAACAGCCGCAGCTACAACAACAGCAACCACCACCAGGGCCACCACCGCCAGGGCCACCACCACAACCGCAGCCTCAACCACAGCCACCTCAGCATTTGGGAGGCTCCAACGCTTTCGTCCCTGTTAGCTACCCCACTAGCTCAGGTCCGCCCATGGCTCCAACGTACGAGCCGATGATCTACCCTCAACTGACTCCTGCTCCCCCTGAGTCCATATACCCGGTGGCCTTCGCAGCGGGTGCCAAGAAAAAGGCCCAGCGCGCATCACAGGTAAGTACTACAAGAGCTTCACTTTGAGGAAGTTTAGAAATGTGGATTGTTGGCTTTTTTCTGAACATACTACTTACATATTCGTGCACTTGTAGGCCTGTGACAGCTGTCGATCGTTGAAAGCGAAATGTGACGAGACGAAGCCGTGCAAAAACTGCCGCGAAAAGAACATTGACTGCAAATACCGGGACCCCATTCCTAAGCAGTACGTCTAAGCAGCTTTACTTGCTAATGTTTAGTATAATTGTTTTCGTTGGCTGGGAGTCTACGCTAACCACATGGATACCTACCTCCAACAGGCAGGATAGGCTATCGACCGATATCTTGGAAACACTCGAACTGCTACGGAAAGACTTGATGTACCGCCCCGGCCCGCCTCAAGGGCCATCGGAGGATCAACTGACAGCCATCCTCCGCTCACAATCAGAATTGAAAACAGAATTGAGTGGCTTATTCCGCGCCGAGCTTGCCCCGTTCCGCCGCCGAATCGACAAGATCGCAACCTCCGTGCGAGCTCTGAACCCGGATGCCGACCTCTCCTCCGATGACGACGACGAGATGGGCCATGACCCGGCGTTTGGCGGTGCTGCTGTGTCGCCCCCAGCTGGAGATGTGGAAATGGCCGATGGTGACGCGTCTCCGAAGGTCCTAGGTCCGGACTCGGAAGAAGTTCGTGCTCTGCCGCCCGACGAGGCCCAGCGAATTAGCCGACAAATGGTGAATGACTACAGCATCGACGTCGAGCCTGGCCCGGCTGTGCCTCCTGGAGAGTCTGCCATGCCCGCCTACCACACTACATTAGCAGGTCTGCTATTGACGTGGCCCACCATCCGCGACCGGGTACAGCATCTGCTCAATGCTGAGGGTATCCAATTTCTTTGGGAGTATCCCATTCGCCAGGAAGAAAGGCGAGGGCTCATTCGCTTCTTCGGCCGTGGCGAGGGATTCGATCAAAATCCCAAAAATCAGGGTTACTTGGGAGCGGATCTGGATGTCCCGCAACCTTATGTACCGCCCGGTTATTGGGGCCATGACATGACTGTTGGCTTCAACGAGTATCGGCTGCCTCAGCCACCCCCATTGACACCATTGAAGCTGGAGCAGGGCCCTCCTATTATGCCAGGGAGCTCCGCACCTGGGTATTTCGCTGCCACGCCAGGACCAGAACCAACCGAAAGGGCTAGTAGCAGCAGCAGCTCACAGGAGACGGATCCAGATTTCCCACCAGAAGGTGCTCCGTCACCGGGTGAGCTTTGGGGGCAGCTTGGCACCTTTGCGCCTCCGGCTACGGTGGACTATACCAAGGGAGCAACACTTCGGCCAAGCGGCACCCTCGACTTCACCCCGGCAAAGGTCTGGGAATATGCCAAAAGCTACGAGGATCACATGCAGAACATGCATCCCTTGATCATCCCGCGAGAGCTCAAGGCTATGGTGACGCTGTTTCTCAACACTTTGCCTAGAGCCGGGTCTTCTCAGTCTTCTCGAGGCTTCGTGCCTGTCGCCAATTTTGCCAGCCTACCGGACTCTCCAACACAGGCGGAGGGCAGCCTCAAAAGGAAACGGTCTCCCGGCGTCGAGGCCTCTCCACAGCCCATGAAGCCTGGCCTGCCATATCGCAGCATAGAGAGCGCCCTGGTATTGATGATCCTGGCCCTCGGCAAGATCTGTTTATGCCAGCACGAAAAACTTCCGGACGTCGTTGCTGAGGATGGTGGCGAGTTTACCAAATCTCTTTCGCCTCAGGCGCAAAATGGATACTCCCCGTCTGTCGTCCACGACTCGCCTATCTCAGCTCCCACGCCGTTGACCGGCGGCCCGAGCGGTGGCGGCGGCGGTGCTTCTGGCTCGCAATCATTCGACAGAAAGCCCCCGAGCCGCCGGTCGTCTCTTCAAGGGTCGCAATACCATTCGACGCCTCTGAAAGGCCACGTGCAGAAAAGAAACATTGACAATATTCCCGGACTAGACTACTTTGCCGCTGCCTGTGACATCATGGGCGGTCATATTGGTGGGAGGGAGTTGAAGCACGTGTGGGTGAATATCCTAGGCTGCCTGTATTACGGTCAACTGGGACGGCCCATCCAAAGCTTGGAATATGTCGCTATGGCTGGCCGCACACTGCAGTGCATTCTTCGCCCGTAAGTGGACGTCCGAGACCCGGTCTTCTATTCCTCTATACGTTGCATACCTTTCTAACCGCACCTCGAAACTCAAACAGACACCTTCATCGATATGGCCAGATCAAATCACAAATGCTATCCTTGACGCATAAACGGGATAACCAATACTCCCTTGCGTTCTGGACATGTCTTCAGCTTGAAAGGTGAGTCTGAGAAGATCACCATTTGGTAGATATGACGATTTGTATGACTGACGTTTTGGTAGTGATATCTTGGCTGAGCTCCAACTACCGCCTTCCGGGCTACTGACATACGAGCACCAAATGCCTTATCCCAGCATAGAGGTGTCCCTGACACTAGGCTTCGACCACAAAGTTCTGCAAAGCTACTCGGCCCAGTTGTACCTGAGAAACCAGCTCAACGACATCCACAAAACCCTGTATGTCGGCAAAGACGACCACAGTCTTGTGAAACAAAACCAGATCAATGTGTTCATCGAGATTCTCAAGACACACCAGTGGGTGCCGCCCACCTATGAGTTTCACGACGATGATGAGCCAGCGACGGACATTTTGGCGGCACGGCTAAGAGCCAAGTATTGGGGTGCCCAGGTGATTGTGCACCGCATTTTCATCCGTCGGATTCTCGAATACAACTATCGAAAGCGGATGGAAAGGCTGGGCAGAAAGCCCGAGCCTGAGGAGCCATCGGAGCATATGCCCAGCAATCTGGAAAGCGTGATCCAGCCGGAAAAGATCAAGTACGCCAAGCGCGGCATCAAGGCGTTGATTGAAAGCACGCGAGCATTCCATGGCCTGCCCAACAAGCGCTTCATTATCACAAATGTGTTTGGCACTGCGCATGCGTAAGTACACCAACAAATTCATACGCCTGAAAAAAATAAGAAGCTTCCTAGCACTCCGGGTAGCTAACATAACATGCCTTGCCTTTACAGACAATGGGGCAACCTTTTGATTCTAGACTCCGTCCAGCGAGATCCCATACTTGGCCAGTTCATCGATGCAACGCAGCTCAACGATCTTTTTGAAAAAACTATTGCGTTCTTCGAGGTCGTGTCTCAACCATCGAGCTCGCTAGGCTACGACATGCGCATTCTCAAGGGGTTGTTGAAGAAACGGCAGGAGAACCCACTGCCAACCGGCGACGAGCTGATGCCCGATATCCTGTCTCCAGCCGCCCCGGCATTTTCTTCGTCGATGCCGCCACCCAGCATTCCGGTGTCACACGGAGCCAATGCACCACCACCACAGGCGCCACAAGGACAAGGACAAGGACCCGCGGTTCTGGGTGGCAACAGCGGCTCGCCGTACGGCTTTTCTTCGCCCCAGCCTCCACAATTGCAGCCACCGGCACATATTTCATCATCGGCGCCGAACGTGTTGCCACCGCCAATACCTAGCTCTATGGCACCGCCTTCTAGAGCCTCATACAACTCACCGATGCACTCGCCGCAACAATTACACGATCAGCCTCCGCCTAACTACTCAGCGGCAAGCTCGCCAATGGTGACGAGCCCATCGCTGCCGGCTCCGCTTCACGCTCCCCCGAGTCGCTATACTTCTCCTAGTGTTGCTTATTACGGGTCCCCTCCGCGGCCGCCACATTCACAGCCTCCGTATCCGCAAACCAATACGCAGCCTCCCGCTGCGAACGATGGTAGCTACTCGCCGCATCTGCCGCATCAAGCACATCCTCCGCCATATGACAACCAGCGGGCCTAAACAGACGACACAAGTTGAAGACAAGAAATAACGCGGCGTGAGGAAGACGACAAGATATGAATGGGAAGAAGGCACGGCGTTACACTCATCTTGCTGTACGGAGAAGGGATTTACCAGCATTGTTACGGCCTTATTTCGTCTGTTTCACTTCATTTTTTTTCATAGCGTTTTTGCTTCTCTGCTGTTTTCTTCTCATGTTTTATGGAACGGTTCGAGTTTCTTCTGGCAGTTTCTCGGATCAGCCTTTCTATCCTACGCCAGGTATCGCGGGCACCAGCATTTTTATATATGGGCTGAGCTTCGGGGTTATAATATCACTAGTTTGCATCGCCAGGATGGCCAAGCGCTTCTATTTCCTCATTGTTTTACTGCTATTTACTTTTTGTGGCTTCTCAGATTGGACGACTCTCACGGAATTCAGCACGGCATGCCTGCACAGCAAGAAATCTTATCATATTGGACTCATCAAGCGCGGCTCCTTGCGATTCATGCTTTTATCAGTCTTTTGTCGCCATTTTACTCTACTCTCTTTAATAATTTGTACTAGTTATGGGTTTTAGCATAGCATGGGGCGGAAGAGACAACTTTTTATCAAATGTTTGCTGTTAGTGTTTGGTGTTTTGTTTGTTGTGTTTTCGGTGGATCTGTACGCGGAAGGAAACTAAAACAGCCCAAGGGGGCGAGGGTTGTACGAAACGTGTCGAAAATCTATATTTTTATCAGTGGAACAGCGGTTTTGATGATGATTTATATCCAATGATAGGGGACTGTTTCCCATGTTTGATTACCACCTGCTGTTGTATTTTATTTTAATGCATATTCGACTTTATGCTTCCATTCTTGCTACTTATTGGGAGATACCAGCATGGTCTATTTATGTACGTCCCAGGCTAACGCAGGGGGCACAGCTCTTTCCCAACATGAAAATGCAAAATCAAAATGGCATTGCAATGAGTCCAACTGTAGTATACCAAAGCCGCCTTTCCGGTACGGGAGAAAACTTATTTCTCGAATATAAAATAAGAGCACCTACATAAACGCCAGACTGGAAGAAAAGAGAACACAAAAGACCATGCTATAGATGGGTATTGTAGTTTTCTTAAGCTCATACGCTTCGTACAGGGGCTGCACCCAATGGGAGTAACCATTTCTGTCTTCCTTCACAGAAGAACCACAATGAGGCACAGCCACCCGTCTGGATACGCGGCCTCCCGCATCAGCTCTTCCAGCGGAGCGTGGAAGGGCACCGGCGCGCCGTGAAGAATCACATTGGCGAGCACAGGGTCACGGCTGCTGGGGAAGAGCAGCGGCAAAAGATTGCGAAGGGCAGGCCCCAGCGTCTGTGGCTGCCGTGTCGGCGTCCGAGGAGCCACGAGGGCCTGCATGACCTTGAAGGCACCGGGAATCGGTGTCGTGGCGGCTGTAGCGGCTGTGGGCTGTCCAGGAGCAGCTGAGGGGATATATATGCGTATTGGAATGTGCTTCAGGGGCGTAGGGGCGCTAAGCAGCATATTGTTGACACGCGCAAAGGCTGCGTAGTCGTCTGTTGTCTCGTTAGTGGGCCGAAAGGAGGAAGACGAGTCAGACAGAGAACAAGACACAAGATACTGAAACAAAACAAACCAAAAAACATACTATCCTGTACTGCATGCCACAGGGCTTCCGTGTTGGCTTTGGACAGGCCGAGAATTTGTTTGGCGCTGCCGTACCGAACGTAGTCGGCCTCTTTGGCTCCGTTGAGAAACGTGTCGCCGAGATGCCAAGCGTCACCATCGTTCACGACAAGACGCCACGGCAAGCGCCGCAAGTCTCCGTTTTCTGACCCAGCACCGTCGTCCGAGCCAAGAGTCGACCTCGCTGCTGAACCTCCTGGCTGGTACAAATCCAGCAGCAGTCCCACGGGGAGGTTGCGAAGCGGCACGTCTTCGAAATGGAAGCTGGAACAAGGATGGCCAAAGAAGGCTGTCAAGCGCGGCAGGAGCTGGGCTAAGTAGCCGAATCGAGGAATGGAGGTGGCGAAAAAAGGAGGAGATGTGGGTGATGGTGCTAGTTCGGCTAATGGTGATGGGGACGACGAGGATGATGCGGCATTGGCAGCGGCGTTGAGCGCGGCATGAGTGATGATCAGCGGCACGCGGCGCTGCCACAGCACCCGCGCCAGTGATGGAGCAGATGTGGTTGGAAGCCGAGCTGTTCCTGCTGACGTGGCAGCAGCTCCTCCGAATTCCCGGCTTGTCCTCGATGGCGGAGACGCCATGCTGGCGACTCCTTTTGTCTGTCCTTTCCTTTGTGGATTTCCTCCTCTTACCAGACAATGTACCCCCCTATCACTCTCTCTGTTTCTCACACGTGCACTTTGTTACTCGAGACCGTTTATAGCAACAGAGCTAGCACGATACCTATCGATACATGACGTCGATTCCCAGCTTGTCGAAGCGTCGTGGCTGAAATCACGGACAAAGTAGCGAAGCAAAAGATGCAAAAGAGCCAACAAAAACGAGGCAGACAATACCGACAATAGAACCAGGAACCAGATCAGCAAAAAGAATGTGTGCCACAGTGTCAGTGGCGACCGTCGCAGGACAAAATCTAACGCGCGAGGCGAGACTAACTGGAAAGCTGTCAAGTGATGGGAAGTGCCAAATGTAAGGCCCGTTGCTTCTTATGTGGAGGTGGGGTTTCAAGGCCACAGCTATTGCGATAAGATAAGATGCCACACAGTCTGGTTGCATAGTGCGTACTATTACACACTGTATGAATATCACCACATCACAAGTAGCTACATGTCGAACGAAGCAAAAACTGAGAATTCCCTACTAAAGCGTAGTGGCTATACCGTATGTATTCAACACACCCCCCCAGGCAGCAAGATTGGATGCCTGAATGATGAGGCTAGTTAGTCTCCCTGTTGTTGGATAGAGACAGCTGAGAGAAGCTGGAATCGAACCTTTGCGGCTGGGTCGTCCGTTGTTGCTTTTAAGATGAGAGTTTTTGCTGATCGTCTCCTGAGGTTTCGTCTAGGTGTGTTCTTGCGTTTTCCGTTCGAGGTGGTGAGATTGCTAGGAGTAATCAAACGATCGAGGCTGGTGGTCGTGTAGGAACTTTCTGTCCTACTCCAGGCTCTCTATTTTGTCCACGAAAACGGCTGTGAATAGCTGAGGGGATGCTAATTCAGATAGATTTTCGTGTTCTCCTTGCGTGCGAGTCCCGGCTCACAACTGTTGAACGAAGAATTATACCACTTGACCAACTAGGCAAAAGCAGAGAATTCCTTGCTAATGTGTAGTGGCTATAGCATACATATATATGCAACACTACAGGACGCCCTAGTCTTCTACTTTGATAGTATCAGATTTTCAGAGACACCATTGGATTGGAGAGTGCTGATATTCTCACTACACTAGACCTATCTAAAAAAATGAAACCAACGAAAAAGCTGTCTGTAACACTGCGTGCGCCATCGGCCTCACAGGGCTCACATCTTAGATACCCCGGAATGTTTCCTGGTGCGATGTGGAGCTATTCCGTCGTGCCCGATTGTGTTCCAAATCGTCGTGCGCGACAGCCGGCTCGCCAATGTGCTTGGCCAGTACGGAGGGAGGCACCTGGGCCGCATCTGTGGGGTCGCGGCCGCCGTGTCCGCTGCCACTGATGTAGTTAGCATCGAATGCCTCGCCAAGGCCTTGTCTTATTTTGCATCACGTCTCTGGGAGCACACCATAAAGAAACTCACCTCACTTACGGGTAGTTGTTGCCAGTCCCGGTGCTGCCGTAGGCCTTGTTGCCGTCGAGGTCGCTGTCGACGCGCGGATCGGCCTTGTTGAGGACATTAGAGCGGTGCGGGCCAGCCGTGTTGGAAGCCGGACCCGTGGCATCGAAGCCCTGCGAGGCACCATATCCGCCGGCGCCACCCTGACGGCCGCTGCCTGGAGCAGTCGTGGCGCCAGTGCCAGAGCTGCCAAACTCATTGTTGTCACTGTAGCCGGCGCCGGAGCTGCCGAACTCGGACGCTCCAAAGGCCTGGCCCTGGTTATTGGAGCCAGCGCCACCTACACGGCTGCCGGGAGCCGCAGTACCGCCATATGTGTAGTCGTCAGGACCTCCGCCGGTGCCAGAAGCATTGCCGAAGCCCGCACCTGAGCCAGCTCCGGACTCGTAGTCTTGGCGGCCGACGCTAGAGCCCTGGTTGGTGCCGGTGGTGCCAGCCTGGTGTTGATGACGGCCGCTGTTGCCCGTCGAGGAGTGGTCCTTGTCGGGGTTGACGGCGTCCTTGATCTTGTTGACGAGGCTCGACATGACGGAAGGTTGTTTTGTTTGGTGTGGGTGTTTGAATTGGAATGAATGGGGTTAAATGTTTGATTTGATGCGAGGATGGTAGTCGAGTGTGATGGCGATGGATAGGAAGATGGAGAGTTGAAAGGAGGCCTTCCTTACGTATTTATATCAAGGGGGCTCCTCGTTCCATCACAACATGCAGGCATGAATCCAGAAGTACAGTCAGCAAATACTTACACGAACATGTCGTCATGTTGGGATCAGGCCAGCTGGGTGCAAGGTTACGTGCTTGCGCAGAAAGCGAACCGGTCCTTGTCAGGCACTTCCACGAGGCCTCCTACCAAGCTACTGATCTCATACGTTCGTCATCGACCTGGTGGCCAAGCCTAGAACCTGAAATGGATGACAGTGGTGTCTGGGTGCGTTGTAGCATTTACTCAATAAAGGCACTGTCAATAGGTATCGCCGGCTTATTGTCTCTGTCAGGAAGTACCTGGATCGTGTCGCCATCGAATGTCGTAATGAGAATCGGGCCCGTTCTATTCAAAGCATCCCCAGTGTTGCTGGCGTCATGATCACCGATTTCCGTGTAATGCATATTAAGCTACGGAGCTGCCACCCAATGAATGCGCAGAAAGTTGGTAGTTTGTACTAAAAACAGCTGTTGGAAGATCTTTGCCACACACACACACACACACCAGCATCAAGGGATACCATTGCCTGCTGGCCGCTGGCCTCGCTGGCGTTCATTCATGGTGGCAAAAAAAAACCCCGCACTTTGAACAAGTGCATTCCTGAAAGGAATTTAATTGCTTCTTAATGTTCTGCAGAGCTGCCATGAAACATGACTACGCCGTAGATGCACACAATGTCAATGGCACTATTTACGGGACTGGTTGCGAATCGCCCAGAACAAAGCGATTTACGGCCTAAAAAGGGCAGAATAGTCAAATAGGAATGAAAAAAGACACTGTAATAAAACGATTAAACATACAGGTGCTGATGTCAGAGATTCAGCAATATGCATACAGCATCCATAGACGTCACTACACCCCCACCGCCCTTCCCCCAGATCTCATCATGACTTCATTGGATGGTACCATCGACAGGCCTGTTGAAAGCCGATGAAAAATGAAAAATGAAAAACGCCCCCCCTTACACACGCGAGCGGTACCAGCGGCGTCGACGGTAAGCGCCTCCATGGGCTGGAGCGACGCCCGAAGTGCGAGCAGTATGGTGGTGGTGGACCCAGTATATGCCCAGAACAGCGGACACAAGCCAGAAGATGGCGGACAGGAAGCTAAAGGCGATGTTGGCCTTCCATTCGGGGCAGCTATTGTGGTTGGTGATGGCAATGCTGGACCAGTCAAAAATGTTGCCACAGGAGCCGTGCAGCCAGTTGACCGTTAGACCGAAAACAACAAACCAGGCGACGGAGATGATAATGTCCGCCGGCCAGTGGATAAAGTTGCCAGAGAAGGGGATGAGCCAGAGAATCGACAGCAGAATGGACACAGCAGCCACGACCTCTGCGTAGATGAAGCGGCCGTTGTGCTTGGCAGACGTGTGGCGAACGGCGTGGAGGTAGTCGCCTGTGAGACCAGCCACGATGGCAGCAAAAGCGAGCTGGAGACAAGGTTAGCGGCCGCCAAAAAGAGCAACAGACAAAGACAAAGAAGCAAGGTCTCTAGACTAATGTGGCAGAAAAATAGTGTCACTTACTTCTGCCAAGCGCAGAATGATGCTGAATATATCAACTAGCAACATCTTGTTGGCTGAAAGAAGAGAATATAAGAGCTTGCTGGGCGAGGATGGATGGATATCCGTAAAGGTATATTCTAATGGAGGCTGAAGTATTCGGTAACTTGCAGATTAAGAATAACGCTCCTACGAACCTACGCGGAAAGGAGAAAACGGAATGTTGGCCACATTTATATCTTCGTCTGTGACATCCGCTTCTCGCCTTCTCTCTCCGCACAACCAGATCGGGAACAGGGCAGGCAATCCAGTGAATGACATGGTAATTTGGCGAGTTGTGCACCCATAACTGGCTACCTGGCACAGCAGCTACTCGTCCACGTAACGGTCGTCGACGGCCTATCATTGCGCATCATGTGGCCCAAATAAATGGCAGGCCAGTCTGCAACGGGTTTGGGCACAAACCTCGTCAGGGTTGGCCACCCCTGTAATAGCGACTCAAACACATCGTGGATTTGGGCGTGGCAGAGCTGACAGGCGCTCATCGCCTCACAGAAACCAGTGACGCGTGAAAGCTTGTTGTCAATTTGAGCGAGGGGGGGAGGTGGTGAGAAGCGCGCCGCAGAATGACGTAATGAATCTTACATGACGTCGCTGGTGATAATTTGCTGGCTGCAGAGACCAGGGGGGGCACTGAAAGATGGAGATGCACGACGTACACCGACACAAGCTGCGTCGGGCACAGCTGGAAGATTCCTGAATGCAAAACCTTGGCAGCCTGTCGTCTGCAGGTGAATCTCGATGAGACAATCCCACCGGGCGCAATGCTCCGGAACAGCTTCACATGCGGAAGAAAACGTTGGCGTTTATGTCAGTTGGAAAGTAGGAGGCGATGAAACCGCTGTAGAAAAACGTTCAGAAGCCCCTGGTACTTCAATCAAAGCATATGGTCGAATGGTCTAGTTGGTTATGACGGCGCCTTAACACGGCGCAGGTCCGCGGTTCGATCCCGTGTTCGATCATTTCTTTTTGCATCTTGACCAAAGTCATAGTGACTTTTTTTTCCTGTTTCGTAGCTCGTGTTTTGCCGCGGAGTGGATTTTCTGTTTTTTCGGACCTCCGGGTGTTCTCTTTGTGAAACAAGGGAGGGTGTGGTCTGTTTGAATAACTCCCTTGACGCTGCGGTTGCGTTTTTCCTATAGGTGCGCGTCTAAAGCGTCTAGAGTTAGACTGTAGTCAAGCTTCTCGCCAAAGCCCCCCACTTTCTACTGCGGTGTATGTGGGATAAGAGTCGTAGTGGCCAGCATGCGGGGGGAACTATCGGGACGTGCACTCGTAGCTGGGGGACACTAACATGAGCAGCGAGCAGCCGAGACTCCGATAGTAGGTTCGGAGTCGACATAGGCACATGAGCAACGATGCCGCAGTGTCCGGCAGTTTCATTTCTAGAGTTGGTGACGGAATTGGATTCCCGCTTGCAATGGATCTTCTGGTTCCCCGTTCCCACGCAGTATAAGAGGAGGTGGAAAGGCAGACGACATACTGCATAGAGCGTAGACAGCAAGCGCTTTTCTGCTCCCGGTCTCGGAAACATGAAGGATAATGTGATTGCGATTACGGGGGCGGCGTCTGGGATCGGCCTTGCCTGTGCCACCTCTCTGGCAGCCCAAGGGGCCAAGGTGTCGCTGGCCGACGTGCAGGAGGGTCTGTTGCAGCAGGCGGTGCAGGACATCAAAGCGGCCGGCGGCACGGCCATGGGCTCGGTGGTGGATGTGCGCGACCGGCAGCAGGTGGCGGCCTGGATCAAGGCAACGGTAGCTGCCTTTGGGCCGCTGGACGGGGCCGCCAACCTGGCCGGGGTGATTGGCAAAAGCATTGGGCTGACGGCGCTGGAGGACATTGACGATGCGGATTTCGACTTTGTCATGGCCGTCAACACCAAGGGCATGCTCAACTGCCTGCGGGCCGAGATCCCGCACCTCAAGGACGGCAGCTCGGTGGTCAATGCGGCCAGCGTGGCCGGCCTGATTGGGTTTGCGCGCAATGCGGCCTACGTGGCGTCGAAGCACGCGGTCATCGGCCTGACGCGGGTAGCCGCCAAAGAGCTCGGCCCGCGGCAGATCCGGTGCAACTGTTTCTGCCCGTGAGTGGTGGTTGGGCGCGGTAGAGCACGGAGAAGTTGAGACGTCGTGGCTGACACTAGCACACAACACACTCCAGCGGCCCTATCGACACGCCGATGCTTCAGCAGTCGGCGGGCCTTCGGGGCGGCGCGATGAGCCTGAGCCACATTGCTCTTGGACGAAAGGGCCAGCCCAGCGAAGTGGCATCGCTGGTGGAGTGGCTGCTCTCGGACGGGTCGTCCTTTATCACGGGCTCGGTGCAGGTAGTCGACGGAGGGTGGGTCTGCTGAGAGTTGCTCTCTTTGCACTACTAGGAAATCAGGACTGTCATAAACTAGATATCTGCGTTTAGAAATCAGGGCTTGACATTCTGTTCACAAGGCGTCTGCATGCCTTCCCACCGCTCACAAACTAGCCACCCACTCCTTCCATGGCACGAGGTGTGCCCCGAGGCCAGCAAGCTTAGCATCTACGTCGTGCTCGATTTGTTCGGCTGTTTTGCCATCCCAGTCGTAGGTTGAGTGCGCGCCCTGCAGCAGCGTGACGCCAAAGCCAGCCGAAAGGGCCCCGCGGCAGGTGCCCAAGACACAGTAGTCGCTCTGGATGCCAATGGCCACAATGCGGCTGATGCCACGGCTGCGGAGGCGGTCGGCAAGGTCTGCATTCGACTCAAATGCGTTGTCTTGGCAGTGAGTATCGAAAATACCAAGCAGACGGAGCAGCAGTAAGGATATGGACATCTAAGAGAGTCGACGTACCCGTCGTCTTTTCCACCAGCCATTCGCGGTCCGGCGCCGCAGCATCAGGAGGGAAGACGAGCTCCCACGGGACGGTGCCGCGGTTCAGGTTGCCGTCCTCAGGCGGCTCATCCTGCTGGGCGAACACAAGGAGGCCCGGAGCGGTCGGCTTGCTGGGGCTGCCTCGGACGGCAGCGAGGATCTGTTCAGCAGCAGCTCGAATGCGGTCGGCATGTGGAATCTGCGTCTCGGGCATGGCGGCCAGCCCCTTCTGGATGTCGATGACGAAGAGAGCGGTGTCTGCCATGATGTCTGGTCGGTTCGAAGAATCGTTGAATCTAGTTTTGGAGGCAGAAAGATGCCTCTATCGAAGGAGTCGCCAAGAGAGGTACGGCATGGTCAGGAGTAAATGCCCTGCCAGGTTGACCCCGAGATCGTATTTCGTATTTGCCCCGATGGTCACCGACTAGAGCATGACGTAAGCATGAGGCTCCAATATGTATCGCGTGCATGGCAGAGGCATCTCGCGCAGCTCTTTTGAGTGTCTTAGCTGCAGCGTTCGCGACGATGGAGACTTGAAGACACTTGGATACACCTCGGGTTTTTTGACACTCTTCTTATGCGTATACATTTGTACTTTAGAATACAGCCAACAGCTCCGACACTGCACACATTCCGGTTCCAAATGCCCATGGTTTCTCCTCTCTACAATAAAATATAATATATAGCGTCAGCAAGCTGCAGCTCATCAAGTAGGATTCCGACAGCTGAGGAGCCGCCTTCGCACAGGTAACGATGCCAAGTGAGATTTTGGAGTACATTCGGGTATATACAACGACGACGGCCTCGTCCATAGATATGCACGTTGGTGGGTTAGCGCTGAAGCTCAACTAGTGCAGCTGGTGGGTCCCGTCGCCACTTCTGTACGGAGTACGCATTATTTTTTGGCGCCTCGTTTTTCTAGGAGGTTTACAATTGCAATCACGTCTCTTCACACGCAGAATCCGCGACATCAACCGATCTTTTCTCGTTGGGCAGCCGATTTCGGTATCTTTTATATAGGGACAAGGTGCTGCGCGAGAATGCATCCCCGTCTTACGAGCCTTTTTTTCCAGTTTGTGGACATTGCAGAGTGAGCGGCGCGACGGCCGCTGGAGAAGTTTCTTCTTGACTCCTTTCAGACAAACTCTTGCGCGCCGCAGCCTCCACCAGGACCGACAGAACACCCATCACACGCGCTTTTCTTTTGGCTCGCGTCTCATCGGATTATCGGCTCCTCCGTCCACGGCTTGGTTTGTACGCGAGGCCGATCATGGCGCAAGGCGCGGTCGCAACGATGCCGCCGGCCGCGATGTTGGCGGACAGGATGTCTTTGTCTTCGGGACCCAAGGACGACGCGGATCGGATGCTCGAGTTCCGGCGGATCATCGAGTTTGGCGACGAGGTGACGGCGGGAAAGCACCCGCGCATCAAAATCCCTTCGCATATGAGCGCGGCGGGGGCAAACAGTGCGGCGTCCAGCCAAAACGGCAGCTTACGCGCAACGCAAGCATCGACGGCGGCGCTGCACAGCACAAATCACGGCGAGAACAACGCAGCAACAGCAGCAGCCCCGTCCCGATTTCAGGGTGGGCCTCCGGGGCTGAGGGGGGTGCCTACAGGACCAGCAGCCATGATGGGCCGGCGAGCAGGACCAGCGGGCCCGAGCAGTCGTGCGGCGCAAAACGGTCTCTTGCTGGACGACGGCGTGGAGATTGTGGCGCGTTTGCCGAGGGCCGATCAGACACGCGCGCGAATCGAGCGGCAGATCCACGAGCAGCTGGAGCAGCGGCGGCAAGACGAAAAGGCAGCCGTGGCGCGGGACGTGTGGGGGGGTCTCGATCTCAACGAGGTGATGGCAAAGGCAGAAGCCATCCGCCGGACATTTCCGCCAATCAAGGTGGCGGGCCGACGGGCAGAGGCAGGGATCGTTTCCGGCGATCTGGTGGGCGTCGCGGGCAAAGGCATAGAGTCCAGAGCCCTGGCAGGAGTGAGGACGGTGGGAGCAGGATCGGCCACATCGCGGGGGAACAGCTCGGTGGACGAGACCAGCTTTTACTCGTCTAACTTCTCGACGCCCGAGTTCGGACTGACATCGCGCGTGCCAGCCGAGTCGGAGCGTGACGACGTGTCGATGGAAGACGGATCCGACTACGAGCCCGAGCTGGACGAGGTGCCGGCGCCTGTATCGGCAGTGAACCAGCCGCTGCAAAACCAACTGCAAAACCAACAGCAGCAACAACAGCAACAGCAACAGCAACAGCAACAGCAACAGCAACAACAACAAGTCTTGGAGCTGGCCCAGACTCTCGTCCAAGCAACAGCCAGCGGCACATTCCCTGGCGCATTCCCTGCTGCCGCGTACAACCCGTCGCTGCCACTGCTGCCGAATACGCTCCAAGGCGGCTCGAGTGGTTTTGATGCTGTGGCGGCGGCCATGGCGGCCGCTGCGACAATGCAGCACACGCTCAACAGCGCGTATGGGAGCGTGCCATCAAACAGCAGCGACCCGTACCAGCCATCAGCAGCAAATACAGTGCTACAGTCACTGCAGCCCCCACAGCCTCCCTCGCCGCAGATAATCCGCCGCTTCGACCTCACGCCGGTCGCACCGCAGCCGGCACACGTGGTGTCTCTGAGCCTGACCGATCCCAGGGCTCACGAGTCGCCGGCGTCGAGGACGTCGAGGGCATCGAGGGCCACGCCGCCTCAGGTCGCACTGTTGAGGAGAGAGGACTACCATGCTGTGGCGTCGAGTCCCGACAGCTCGCCGCGAGCCGGCAGCGGAGGTTTCCGGGGCGCTGAGCGGAAGAGAGGCAAGAAGAAGAACGGCAACGTCAACAAGCGAAAGGCGGACACGGCAAATGCGTCGCCGCGGATTAAGCTCGAGCCGCAATCGCCGTCGCCGATGAACGCGCCGACAGCACCCCAACGACCCCATAAGCGGCAACGGCAGGCTGCCTATACACAAGGAGGAGGAGGAGGGGTGGAATACCGGAGAGTGGTGCACGAGCCGGCGTACGTGGCGTCAGAGCCTGTGCAGCACGAACGACTCAGCTACGACGGATATGCGCGAGCACGGCCGGCTGTGGCGCATGCGGTAGAGCTGCAGCACCCTCAGCACCCTCAGCACCCTCAGCACCCTCAGCACCCTCAGCACCCTCAGCATCCTCAGCATCCTCAGCATCCTCAGCATCCTCAGCATCCTCAGCATCAGTATCCACAGACGGAGGACCGAAGACCACGGGGCGAGTGGGGGGTGGTGTACGAGCCGCCGTCGCCGCAGTTCGCGGTGCCTCCGGCGCCTCGGGCAGACATGAGGGCCACACGGGCTGCATCACATGCTCTCGTGGAGGGATCCAGCTCGGGGACTGGGCGCTACCGCCGAGTCATCTCGCAGGGGGGCAGCTACCCTCTGACCCCGTCGGCGTACGACACAGGACGCAGGAGCGTGCATCCAGAGGCGCCCATGCACGTGCCCGAACGAGGACCGTCGCCCGGACGGCCAGTGTCGGCGCGCATCATGGTGGACGAGCTGGGCCGCGAATACTACACGCCAGTGCCTCGGGGCGCGGTGCGGACGACAGCAGGGCCCGGGTCGGCCTACGAGCCCGAAGTGGTCTACGAACGCGCACGCCAGACACCCTCGCTCTATACGGCCCCCCCCCCTCCTCCGCCGATGCGCGCTGTGTCGCGGATGGGCGAAGACATTGTGATCCGGCGTGTGGGCCAACCAGACGCCTACTACCAGCGGGAATACTCAGTGCGGCCAGGACCGGAGCCGGCACCACGCGACGAATATCTGCAGGTAAGGGCGCATCCTGTGCCCATGTCTGTGCCCGTGGCCGTACCCGTGCCGCAGTACGTGCCACAGCATGAGCCGCTGCCGCGTGAATACCGAGTGCGGGCAGCCACGGCGCATCCCGGCGAACCGGCTGCGCACTACGAAGCTGCCATGCTAGCCGGACGGTACGTCGAGCGTGTGGCCAGCGTGCGGCCGCCTCCTGAAGCCTATGGACCGCCAGCGGCACACGAATACGGAGTGCCTGTCTACGGCGGCCGGGGAGAGCCCCATGCGCCCCCTCCTCCAGCCTATACCGAGGGACAGCCGGTAGTGCAGAGAAGCTGGAGCGTGCGGCCATCGGTGGCACCGGCACCAGCACCATACTATGTGGACATGGGCCCAGGGGGGCGGCCAGGCGTGGTGGCGCCGGAGTATGTGTATCAAGAGGGACACGAGATGTACCAGTGAGGAGAGGAGGAATGGCAGCGAACACAGGAGGCGGAGTGAAGAGAATGGCAGTGAACACAGGAGGCGGAGAGAAGGATAAGAGGAACACACACACATGGTTTGATCGCTGGGATGTATGCGTTTGACGGGTGCTAGAAAGCATATATAGCGAGGCGATGGGGCATTGTATTTAGCATATCCGGTGTTATGAAGTTTGAGTGTAGGGCCTATCGTGCATATAAAGAGCGTTGAATACGAGCACGAACACGCTCACTACGCCATAGTACGTACTCTGTGCCCCGTTCGACGTACGGAGTATACCACAGCTATGCCGCTTCCCCACAAAATCGGCATAGCGTGAAAAATGAAGGGACCTCACCAACACTCTCTTACCGACCACACATACATAATACACACGCCTCACAATGCAGAGCACAGTCGCCCATGCGATTGCGCGGCGCAGCGGCGCCTGCCTGGTGCAGCGTGCCGGGAAGAGTGCTAGTCGAGCTCCATTGGCCACACGCCGGCGCCTGGCAGCTGTGTCCGGGCCGTCGATGCTCGTTGGCACTGCCATCACCACACAACGGTGCTTCTCGCAGACGGCCGAGCTTCTGAAGAAAGGCGGCGGCAGCAGCGGCAACAAGAAAGACAGGAAGGGCGGCAAAGCGGGCACCCCCGCCGCGAACGAGGACGCCGGCGAGGACGAGGCCGGCGGCGGCGGCGGCTCGCACCCGCAGGCCAACGCCGAGGACCCGTTCAACTTTGCGGATGTGGAGTCGCGGTGGCAGCGCAGCGAGGCGCACCACGAGGAGAAGCTCAAGGAGCTGCGGCGGGCCTTGGGCGTGGGCAGCGGAGGCGGCGCAGCAGGAGGAGGCGGCGGAGCCGAGATAGACGGCCTCGATATGGAGGCCATCGGCGCGACCCCCGTCACTCTCCGAGGCGAAGCGGAGGGCGTCGATGCCAGTGCTGCCTCTGCCTCGTCTTCAGGCTCTTCGGGGACGTGGACGGTGCCTCTGAGCCAGCTGGCGCTCGTGATTCCGCGCGGCGGCGGCCGTGTCGTGGAGCTGCGGATGCACGCGCCGACGAGCCGCAAAGCGATTGTGCGGGCAGTGCAGACGAACCCGCTGTTCCGGGGGCAGCAGCCGCAGCCGGATCCCGAAGACGAGATGGTGCTGCTGCTGAAGGGGGGCGGCGAGGACGCGGCCGCGTTGGCCGGACAGCCACAGCCGGGCAAGGGCAAGGGCAACAGCAGCCGCGAGAGCCCCGCCGAAGCAGCCGCGGCCGAACGCACGCGCCGGGTCGGCGAGTTTGCCAACGGGTGGCGGGCGCAGATCCGCAAGGCCACGGCGCGGCGGCAAAAGACGCACCAGGGGTGGAAGAAGGAGAACACGGTGCGGCCGGACGACCTGCGGCGGCTGGAGCGGGATCTGCTCAAGGGGCAGGAAAAGCGGATGGCGCGCATCGACGCGGCCGAGAAGGAGCTGCTGCAGCAGGTGGAGCGGCTGCGGCGGAGGTAGGAGGGCCAGAGGCGTGTAGGATCGGGAGTGTGTGGGCGATGCAAAGACCAATATCACGACTCTATTCGATATCATAACTTGTATTGTACAACGACGCGTGAGGGGCGTCCTCTCGTTCTAGCTACCGAGCCTTTTGGTTTGGCCCTGTCTTTCCGCTCTTGCTCTCGTGCTTGCTATTCTTTCTCTCTCTTGCTCTCGTGCTGTGCTTTCTCTCTCTCTCTTGCTCTCTCTCCCCATCGCCTCACGCCGTCGCCGGCACCAATGCGTCCAGCCGCTGGTTGAACTGCCGCCCCTTCTCCGCCGTGTACGTGTTCTCCTTGGCACGGTACCGCTGCAGCCGCGCCCTCAGCGGCTCCTGTGCGAGGTTTTCGTCTGTTCCTGGCGGCTCGTAGAGACCGCGCACGGCCGCCTCTAGGATCGCCGTCTTGGTCGCCGCGCTCGCGGGCGCAATCAGGCTCGTCTGGGCGGCGTCGGCCGCGGCCACGCCGTGCTGCCGCAGCCTGGCCTCGGCGCGCTTCGAGTGCAGCGCCGCCTCGACGCTCGTGCGCTCGCGCACCGTGTCGAAGAAGACCGTCTCGCCGCGCTGCAGCCGGTCACGTGACGCATCGGGGTTGGCCACGTCGTTGCAAAACGCCATGCCGTCGCCGCCGAGCACGCGCATCGCCCGCAGCACGGACTCGACGCCGCCCGGCGTGGCTGTGGCGCCTGCGGCCGTCGGCGCGGCCGGGCCGTACCCGAGCAGGCTCGCGCGGGTCAGCGACGGCTCGTAGGGCGTGACGGTGCCGACTTCGCGCGCCTGCAGCCAGGCTACCTCGGTCTCTGAAAACGTCACTTCTTCCGGCGTCCGCGGCTTGCCTGTGCCGTCGCCGTCGCCGTCGCCGTTGCGCCGTCTCCGGGCACGCCGGCGTCGAGGACGCTGACCCCCAGCGCCGCCGGCACCGCCGGGCCCCCCAGGACCGCCGAAGCGGCCAGCACCACCAGCACCACCAGCACCGCCGCCACGGCCCTGGTTCGCGCGGCCATTCGCAGCACCGCCGCCGAGACGAGACTGGAAGAGGCTGCTGGCAAAGCTGCTGGACACGCCGCTCGGTCCGGGGAATTGCGAGCGCGCAGGCCGGCGCGGCAGGCTACGCACGTTGATGATCTTGGCGCCGGCGGGTGGCGCCGCCGCCGAGGTCGGCGCGTCGGACGAGGGCGAGGAGGAGAACGGAGAAGAAGACGAGCCGGACGGCGGAGGCGACCGGAGGAACGGCGACGGCCGCCGCGACGAAGGTGTACTGCTGTCGGCGGTGTCGGCAGCGGCGGCCGACGCGCCGCTGTCGGCTCCCAAAGCGCCAATCTCGGACGCGGCCGCAGCCGCCCGTTCGCGGCGCGGAGGAGGCACGTTTTTGAGTTTGGCCTGGGCGGCCGTCGAGGAGAAAAAGGCGCCCGGCGCAGCGCGGCGGACCACCAGCACGGAGCTGCGCGCCGCAGCACGGCCCAAGGCCGCACAGAAAGCCGGATTCTGCATATTCAGATGGACACCGGTGCGAGAGCCGGCGCGGCGTGATGTGCTGCTGTTGGGGGCTGAAGAGGCAGGACTAAGTGAGGTGGGAAAAATTGATCATGAAAATGGAGCCAGGCTGTGATTGGTGGGTTCGGGTTTGGTAAGAGCGGAGTTACAGCGGATGGGTCACTGCAGGCTACGGCTACGTCTACGGCTACGGGCGACATATAGCGCTATGGCGCTGTAATACAGGAACATATAGCGGGTGTACAAACTTTTATTAGGCACTAGGGCACTATCCAGGGAGGCAGGCTGCCGCCTAGCACTCGCTTTTCCATCCAGGCACGCATGGATTCCATCATCGTGCCTATTCAGCCCCCGCCTACGACTGCAGAGGCTTGCCCATGCCGCCAAAGGTCATGGTCTTGGTGATCTGGTACTCGGCAATGCCGTCCGAGGCACCCTCGCGGCCGAAGCCGGACTCCTTGACACCGCCAAAGGGCGACGCCGTGTCGGAAATCAGGCCGGTGTTGACGCCGACCATGCCGACCTCGAGGTGCTCGGCCACGCGGAAAATGCGGCTGATGTCGCGCGAGAAGAAGTAGCCGGCCAGGCCGACGTCGGTGCTGTTGGCAATGCGGACGACCTCGTCCTCGGTCTCAAAGGGAAACAGGCCGGCGACAGGGCCGAAGGTCTCTTCGTGGGCCATCAGCATGTCCTGGTGCAGGCCGGTGATGACGGTGGGCTGGAAGAAGTTGGGGCCGAGGGCGGGCAGGGCGTGGCCGCCGACGGTGACCTTGCCGCCCTTGGCCTCGGCGTCGCGCACGTGCTCGGCGACCTTGGACACGGCGCGGTCGTGGATGAGGGGGCCGTGGGTGGTGGCGTCGTCGAAGCCGCTGCCGACCTGGAACGCGCGCACCTTGGCGGCGAACTTGTCGGCGAAGACGTCGTAGATGCCCTTTTGCACAAAGATGCGGTTGGCGCACACGCAGGTCTGGCCCGACGAGCGGAACTTGGAGGTGACGGCGCCCTCGACGGCGGCGTCGACGTCGGCGTCGTCAAACACGATGAAGGCCGCGTTGCCGCCCAGCTCCAGCGACAGCTTCTTGATCGTGCTCGCCGACTGCCGCATCAGCAGCTTGCCCACCGTCGTCGACCCCGTGAACGACACCTTGCGGATCGTCGGGTGCGTCGTCAGCAGCTCGCCCACCTGCGGCGTGTTCTTGAGCGTCGTCACCACGTTGACCACGCCCGCCGGCACGCCCGCCCGCGCCCCCAGCTCCGCCAGCGCCAGCGCCGTGAACGGCGTCTCGCCCGGCGCCTTGACCACCACCGTGCAGCCGGCCGCGAGCGCCGGCCCGACCTTGCGCGTGATCATGGCCGCCGGGAAGTTCCACGGCGTGATCAGGCCGCACACCCCCACCGGCTCCTTGACCGTGAACACGCGGTTGCCCGGCACCGCCGGCTGGATCGTGTCGCCGTAGATGCGCGGCGCCTCCTCGCTGAACCACTCGTAAAAGTTGGCCGCATACGTCGCCTCGCCCCGCGCGTCCCGCAGCGGCTTGCCGTTCTCCCACGTAATCAGCGTCGCCAGGTCCTCCGCGTTCTCGTTCATCAGGTCGAACCACCGCCGCAGCAGCCGCGACCGCTCCCGGCCCGTCTGCTTGCGGAACGTCTCAAACGCCGCCGCCGCCGCCGTAATCGCCACCTCCGTGTCCTCCGCCGTGAACTCGGGCGCCGTCCCGATCACCGCGCCCGTCGACGGGTCCGTCACCTCAAACGTCTCGCCCGACGCCGCCTTCACCCACTCGCCATTGACGTAGCACACGCCCGTCTTGAGCAGCGACGGATCACGGAGCTGGGGGTTAGCGACGGGGGACAACGAGAGGGAGAGGAGGAACCTACCTTGGGCACCATCGTGGAAGCTGGCCGGGACACAAGAGAATGAGGAAATCGTTGGATGGCAGAGCGACTTGGTGCAGCAAAACGTGAGGATGAAGCCGTAGAAGCACGGTAGAAGGAGCGCGGGGTGTGAGAGGAAGAGGAGGCAAGAGTGCGGAGGGGAGCTCGCAGAGACGCCATTTGTGTGTGCTGCCAGGTCTAGGTCGTCTGCGGCTCTCTTTTTTTTTTTCCTCTTTCGTCCTTCCGATGCTGCCCGGCTTCGGCTCTACTTATCTTTGCCTATCGCCCCTCCAGCCCGTTCGGAGGAGTTAGGGACAGGCCGCGCGACCTGCTCGCCGTCACGTCGTTTGCCGTAGAGGTGTCTGGGCTTCCCTTAGCCGAAAGCCGGTGGTCGGGCTAGCACTAGGATCGCGGGGACCAATGAGAACGATGTAGCACGTAAGAGAACGAAGCACTGGCCAGGGGAGAACGCGAGCACAATGGGAAGTCTACCCTCCAGCTGAGGCGGCAATGACGTTCGGTGGCTTCGTAATGCGCTTCGGCTTTCCCTCTAACGGGCTCTTTCACGAGCGCGGCAAGCCTATTGTGCTGACGCGAGCAGCTATGTACAGGCGTGTCGATACCTGGCACATACCCTATCGGCCAGGTTACGCTATCGCCGCATGGACCTGCCTATCCGGGCCACTTTAATCGCCATCGGCCGCCAACGCTGCCCTCGACCCAACGGCTCGTTCTTTTTTTCCTCTTTTCCTCTTTTCCTCTTTTCCTCTTTTCCTCTTTTCCTCGTCCTCCTGGCCCTCCTGGCCGTCGCTCTTAACTGCCCCCTTCGTCGCCATCCATCCGCTGCCACCGATGACGGACATGCGATGCCGTCCGCCGCAAACTAGCGCCGGCCTTGTGCTCAGCTGCCTGCACCAACGGGCAGCGCAGAGAATACAGTGGAATGGGCAGTGGAGCGAGGATCCGTGAAGCTCTTTCTGCTGTAGATCGTGCTCTCGAACAAAGCATATTTGTGCTGCTGCTTTATGGATGCGTTCTTGATGCTTTGTTGATGTTGCGGCTCAAGGCTGACTAACCACAAGTCCCAACCGCGGGGTACCGCCGATCTTTCTCTCCTCCCCATCATTCACCCGGACAATGCCACCAGGACGGGAAAAGATGCACAGGCATTCACCCAGGGAACGGCACTCCCCTCATTTTTCACGGCAACGGCTTTCTCGAGCACAGCAGATGGCGACTCCCCGCAAGAGAAATGAAGCATCGTAAACAATGCGGGGGAGCTTCGAGGGGGTCCTGGTTCGCCCAAAAGGGGGATTCTGCTCTATTGGCGCAGACTTCGTAGTTGATGCGATGCCATCTGGCTTCCTGTCTACTTGCACTCTCTGCACAGCCTCGTATGTGCGCTGCGCTCTCTCCGGCCCTGTATACCATGCGCTCTCCCTCGGCCCAGCTGCTTCTCCTCGCGTCGGACACGGCGTTGGCCACGCCCGTATACAAGGCAAGCACGATTATACCATCCCATGCCGGGCCGCCCATCCTCGACGCCTTTGTCAGCTACTCCATCGAGTTTGCTTTCTTTCCCGACTTTGCCGGCAACACGTCCGCTCCGAATCGCTTCAGCGACAGCCTCCTGTCCAATCTCGGCCGCTATGCCGGCGCCAAGCCGTACATCCGAGTAGGGTGAGCCATGGCCGGACGCGTTCTGGACGCAGCATCATGCAAAACACTGCTGACCTCTGAGGGGAAACACACAAGACTACGCCCTGTTCGACAGCCACTTGCCCGTCGCCGTCAACGGCACCTACAACGCCTCGCGCTCCCAGGACTATCCCACCACTGTCTACATCGGCCCGTCCTTTTTTGAGTCCTACGCCGTCTGGCCCGGCGTCCGCTTTGCCCACGGCTTCAACCTGGCTCTGGCCCCGACTCCCGCTGGCTGGCAGACCCTGCTGGATACCGTGCCGCTCGCCTGCCAGGCCCTGGGACCCGGCCGCCGCTACCACTGGGAGTACGGCAACGAGCCGGATCTCTTGTCCACGTCGGCTCACGGCGCCACGCGGCCGCCCACCTGGAACGAGAGCACCTATGTGGCCCAGTGGCTCAACGGCACGCGGCAGATCAAGCAGCTGCTGGCCGCGCATTGTCCGCCGGCCGCACAGGAGGTGCATATCGATGTGCTGTCGAGCAGGAGCCGTGCCGGCGTAGGCTTTATAGCACCCTCTTTTTCCGGTGTGCGTAACCACCTCAAGGCCAAGGCAGCCTGGGAGGCGGGCCTCGATGTCGACGGAGGCATTCCGTTGTTTTCGTCTCACAAGTAAGTGGGGGTGATCACAGATATCTACGCACTCGGGGGGAGAGAGAAGGGGGAGAAGGGAGGAGAGGGGGACAGGGAGAGACAGGGAGAGACAGAGAAAGACAGAGAGAGACAGAGAGAGACAGAGGTAGAGAGAGAGAGACTGAGAAAGACAGGAGAAACAGCACGCTGACAGCCTAGCTACATCAACGGTGCCGAATCACCCGGGGTCACTCTGCAAGGCACCCTGATGAACCACAGCAACACGGTGCAGTCGGTCCAGGCCCATGTGGCCGAGTATCACAGCATCTTTGGCGCATCGCCCAATTCCAGCTCGCCTGCTCCCCCTCGACATATCATGGGCGAGGCCAACTCGCTCTACAACGAAGGCAAGCCGGGGCTGTCCAACACCTTTGGTGCCGCGCTTTGGGGGGCCGACTTTCTCATGTACTGTGCCGCCGTCGGCTTCGGCCGCGTCCACATGCACATGGGCACCAACTACCGCTACGCAGCTTGGCAGCCCATCGACACCGCCAATGCCACCCGGGGCACCAAGCCGCCCTACTACGGCAATGTAGCCGTGGCCGCAGCGCTCGGCGATTCTGGCCAGCACAACGTGTCTATCGTAGAAGTTCAGGCAGAAGTTGGCGAAGTCGGAGCAGACCCTGCTCTCGACTCGGTGTACGCCGTCTACGTCGACAGCCGCGTCGCCCGGCTGCTCGTCCTCAACCTCCGTGGCTACAATACTACCGCGGGCGGCACTGGGCTGGGCGTATCGACGGCAGCCGCCAATACCACGCGGCCCAGCCGGCGCTACACGTTTGCCGTCGAGAGCGACTGCGGCAACACCATCCTCGTACAACGCCTCATGGCCAACGGGAGCGACGCCATCACCGGCATCACCTGGGACGGCTGGAGCTACAACGCCGAGCTGGACGAGGGCCGGCCTGTCCGACTGGCTAACACCACTGTCGGCGAACGTCTGCTGGTCTCTGACAGCGGCCACGTCACAGTCAGCGTGCCAGACTCGAGTGCCGCACTGCTTGTGATCTAGCCAGAGGACGAGGGCAGCCCGGAAAAAAAGAAGAACCTTACGAGTTCTGAAGAAAAGTTCATGAAATTAACGGGAACAGCACTGACCGTGTCTGCTCCCCTGTAGTAGTGTCCCTTGGTCGTCCATACCGGGGGGCAGAAATATAAGATATACATGTACAAGTGATCCAAGCAACATAGGCCATCCTCGCAAGCCAAACATAAAACAAACAAGGGCCAGGCACCCCTGACATATCGCCTCGCCCACGCACGCCGTAGATGCGCAAATATCCGCCTACCCGTGGCGTAGCGGTAGCCTGCGGTCCAGCATTTGGAAGGCCTGCGTCCGCGGCGTATATGGCACACCTCCGGCTGCCGCACTGGCCGACGGCCCGGCCACTATGAGCCCGCTGCCGGTCACGCCGGGTCCGGGGGTGAAGCCGCCGGTCGTCCGCGGCGACATCAGCGGACCCATCCCGCCGACGGCCTGGCGAGCCGAGTACGGCGTGTGCGGTGTGAAGGGGGTAAAGGGGGTGGAGGGGGTGTGCGGCACGCGCGGCGTGCGTGGCGTGCGCGGCTGCATCTCCCACTGCTTGTGGCCGCCGTCGGGCGAATGCGTGTCGGTCTCGGAGTCGTTGGCTTCGGCGTCGTCGTCGTCGCTGTCGCTCTTGACGTCGAGCAGCTTGTTCGGCACCATGGCCCAGACGGCGAGCCCGAGCAGCACCAGGTAGACCGCCAGCATGTAGACGGTGACGGCAAAGGCGCCCTTGGCCATGAGGCAGTCGGAGTAGGCGCCGTAGGGCTGCGCATAGCTGCAGCTCTTGGCAATGTACCAGGCCACGTTGCTGGGGTGGCGCGCGTCGGCGTGGTCGGGGCCGGCCTGGCCGTAGACGCTGACGGCGTAGAGCACGGACATTGCGGTGCCGGCAAAAACGCCGATCACCGGGTAGTAGGCGTGCATGATGGTGGCGATGAGCTTCGTGAGCAGCAGGAAGAGCGAGATGACGGAGATGGCGACGTTGAAGTCGGTGAGTCTGGCATGTTAGCAAGAGGCAGGACAAGCACCCGAGCAAGCCACGGTCGGCTCGTGCCACCTACTTTTGCGACCACACAAACGGAATCGTCGGTAATGGCACATGGTTGGCATAGGCGTACAGGACCATGTTGGGGTTCGAGTTGAAGCCGTTGTCGTAGCCAATCTGCCAGAACAGCGTCCGATACGTGTTGGGCTGCGCGAGCCCGAAGAGCACCAGCAGCCCCACGATGCCAATCAGCTCAAAGCCCATGATAAAGTAGAACGGCCGCCGCGCTCGCCACGGCCGGTAGATAATGTGGTACGCCATGGTGCTGCGCAAGGCCGAAGATCCTCGACGACGGACGAAACAGGCTCGGGCTATGCAGGGCGTTTTCCGTTTTTGTTTTGCTTTTTGTTCTTTTCAACCTTTGGACAGACCCGGTCGTAGGATCAAACTGTCCTCCTCTGCGTTGTTGGTAGTGGAGAACCGCAGCACAGCAGTGCAGAAGCGGCTGATAAGAGAGACCAGAGCTCTCAGTCACGGCCCAGCTACTCCGTAGATGTTGTGCCTCTCCTGGAGGGAACAAAAACAAAACACAAAAGAAGAAGACAGAAAGAAGAAACACCACGACAGCGCTTGGCAGACCGCGACAAGCTGCTTGAGAGAAGAAGGAAATGGGAAAGGGAGAGAGAAGGAATGGGAGACGGGTTATGGGGGCGGGAAAGTTGGAAAGTGAGGGGGGGGCCAGCTACAGAATACAAATCTTATGGCTCTGCTATCGACAGACACCAGGCCCGGCTCCTCCTTTTTGGCGTCACCCCTGCACCCTCATCACCAGTGCTGGGCTCTGGTTCGCTGGCACCGTCGTCGGCGACTCTTGCTGCGCTTCCCGTCACGCACACCGCATTGCGCTGCGGCGTCTCCCCCAAAAGCATACGAGTACGACTATACGGGGTATATGGACAAACGTCGGCACGACGCCATCAAAATTCCAGCGCTTCAGCGGTATTTGATGGCCTTTTTTGACGGCCTTGACACCACCGCACGTACCGGTCACAGACAATCCCCCCCGTTTCCTGACCACCCTTCCATCACATCTCACCCTCACCCGCCTAGAGTGGGGAATCAGCGATGCTTCAGTGCTCGTCTTGCTCTTCGCTCCGTCGACTGCATCGCATTGTGCATCCAGCCAATCACAGCACGCTACGGCCCTCCAGCAATGGTCTCCACTAGCCAATCAGCGCCCTCAGCGCCCGTCCTGCATGCGCTCGGGTGGATTAGGCGTGGGAACACAGGTTGAGCAACAGAGGCTAAGCGCCGGGACCAGAGTGCGGGCGGTTCGCAAAGTGGGGCAAAGTGGGGCCCAAGAGCCAATCACTGCTGCGACTGCCTCCATATCCGGCAGTAGATTAGTTGCTCCAAAGAGGCTAACTTACGGTGAGCAACTGCGAGAATATTTGACCGTCCGAGGACGTCGTATGCGCCGTTCATGAACCATGCAACGACCCTTTTTAAACTTTCAAAGCCAAAAGGGAAATCTTGTATCACCAAACACGACGTTGCCGGCTATTTTTGAAGCGGGAGGCGGGAGGTAGACGACGGAGAACGGAAATCGGAAATCGGAAAACAGAAAACAGAAAACAGAAAACAGAAATCGGTCGGCTTGATTCTGCTGTAGGATTTCCCCGAGTTGCCGTGATTCTTGCTGTAGTCATACACATATGGCGAGTACGGTACGCATGTTTGCGTACTATCACTTGCATAAGATCACAAACACGCCGCTTTCCGTCTCGAGGCGTGCGTGACACAGGACCCTCCGATTGTAGAAGCCCTTGGGATCGCCATAAAAAGCAAAGAAGAAGATGAAACAATACCTCTCCATTTCGCACAGCGATGCTGCTCTTCGGGCAGAATGTCGACTGAGCACCATCCTTCCAGCCCACTCCGTTGACCAAGGATACGGGAATGGGCCCAAGGAGAATCCTATGCTCCGTCGAGACCAAGACACAAAATGACTCTCTACCAAACGTGTAATGAAATTGAGACAATTACTTTTGTACGAGACAAAAACACAACATACAACAGAAAAAACAAATAGCCCAAAAAGGCCGTTCATCAACGCTAGCAAAACCGTACGCGTACTCGTACGTGCCTGTCGATCTGTCGCTCACCGACAGCATTTGGGATTCCAAGCAATCTGTTTGCCAGTCGAAGACACCAGTGACGGCAAGCAAAACATTTGAGCTGGAAAGTGCAAAATGGGGCTACACAGCGACACCAAGTGGCTCTGCCGGGCGAATTGCTCCTCCTCCCCCGCCAAAGCACAAAAGAGACAGAGACATAAACGGGAAGGGCGGCGTGAAAGATGCGCGTGGTCGCCGCTCGGTATGGACGACGAGCTGACATAGCGGAATACAAGAGAAAAAAAGGCACCGAGGAGATCGACAGCCCCCTTGGGACGGGCCGATACAGCGAAATAACAACGAACAAACACATGAAGCCTATTTCCAAGACAGCCGAGTTTGCTGCGGCGCGGCCGGGGATCAAAATACTGAAAGACACAAGTAAAACACATGGTCACCTGCACGCCAATATTGACGTGCGCCAGGTGAAATTGCATCGTTCACGTGCCTGTTGGGCTGACCCGTAATGCTACATACGAGTAGTCTGGATTTCGTAGTTCTCGACTACGAATTTATAACAATGCTGTGTGGCAGCCTCTAGGCCAGAAGCTGGATTCAAACGCATCGCGATGCTCATAGTGGAGATCGCTAGTCCACAGGCGTCGATCACCCAAGCCCAAAAGCGAAATACACTACAGAAAGTCATCGAGACCGCCTCGCTGGCCTGTCACGGGCTAAGGAGCATTGCCCGGGACCGGATATAACAGGTTCTCTGCAAGGACAGAAGAGCTGTGAAACAGGTGCAACTATTATGCAAGCCACAATTTGGGCTGTCTGTCGGTTTCCTCGTATTCTGTTGTACAGTGCGTTAAATTCTCCGAGCACGTCTGCAAAGTATGATCACGACCTCCCACCACCCTTCAGTTTTGGCGGCAGTCGAGCGCCATATGCACTGAAATATAGGGGGCTTGCCGATGACCTGGTCCAGACTGCATCAGACCACTTCTGAAGGGGGGCTAGGGGGCAGTTGGTAGCATTAGGGGCCCAACCAGTGCATTATGGATGTGTGGCCAGCTGGGCGATTCGTCCGAAGGCGGGAAGTGGGTTCCAGGAATACCTGCACAAACTCGGGCCTTTGGGTCTAGAACTGATCTACGGGTCTAGCAGACGGGGGCTGATGAACGCCACAACAAAAGGCCAGCACACAGTGCGGGTCCTCAAGCCTCCGGAACCAGCAAAATGGGAGAGCGACCAGGCAGAAGAAATTTCGCAAAAGAAAACAAGAAAAAAAAAGTAAGAGCCTCGGACCGAACAGCGAAGACGGCCAACGAATCGAATAATAGACAATGGAGAGAAATGAAACAGCGAGAGGAAAAAGCAAATACAATAAAAGAGAGGAAAAAGAAATGAAGGTAAGACCATACAAATAAAGAGAAGCAATTGAACACAGAATTGCCTCACTAGGCAAACTATGCACGCAGCACTCTACTCCTAAGTCAGCAAGCAAGTAAGATCCCAAGGAAAAGAAATACCAATGAATGTCAAGCAGCGCCTCCTCACCAGAACAAAGGAACTGCGACTAGTCCCTGCAGTGCATTAGGCATGTCCTTAGGCTCCAAGCCCGGGCGAGCCATGTCTGCTGAACATGAAGAAAAAGGGACCCGAAACCTGCTTGCTGGCGACGCACGCTGGCTGCAATTGCGGCTTGCGGCTAGGTACGGGGTGCTCCGTCGTCGTATATTACTCCGTGGCAGCTGTAGTTGTAGTTGCTCGCCAGACGACCTAGGCCCTTGTGAGATACACTTTGTGCCTACTCGCTCGCTCGTTCTACTGTGCAGCACCGTGCTCGCCGCACCAGCTGCCAAGCTCTCTATGCACCGCATACCGTAGAGGTTCCCCACCTCCACATCGGGATGCTACCTGTAAGCTCCACAGCCTTTCTGGCCCTTTCTGGACCCTTTCTGTGTGTGCGTATGCTGTCTTCCCCCCCCCTTCGCACTCTTGATCTCGGGATTCACTGCTGTACGAGTAGTCCGGTCTGGTCTCGTTTAGCTCTGTTTTGCCTAGTTCCAGGAGCGTCCTCTTGTCTGGCGAACTGGGCACCTCGCTGACAAAATAGCGCCCTTTCCCCCCATCAATCATCGCCGCTCGCTGATTGCGGCGTCCCGTCCAGGCATCTCTCTCTACTCATGCCCGTAGCCGTAGCTCCGATCTCTACTGTCTGCTCGTACACGTAGTCATGGTCCGCTGTTTCGGTAGCCTCTCCCTTTGTGTCTTTTCCCCGTCCTCTCCGTCCTCTAATTTTTAGTGACAAGACCACCCGCGCCGCAAGTCCCTTCTAGGGCCCGCGCAGCCAAAGCCAAGCTTCCTCTGCCTTCGGGGAGTACATACATCCACACCTGCCAGCGAAAACCATCGAAAAACCTCTCCCCACATCTACGGAGTCAGCTTTTCTACGGGCGCCCTCTTACATCTTTTTTTTTGGTTTTTTTCTCTCAAATACAACGTTGTCGACTGGCTTCGTCCTCACATGTCGCTCCTTCCTTCGTCTCCTGTGCACTCTTTCCTCCCCTCCACACACCGGCCTGGCTGCTCTTTCCACTTGGCCTCTGCCTGCCGACAACGCTCCTGCCTTCTTTCCCCCATCCGCCGCCGCCGGCAGTGCCGCTGACTTGTCCTACCTACCTAACCACCAAGCTCCGGCGCCCGCCGCACTCACCGCTAAACGCGTATCGTGGATTTTCTCTCTCTCTTTTGTTACCCTTGACATTGTTTTATTCTCTCAAACCTCTCGCTCGGATCTCATCTCTGAATGCAGGACACGCGTTTTTTGTGCCTGTGCTTCGCTCCGCCATCCACTTATCTGGGATACGAGGGTGTCAGCTCTCGCAGCCACCGATACGACGCAGCCCAATGATCCGGAACGGCCATCCATAGTCATCTGGCTGCTTCCGAACGACTCCTTTTTTTCGTTCCCTGTCCCTTTCTTCGCCCTTTATCTTGCATTGGTTTTTCCGCTCTACTTATTGGTTTCGGATGGAAGCGTCACTCCTTCTTCTCGTCTCGCCCTCGACTGACCGGCCTTACCCACCGCTACCGGGGTTCCTTTTTGACAACGACGGCTTCTTCGCTTTGTCTTTTCTTTCATCCGTCTCTTTCGGCCCCAGGCTCCCGTAAACAGCCTTACACATTGCCTTCATGACACTAGACAACGTCAATACCGATACACAATCTCCTTCCCCTCGCTCAGGTTACTTGGCATCATTTCTTCAGGCGGCAGTGTCTGGTCACACCGAGGACCACAACGACGGCGATATTTCAGAGGCGAGCTGGCCGTGGCCTGGTCCGTCTCCCTCTCATCTTCCCGGCGTCACGGCTGCAACTCCCCATCCGGATGTCACCACTTCCGAGTTTTCCTCCCTGACTTTCGACCTATCCACAACCGTTCTCTCTTCGCCTTTGTCTTTGGCGACCTCTCGACTGCCTCGGTCTTGTCCCCCGCTTCTGGGTCTTTCTGCCTCTCCTCCAGAGATCTCCCCGGTATCACCAAGCAGCCCGAATCCATTTTCTGTCCGTCATGGTGGGCTGGCCCAAATGAGTGCCGAGAACGCTGGTTTTACTGGCTTGGGGCTGGGTGTCACCGGGGGTGCCGCAGCTGCGTCCGACGAAGACCGTTTTGGTGTCACGGGCGCCTTGCCACGTGTAATCGGCAGCAACGCGAGCAACACGGTTTATCAGTTCGCTCGACCCGGGTACGCTGACAGCTTTCAAACCTCTCTCGAGCCGGACGATGATGACATGAACGACGAAGTGTATTCTAAAGCTGCTAGCCTCCACAACGTTGGTTTTGCCTCCTCTGCCCATCCAAAGACCCTCTCGCCATCAAATCGCCCTCCACTGTTCCCTGCTACGGCCAAAAGGCCTCGCCTCGGCGTTTCTTGGGCCTCTTCACCCCCAAAGATGTCGTCCTTATCCTCCGTCTCCACGTCGGCATCCACCTCGTCTTCCTCCTCCCTCGCCCTACCTCTCTCACTTCCCCAGCAATATATCCCGGGCCAGACTCGCATACGACGGCCTATCAGCAGGCGCTCCGCCTCCGGGAAGAGAGAATCATCCGTCTCGCCCAAATCCCCACCCGAACATAGCATAACACCTAGCCTCGATCCCGCTCATGAGCTCCTGTCCTCACTGCCAGCGATGCTAAGCCAACTGCAGAGTGACGGAAGCACCGATGGCTCCATCACCAGGAAGTTTCTTCACAGGGGCAAAGTGGTGACCACTCCAGGCAGCCCTGCCAGCCCTGGAATCTTGTCGCCTACTGGTCTAGAGGGTCGCTCCATGACGGCCACTCCCTTTCCTAGGATGCACTCGGAGGCCGAAAGACGCATAGGCGGCGCCCAACAGAGCTCTCAAGATGGTGCCTCTGTCCCAGAAGCCGTGCTATCGCCTTCTCCTTTGCTTCCGCTTCAGGAAATTGGCATCATTGAGCTTTTGGAGTTTGACGACCGGCCGACGTTTATCATCGACATAGCTGATGCGAACAACATCCAGTCTGGGTCATTGCAGATTCTTTATGCAAATGCCTCCCTTCGGGCGAACTGCCATGTCCTCGATTTCCTTCAGCGTGGCAACAACTCGCAACCACTCCCACAAACCATCTTCCCCGCCACACAAGATTTCTGGGAATTCAAAGATTGGGTCTTGTTTCTAAGAGGAGGCGCGGAAAAAAGTGTGCAACAAGCAGCGTTTGCCTCGTCTGTTCTTCCCGTGCCATTTGCCGGCTTATACTGGTCCTCCTCGACCCTCCGCGGGCGCTACCGTGTTGTCAATGGGAGCATGGTATGCCCACCACTAGTCGCCACGGTCGACATTGCCTCAACCACGTCGCCCTCTAGCAACATAGCATCCACGGCCACCCCGACACCAAGAGCAAGAGACCCATCCAGCCAAGACGAAGCAACGCCAGTCACCAGAGAGGACTATTTCGGCGACACCTCATCGATCCTGACACAATTGGACGTCGATACTTCGCATATGGCAGGCCCGCAGTACTGCCCCCCTCTTCCTGCTTTCGTGGCGGAACAGACCACCCCTTCTTTTGACTGGACTCGCATTGCCATCACTGACGACCTCCCCCCGCATATTCGGTTTGCTCGTTCTATCAATTGGGCCTCGACCCCTCTTGGCCCGATTGAAGCATGGCCCATGGACCTGCGCACCGTGGCCAACCTAGTCATGGGCAGTCCCCAGCCGTCGGCTATGTACTGGGGCCCTACTTTCACGGCCATTTACAACGAGGCCTTCATTTCGCTAGCTGGTAAAAACCACCCAAGGCTCATGGGATCTAGCCTTCCGCTCGTTATGGGTGACCAGTGGCCGAGCATTGAAGCCAACTTCCACAATGCATGGAACGGTGGCCAAGCTATCTTCAAGCACGACGAGCAGCTCTTCATCGAGCGGGACAACGGCATTGAGGAGACATTTTACAACTGGTCTCTCATCCCCCTCGTCGGCAACGATGGCTCTGTCATGGCTCTTTACAATCCCGCATTCGACAACACCCGGCGCAAGGTCAACGAACGTCGCATGCTCACATTGCGTGAAATTGGTCAACGTACTTCCACATCGCAGACGGTCAGGGGATACTGGCAGGAACTGCAGCAAGGCCTTCAGTACAACGAGTTCGATGTGCCTTTTGCCCTCGTATATTCCGTTGCCGGTGGATGTGGTAGCCACGTCAATGTCGGTGAAAGCGGGAATGACAATAGCAAGGACTGCCTCAACTGCAATGATACCACCGACAGTGACGCGTCCTCTGTTCAATCGGTTTCCTCCCAATATGGAACGTCTCTGCCACAAGTCGTGCTTGAAGGCACTGTCGGTGTGCCAACTGAGCACTGTTCAGCCATCGCCGAGCTTGACCTAAATTTCAGCGACGAGGGTTTTGCACCATTCATGCGGCAATCGATGAAATCAGTGTCGGCTGAAGCCGCCTCGACTAGGTCCGCCGTCATTTCTCCAACACCTGTTGTGCTTTCCGCCGAGGACGGCTCATTGCCGCAGAGCCTCTTGGCTGGTCTGGCAGAGCAGCGCCGTGGCTTCACCGACAATTGCCACACCGTTGTAGTACTTCCCATCTACCGGTCTACCAGCACGACTTCGAGCATGGTGCCGATATCTCCGGTGCAGGATTGCGCGGCATCCGTTGCTGGCTTTTTGATATTGGGCACGAACCCTCGCCGACCCTACGACCGTGACTACCGCTTGTTCGTCCAGCTGCTGGCACAGCAGCTGACAACGGCGCTTGCATCAGCTGTCCTTTTTGAGGAGGAGATCCGGCGTGGTGAACGAGAGGCACAGCGAGCTGCACGCGATCGGCAAGAGCTTGCACGCCAATTGCAGCTACAGACGCAGCAGGCACTCGAAAGCGAAAACAAATTCGTGCGGATGGCTGAATTCACTCCGGTGGGCATGTTCGTCGCCGACGCGCGCGGTCGCATCACATATTCCAATGACATGTGGTGGTCCATCTCACGGCACCCGAAATACCCTCATTCTAGACGACGAAAAGGCTCCGAGAGGATGTCGTCATCCGTATCGACAGTATTGGCAGAATCAGAGCAGCCCATGCTCGCCCCAGTTCCGACGCCCGATTCAGACTATGTTCTGACTTGGGCGACATGGATGGAAAGCGTGGAAGAGGAGGACCGACCAGGGCTCATGGTCGTATGGGATCGCTTGGTGCGCGAAAGGAAGCAAATCACCCACGAATTCCGCTTTAAGCACTCATCGCCTATGACTCCGGACGCGAAGGAGACCGACAAAGCTGACATGGCTGCGGATTCTGCTCAGATGCTGGACACGATATGGGTGCTTCTCAGCGCCTACCCCGAGAAAAATGAAGCAACAGGCGAACTTAAAAGTATCTTTGGTTGTATCACAGATATTTCTGAGCAAAAACGAGCCGAAGCTGTCCAGAATGAACGACGTGAGGAGGCTGTTGAGCGAAAGCGACAGCAAGAGAACTTCATCGACATTACAAGCCATGAAATGCGAAATCCACTAAGTGCCATGCTACAAAGCGTGGATGAGATTACAAACTTGGTTAAAAGCTTCAGAAAGGAGGGTATAATGACAGAGATAAGTCTTGAGTATCTTCTAGATAGTATCCTCGAGGCTAGCAGTACGGTGTCGCTGTGTGCGAATCATCAAAAGCGCATAGTTGACGATGTTCTAACGCTATCAAAGTTGGACTCGAAACTTTTGTTGGTGACACCCACCGATGTGCAGCCCATCGTCGAAATACGGAATACGCTCAAGATGTTCGAGAGCGAATTCAGCACTCACGACATCCAATGCACGCTAAAAGTGCAGCCTTCATTCAGAGCTGTTATCGGCATGCATGGCTGGGTGAAAGTCGACCCGTCGCGCCTCGCTCAGGTTCTCATCAACCTTCTGACCAACGCCGTCAAGTTCACCCAATCTTGTGAGAAGAGATCGATTTCGATATACCTTGGAGCTTCCACGGCGCGGTCCTCAGACCCCAGTAGAGAACTCGCGTCTTCGTCTGCGACTTCAACCCAATCAGCTCAATTTGAGGAAGATGACACGTTCGACCCAGACCGACTGTTCAACAATGAATTGAATTTCGTGCCTTGCAATAGAGAATACGCCAATATTACTGACGGAGCTGACTGGGGAACCGGAGAAAAAATCAATCTCCACCTGTCCGTTACCGACACTGGGCAAGGCTTGACCGATAGCGAGAAGGCGACATTGTTTCAACGCTTTTCTCAAGGATCGCCCCGTACACACGTTAGATACGGTGGTTCTGGTCTCGGCCTATTCATATCCCGACATCTAGCCGAGTTGCAGGGTGGCCAGATCGCCGTCTCATCCCGCCCAGGCTATGGAAGCTCGTTTGCTTTCTACATCAGATGTCGGAAGTCAGACGGTGCAAGCGACGATGGTATCATGGCTGTGGGTGGAGCTGATAGCATGGAGTCGCCCAACGACGCTTACTGCTTCTCTCCCCCAGCTGCTACCTATTCTGCGGGAGGAAGCATCAGTCCTGGTGCCGGAAGTCACAACTGCGACTTTGTGCCAAATATCGAAATTGCACCGCCTCAAGCGTCCATGTCGCCAACTTCTGGGCATGCTCCTCTTTCCCTCGTTCCCCGTGCTCGGTCAGCTTCCCCGAGGGTGACGGGATCTGTATCCGTTCACACCGGGCTTGACATTCTCATTGTCGAAGACAACATAGTAAACCAAAAGGTCCTGCGTCGGCAGTTGGACAATTCTGGAAACCGTACACAGGTTGCAAATCATGGTCAGGAAGCTCTTGAGGCACTTCGACAGTCGCGATTTTGGCGATCCAACGATGATAGGGGCGGCAACCCGACAGAATCTATCAGTGCAGGACTTGCTAGCACAAAAATGGAGATTGAACATCTGGCCAACCTCCCCGATATCCTGTCGCCAATGGACATAGACGCGGCCGGTGGGCTGACCAATATGCCTCCCGGTAGGGACGACTCCATCGGCTCTTCAATAACATCGCCAACCAACATATCTGTCATTCTCATGGACTTAGAAATGCCAGTAATGGATGGCATGACTTGCGCGAGAGCCATACGGGCACTGGAAAAAGCAGGGACGCTGGTTCGACATGTTCCAATCATTGCTGTCACTGCATACGCTCGCCCAGAGCAAATAGAGAGTGCAAAGGAGGCAGGAGTTGTAAGTTTCCCCTTTCTACAAGCTGCTATTTTTGGAGGGGTTAACTTCGCAACCGCCGTGTGGATTGGCTGCTAACATAATAGGATGATGTAATATCGAAACCGTTTCGACTTGAGCAGCTGATGCCAAAGATTCAAGAGCTGGTAGCCAAATATCAGACAATGTGATGCTATTGTTATCGAAAGCATGCAGATCTGAAGAGCCACAAAGGTCCAGAGAAAAACATAAACAGAAATGGGTAGTTTGGCGCATATTGTTTTCTTTTAGTTTACGTGGGATGAGATCTACGATAGTGATATTTGGTTGGCAGAGCTTTTTGGTTGGCAGAGCTTTTGGTGTTTGGATGGCATTGGTTTTCTACATCATGGAGTATCAATATTTACGAGGCGGAATGCAAAGTGGGAGGCGAACAGGCGAACAGGCGAACAGGTGAATTGGTTTGGTTTAGAAACTCCATTTGGTGTTGTATCTGGGGACTAGGAAACAAGGTTGGCATAAAAAGGGGTATCAAGGAAACAGGCTATGATATAGGAGGACACTCAGAGTGCATGGCTATTTAACAACAGAATAATATTTTTAGGCCTGAGACTCGCGTGCTATTAGAATTGGCACGCAAGCAATCAATGACGTCTCGTAATTGCGTTCTATGTAGCAATTCCAGTAGTATAAAACCACTCACAATTACACGGTACTACACCAAATCAACAGAATTAATGTGCTATTTGACTAAATTCTCTGTAAATGTACCGGGTATATACATGAGGTAGATTGACGAGGCGAACAGCTCACCAAGCCGTAAATTAAAACCCGTAGTAGACGCGAAGTAAGCAAAAGAAGTAGCTATCCATACGCGTGATGAGATGGTTCCCGTTTTCCCCTTTGCTAAGTTACCAACTATTCCCATACCACCCTGATCTTGAGCTTCTCCCTAGCCAGATTTAACTAGGAGTCTCCTTACATAAAAACAACAGGGGAGGGGCAAGTAGAAAAAAGAGATAGAACCACTGATAAAATGCAAAAGGGTATGGGGTATACTTTGAATATAGAACAAACTCACCAGCAGGCACACAAGATAACTGGACAAAAGGGAGCAAACAAATCTCAACGCAAACTAGTTTTTTGTGGTATTTTTAATCTTATAGAACTTTACTGGTACCAAAAATGGGTACCAGACAAAAAAAACAAGGAAAATATTATCGGAAAGGAATGAAAAGCAGAAGAGCAACGACAAATAGCAAAGAAGACGAGGTTCGATGACATCCTATTCCCCCTGGGACAATAAGAAGCATTAAACAAATGGGCGCAAGACTCGTCTTGATTTTTGACAGGGTATCTTAAATGCAGAAACCGAATGACCTAGACCAAACCGCCAACGAGAGTGAAACGATGCTTTGAACTGGTCCCATGCGTTGCTTGCGTAGACTTCGCTTTATTTTAGTTCGTAGTGGAATGCTGTCGTGTCGGAAGGCAAAACGCAGCACTCGACGTATGGTGGCAAAGGAAACAAAAATGAAAGGAATGTTGGGATGGGGCGAAACAGACTGCGACCGTCAACCATCAGATTGGCTTTTCAGCGTCTCATGAGGTACACTGACGCGAGCAGTCTATGCGGTGGCAGCAACCTGGGGGGTCACAGCGACGGGAGCAACGGCCGGGACAGTCTCCTCCTCGACAACGGGGGCAGCTGGGGCGGGGGCGGCAACCTCAGCCTCAACCGGGGCGGCAGCCTCCTCGGCAGCAGGGGCCTCGGCCTCCTTGGCAACCTCAGCCTCAGCGGCCGGGGTCTCCTCGGTAGCAGCAGCCTCCTCAGCCTTGACGGGGGCCTTGTCCTTGCGGCCAATACGGACGGTGTTGCGGAGCTTGGAGAAAGCAGACTTCTTCTCGCCCTCGTCGTCAGACTTCTCCTTCTTGCCGAAGGAGAAGCCTAGAGAGGACTTGCGCTTGTCGCTCTTGACCTCCTTGGACTCGCCGTTGGTGACCGGGGCGGCCTCGGTGGCAGCCTCAGCAGCAGCCTCAACCGGAGCAGCCTCAGCAGGGGCGCTCACCTCAGTGGACAGAGGCTCAGCAGTCTCGACGGCGGGGATGACCGGGGCAGTCTCAGAGACGGCAGCAGGCTCGGCCGGGACATCCTTGGCCGGAGTGGCAGGAGCAGCCTCGACAGCCTCAGCCTTCTTCTTGCCGAAGCCGAGAGTGCCGAAGATGCTAGCACGCTTGGAGGCCTTGACCTCAGGAGCGGGGGTCTCGGCGGGGGTCTCGGCTGGGGTCTCGACAGCAGCCTCAGTGGCCTCAGCAGCCGGGGCCTCAACAGCAGCCTCAACAGGGGCCTCAACCGGGGCAGCAGCTTCCTCAACGGCGGCCTCAACCGGAGCCTCAGCAGCAGGAGTAGCCTCCTCAGTCGTGGGGGCCTCTTTGGGGGTGTCCTTCTTGCCGATCAGGCTGCCGAAGATAGAGGCACGCTTACGGGAAGCAGAGCGGCGCTTGGGCTCCTCTTTGGGAGCCTCAACAACGGGCTCAGCAGCCTCCTCAACAACAGGGGCTTCAGTGGCAGCAGCAGCCTCGACCGGGGCAGCCTCGGCGGGGGTCTCCTCGGCCTTCGGGGCCTCCTCGACCTTCTTAGCGGGCTTTAGGGTAGCCAGAGTGCTCTTGTAGGCCTCGGACTCGGTGACAGTGGCAGCCAGCTCCTTGGCCTCGCCGATCTTGGCCTTGATCTGGCTCACCCAGTTATCACGCTCAGCAGCGGTGGCAGCGCGGAAGATGTGCTTGTGACCCTTGGAGGTGAGCTGGAACTTGGTGGAACCCTCAGAGGTGGGCTCCGAGGCATCGGCCAGGTTGATGACGCCGTGGGGGCCAGTCTTCTCACCGGCCTTCTCGCCGTAGAAGAGGAGGCCCTTGCCGGTCTCGGAAGCCCAGGAGACGATGTGGTGAGCAACGTCGGTCGCCTTCTCAGACTTGACGTAGGCGGCCAGGTCCTTGGCGCTGACGGGGGTCTCGGAGCCGAACCAGAAGAACTTCTTGGTGTACAGGAAGTTCCTATTCGATATTAGTATCTATGGCATTCGCGCAAGACTGGACATTCCAGGGAATACGCACTTGGGGAAGCTGGTGCCCTTGGCCTCAAGAACACCCTCCTCGACGGGCACGGCCTCCTCGGCGGGAGCGGCAGCCTCTTCAGCAGCCGGCGCCTCCGTGGCAGCCGCCTCGGCAGCGGGGGCCTCGACAGCAGCCTCAGCGGCAGCCGCCTCAACAGGAGCCGGGGTCTCGGCAGCGGGAGCCTCAACAGCGGGAGTCTCAGCGACAACCGGCTCGGCAGCAGGGGCCTCAACAACGGGGGTCTCGACGGGCTTCTGTTCCTCGGCCATTGCGAATGTTGGTTTCGGTGGTGTAGTTGAACGGTGGTGTTGTAAGCGAAGGGAAGCGTTGCTTCGGTGTCTGGTAGGACAGAACGTGTTTTTTTGATGTTTTATTGTGTTTTTCTGTGCTTTCTGGACGACTGCAAGTCAACCAGGGGTATCTTCAGAGGGTTATTAGGGGTGTATTTGAGGGTATCGAGGGTATCTCAAAAGGAAAAGGACAGCAAACAAAGACTATAAAATCTGGGTATCACAAGAGAAACGGAAGAAAGAAATGGGTATTAAGGGTAGACGAGACGAAAAGTCAAGCTAGCTTGTCTGGATAGATCTTTTTGGATAGAAAAGGATGAGGAGGGAAGAGAGAAAAAAGAGAGGGAGAGGGGAGGAAGAAGAGAATAAAAGGAGCAGCGGGAAAGAACAGATGGGGTGTATTTTAACAGAAAGGAAGGCGCAGGGCGGACAAGGGGGGGAGGGTACAACTACAACTACACACGACTAGGCAAGGCATGGGTGGGGAGCTCTTGAAGTTCCGCTTGGATGTACCTTGTACACTGATTGGTCCGTGCAGGCACTTGGACCACCTATGAACGGCGAATAATGCCAGGAGAGAAAGAGCCAGAAGCGGATGGAGTCAAGAAGCAGGAAGCACAGATAACCAGCAAATCATCGGCGGCAGCAGCAGCCCAGTGCGAGTGGCGGTCACATTTACCGTGCGAGCAAACTATACAACGACTCATACGAGGATGGATGTAGTGTAGTACATACGACAAAGCACGACAGCTGGTACATCGGATGTCGTAGACAGCATTCCAGGCGCATTCCAGTCGCGTGCTGTTTTTTTCCTCTTTGTTAGCGGGTGCGTTGCAGCTAGTGGCAGAGCCGTTTTGAGACAGGAGTATTGATGTATACATACGAGCAGACGCAGTTGCATAGGGGAGAAGGGATGGGGAACGGAGTACAAACAGCGGTCGTACTCGCAGTCGTACATACGACGTACAGCAACATGCATAGCACGGATTCTCAACAATATCCGCAACACCTCTACGAGGACCCCATATGGCCATCGCTTCACATCTCCTTTCCAGAAACCCACAGCAGTTGGCTGGCCTGAGACGGTGTTGCCAGGGTGCCTCCTGTTCTTCAGTGTAGTGGTAAAATTGCACGGCACCACAGGGGGAGCAAGCGCGGGCTACGCCTAGACAGGGGGTGTAAGATAGGAACGAGCACGGAGGGTTAGGGAGAATTCGCGACTGCCTGCATATGAAAAAGAAACTGGGTGAAGCAAGGGACCTGGACAGGCTCTGTAGTGTAGTGTACGACGTACGTTCTCATACGAAAATTACGGAGCAGGAGTGCGAGTACGACGGGCGCACCACATCCACACATACAACTACGTACTCGTAGTGTACATCCGGGCGGCGGCGATACGCAGACTCTTCCTTGGTGGACAGAAGTATTATTAGCATCGCGGCGCACGGAGGGCGGGCCCCATCAGGCCATCATCATATCGTTTGGGTAAGAGTCTGCATTTCCTGCACCTGGGCATCATGTTGGTCCGCTAAACAGTGAGGCGTTCGGAGTACTCGAGTGTACTCGGGCGCTAACCGTCGGTTCAGGCTTTGCCGTAGTCGCTGCCAGACGACGTATCGATGTGGTCACGAAATTGAAGTACTCCGTACTGCACGAGTGCGCAGTGATGGCTACCTGATAGGCTACAAAGTGCGAATCAAAACACTGGTGGGGGAGAACCCAAAGAGACACCCAAAAGCAGGGAGCTGCCCAGCAGCAGCCAAGAAACGCTGCCTAGTATGCGGAGACAACTACCATAGGCGACACCGGGGCACCACACAAGCCCAGCATCGGGCGGGAAAAGGCAACAGAACGGGGCGGCTCTTCTTGATTATGCAGTGTCGGACACATTGTCGTCCATAGTGGTCTCCATGTCCAGTCGATAACATGACGCCCGCCTGACACACAAAAGAGGCAACCAGCACGCCTAGGATGTACGCCTACAGTGGTTTCAAGTGCACCGTACTCGTAGCTGTCCATTCATAAGACTCAGCTTTGAATACAGCGTGTTCAGGCAATTGCCGTGGCGAGCAGTCCTCAACAGACGCCGTAGTATGGTGACATTCTAGGTCTGTTAGTTCGGCTTAGGTCAGTACTCGTACTCGGATGCAGTCGTCGGTCAGTAGGTCTAGCAAGCTGCCACGCTATCTGCATGAAGGACTGCCGGCATGCAGTGGGCCTAAAGAAGAGTAAGTACTCCGTACTCCGTCCAGCTGCGACGAGCACGTTGCATGCGCAGATGCAGATGACCTTGGACGCAGAGTTGCAGTGCAGGCGCGGCAGGCAGATGCAGGCCTCTGACTGGAATCCGGCGAAGACTCATATTGTGCTCGTAAACTACGAGTAGTGCTGCGGCTTTAGTGCATCCACAGGTTCAGGTTCGAGTGCCATGTGACCGTTTTTCCTTTTTTTCCCTTTTTCTTGTCGCTGTCTACTTCACCCACTGTAACAGTGGCGCCGGCCCTGCTTTTCTGGCCTGATCGGCAGAGCGCGCGCCTGTTGTGCTCTGCTGGTGGCGGAGGATGGTGGCAGTTTGTCTCTTTTGAGCATCTCAGAGTGTACTCCGTCTTCAGTACTCCGTACTCCATGGGATACTCGTATTTGTGCGTATCTCTCGCCGTTTTGCCTCAGCGGTGGAAACCGTCTTCTGGCTTAGACCAAGCCAATTTCCCTATGCTAGAGAGGAGTGGGCCTAGTCACTCCAGCAACGGGAGAGCTCCACCCACCAATGAAATTGTCGTCCCGCGACCTCTAATATCGTGATCCACTGCAATTAAAGTAACGGAGCAAAAAAAAAGATTTTTTATACGGTGGACGGTGGACTAGACGCTGCCAAAAATTACTAAGAAAATGCAGATTGCCACGGGCGCCGCTTCTAGCCATCGCATCGTCTCGCAGATTTTCTCTTGAAGATTTTTTTAGGTTTCTTTTTTTGGAAGTCAAAAGAAGGGCCACGAAGACGAAAATGTCCGTAAAAAAAACCCCCCCAAAAAAACACGAGATTCGCACGAAACGACACGACCGACGAGTACGCGCTGATGGCACTACAACTATGTACGTTGTACACTACATACATATGTACGACGTACGAGTATTCGTGGACCACCCAAGATCCATCTGACACCGGTTGTGGGCGCCTGTTTCGGCTTTGGTCGCCACGGCTGAGGTCTGAGGGCGCCATCCAAGCCCATGTGTGTCAAGCTCAGCGGTTTGCTGGCATAATATTGGCCTGCTTGGTTCTGGCTGTGCCAGCAGCATTCTCGTAGGCGCCTGGCATTCATGCGGGCGTGTACATACGAGTACATACTCGTAGCGCTTGTTACCGCTACTGCTTATGTACTCCTCCTTCTCCATAGCGAATCTCCTCATGGACTGGCCAACGATGAATTTAGTGTACAATCTAACCTCCAACCGCACATCCCTGTCCTCGTTCCTGATGGATACCCCTTTTTTTAATTGCCACGAGACAAAGCAGCCGTGCAGAATACTCGTACATACGGTAACGACAAGTAGCCAAGCATCCAGACCGCTTGGTCGAGACCTGAGAAGATAAAACGACACAGTGCCCAGTGGCGTTTTGGGGGCTTTTTCCTTTTCTTTTATTAAAACGACACGAGATCACGATGCAAAACGCCATCCGCGGCTTTGTTCAGGATCCGTCCGAGAACAGGCACGAGTCATATGCTCTCCTGTGGGCACGTACTCGTACTCGTACTCTGTCCCTGGAGACACTGCATACTCGAGTCCCGCCTGTTTCCCGTCTCTGCCTCCCTTTGACCACAAACTGTGGATTGGCCTCCGATGAGTTGCCATCCTCATATTCCTGTGTATGTACTCCGCACAAACATTGTACACTGCTCGTACTTGTACTCTTTACCTGGCTCGCAAAGAGTGCATCTCGAGAGATCGTCGCAGGCTTTACGAGATGAGCGGAGGCGCTTGTGCATTGGTCCTAATGCGGTCCACGACGATCACCAAATAACAAAGGCCTCAATCTCGCCAAAATACTCCGTGAGCAAGGGGATACATCGTTGTAGTGTATTATAGTGTACATATACACTACACTCGACTCGTAGTCGTGCATCCTCTGCAAGACAAGCACGAGCACATATGAGAAGGATGCATCACAGAGCCACACCCCCGCACAATCCGAGCTCCCTTTGCACTCGACCAACAAATAGCTGCACCGCATGATGCCTTTATCATGGTTGCTACAGAGGGATGTCGTCCCGTCTAACGGCGCCAACCAATCCCCAACCACGAACAGGGTGCATCGGCACACCCTCCTACACACCGGTATCTCCCCCCTCCCCTCCACCGCTCTTTTATCATGACGATCGGCCCCCTTGCGATGGAGCACCGCACCATTCGCCGTAGTCTTGCTCATCCTTTCGATACTACTCGCACAAACTTCCTTTTTTTCCTAGTACGAGTAGTGTACCTATGTATGCATGTACGGGCACGGCGGACAAATCACCGCGACGACGGGAAGCAGTATGAGTGCGTCGTTGTACGTCGTAGTGTACATCTCCGGAAATCAGGCGTAGTTTCAGTATGTTTGCACATCGATGGTAGTGCGGCAATGCTAATTTGCCTATTCTTCTGTTCTGTCTCTCGCGAACTGGCATCTCAGACGGCCTGCAAATGAACCTCCTCCCTCCTGTAAAATAGCGCCCCCAGCCCCCGAAGCATGTCGCAATATTCACGACGATGTACGAGTGCGCCTACGAGAATGTAGCCATATTCGCCCGACTCCTATGTACGTATTCATGGAGGGGGTGAGCTCCCACATTCTCTGTGCACGCGAGTGATGAGGGGCGAACTATCTGCACACTAGATGTTCGCAGCATGTTCTGTTCCTTTCGTTATTGTTCCCTCTCTCCCTCCCGTTTCCCCCCTTGCCTCTCTTTTTTTGTTAACAACGCTTGTGCTTTTTGCTATAGGGCCCTTGGCCCCAAACTCCGGCTTCGGCACTTTTCTCCAATCCCAGTAGGCACAAACGTGCACCGTAATCTCGATGGCCGTGCTTTAGGCGCCTCTTCCCTGATTTATGGCCTTGGTTTCCTTTTTACTCGAAATGTTTCTGTGGCTCTGCTTGTATTATCGTGCATGCGCAGCTCCTGCATCCAACCTGACAAGAAACAAGTAAATATTGGCCTCCTGGGCACAACATGCTTCGTATACATGCTACGAGGACATCGACGTGCTATCTGCTGCAGCTTAGCCAAGCTCGGCTCATGATGAGCGGGTATGTTGGTTACCTCGCATTCTTGTCCTTGCAGTGCCCATTATGCACTGTGATGACGCCCCCGTTGTCCTGCCGCTGATGCTCTCTTCCCCCGCGCCGCGCTTTTGACACATCCGTTACATCCTATCCCGGGTACATACGGTAACTCTTCGTGCCTAATAATTAGCTCCTTGCTCTTTTCTTTGTCTAGCTGTCGTCCATCACATGATACTCGTACATGCTCACGAAACTCGTGATTTTGCGTCCTTTCATTCCATCATGCGGTTTTAGCGAGGACGGCTTTTTTCTTCATTCTTCGTACCGTCATATACCGCCTTGCCAGCCAACCCGTGTCGTCGCCTGATTACGCCTTGGGCACGAAGACCTAGAGCAGATCAGCCGACGAGAAACGGAGTATGCACTGCGTACTGTACGTAATCGGGGACATATAATCTCTGGCATTGTGAACCTCCCTCGCATTCTGGCCACCCGTCATCGGCATCCCCTGTCTCTCCCGGCAACCCGCTCCGAGACTTGTATTCTTAATACATCTTACCTCGGTTGCCTTGTGTTTCTTTATTTGGTTCGTGTGGGCAGAGTCGCTATGAAACGAGACGTGGTAAGTCCAAGCCGCCTATGTTACCGCATGAGACAAGCCTCTCGGGTTTCCCAGTGTGCCTCTCCTCCAAGCACCTTCCCTTTGTCTAGCCGTCGCCCGAGCCTGTAGATTCTAGGTGTGCCGCAGAAGAACTAGCTAGGGGGAATAGACATCCCTTGACTCTTGTAGTGGTTGCGCGACCAAGGCTGTTGATAAGAGACGCCCGTCGATACGCACACCATAGCGCTCGCTCATTCCCACAATGTCTGGTTTATGCCATTTTAGATTTCCTTCTTTCTTTACACTTACTATCGGCTCTACGCATATTCTTTTTCTCCCTTTTGCATTCTTTGGGTCGGAGGTGGACAGGCTGGCCTCGCTTTGACGGCGGGAAATACAGATGAGATTTAATACCAACCATGTCTGTGCCTTGCAGGACGGTATGCACGCTGTCTAACTCTCGAGTCACTAATCACGACAAGCTTCCGTGCTTGTAGCCGTCTCGCGGAGCAGCCGAATCCATCCGCACAGGCCATGACGTTGTGTCCAGATGCTGTACTGCCTGTCTAGCCGCTGACCGCCATAGAGGTTCTTCCCGAACTATTGGCAAGGAATATTAGAGGATGATTGTTCTGTAGATATCGCCAAATCCCTTCGTTTGACGTGCTTTGTTGGCGCCGCAACTAAAATGACATTGGCTGTCCAGCTCACCATATATCACCATATCTGACTTGTCTCACCCATACATGTACATACGCTTTCCCCGCCCCCCCACCTTCTGCCTACTGCACTCGTATGTACATACGTCTGACTTTAGCCAAGGCTCCGTATTTTAGCGAACTTGTGAAGGGAGGGAGGGGCATTACTCTCTACCGCCTTTTTTCTCGTTCAGCTACTGCGCCCTGCGGGAAGGTCATGGGGTAGATTATTACCAGAGCCGATACCAAGATGCTCCTTGGTGGCCCCTCGGGTTAATACAGAATGAGCTTAGGCAACAGGTCGTTTGGCTCACTTCCAAGACAGCATTTGCCGCTTCTGGGTATCCGAGCTCGCTGTTCTTTGAGTACGTGTGTGTTTGTTGAACTAGAGCAACGAATCGATGCCGCCACACGCTTTCCCAATACTCTTTGGTCGGGATATTTTAGCAGTTGTATCACGATTCACATGAACGCACGTTTACTCATGTCACGTATCCCTAACGCCATTTTGTTTGCCCCAGCCCAACTTTCTCATTATGTCTTGCCCTGCCCTTTTAGCAGCTATATTCCCGGCACACAGAAAAGATTACAGATCACTCTCTCTTATGAACTGCCAGGTCTAAAAGCCAGTCTGTATTGTTTTTCTTTTTATACATAGCCGTTCTTCATACGATCCTAGCTTTGGCCTGTCCTGGGAAGGAACGGCGTGAATACCGGCAAGGGGTGGGGAAACGTTGACTCCCCTCCTTCGCGCTTTCTCTTTTGCTCACCGCTTCTCTCCCTGTCTCTTAAGGATGAGATGATTAGACGATCCTCATCGCTTATCACTTAGCGTACATTTTGAGTCAAAAGGCGGGACCTCCTAACTCTCCTCAAGATGTTCCATTTTCCTTGCTCGTATTACGACTCGCGGGCTCTTCCACCTCGCTAAATAACGGCCTCGGCTGCTGACATATCGTGGTATGCTACCCGACGTCGTCGCCATTCTTGGGTCAGGTCCTATGCCTTCTTCCTGGACCGGATTGACAGACCATCAACACGGAACAGCTTCATGTCATCAAAAGAACCATCATGTAGAAAGCTAGAGCCCATCTATTGTGAGAGAGAAGTGTGCAATTACACACGAAAACGACAATCTTGATAATTGAGCCAGAAATCACAAAAATCACAAAACTTTTCCCATGCCCTTCTCCCCTGTATGATTTTTGCGAAACCAAAACGACAAGAATAGAAAACATCAACATCTCTAGCAGTCTTGACCTCCCGTTCTTGAACAGTCTCCTACCCTAGGAAATACGCTTTTCGTTGCTGCTCTGTTAATGGGAAAACATCAACATATAGACAATGGAAACAGCAAATTCGTGTAACCCGCTGTAGAGAATTCCGCCGCTGATAAATGTTGAGACCACAACTCTCTCGCTCGCATATGGCACTGCGATATCAAGGAGGAGAGTATGTGCTAGCAAGAAGAACAAGAGCCACCACAGTTGTTCAGCGCCCTTCAACTTTGAAATAGGCAAACTGACAATAATGAAAGAAAAAAAATACCAAAGAAAACATAACCCCTTAGTGAACGCAGAAGTTTGCCTTGCCATCCCTCCAAGTCTATGTACATGCTACTCAGCCTCCTGTAGGCTCAAGTCGCCTAATAATTACTCTAATAAACGAATGTAACTTTATAATTTGAAAGGGGGAATCGATAAAAGGCGGGCAGTGCTGAAAACGAAGAGAACCAGCCAAAAAAATCAAGAGAAAGCGATCAAAAAATTTGACATAGGGGTCAAGCCAAGTGTTGCCGATCAGCTGGCATTAGTCACACTGCTGTGCTATGTTGGCAAGGCGTCAAGTCGGGAAAGCGATGCCGTGCCGCTCGACGGCGCTGGCTGTCTGAGGGTTTCATCACAGGTCTATGTCGATTCGGTAGCAAGAAGCAGACCGTTTGAGACGCTGTGGCTGGGCCTTGACCTGGATGAGAGCGTGATCGGTATAGAGGCGTATTAGGGGCTAACCAACAACAAACGCTGAATGCAGATGATGCCGTAAACGAAGCACGCTTCTAGATCCAATGATCCATCTCCCACGATCTTCACTAATGCATCGTCTCCTCCCCAATATTTGGCAAGGTAGACAAGCTTCCGAGGTTGAGATTCATTTGATTTTGGCCGAGAGTGGCTGCCATTGTTGAAATCAGGTTTTGCTGCTGTGCTAGAAGCTCAGGGTCACATGCAGGCGAATGTTGCTTGTGCTGTAAAGGTGTTAGGTCCAGCCCCTTTTCCCCAGCCCGTATAAAAAGATGAGGCACTCACATATTTAAGACCGTTGAGGTTCTTGTACCGCTTGCCGCAGTAATCGCACTTGAAAGGCTTCTCTTTCTCCATACCCATGGTGCCAGGGTATGGCGCCGATGTCTCTGGGTTCACGATCGAGAAGGTTCCGTCTCCGTTTTCGTGAAGTTGCTGTGTGGCGTGGCCGTGAGCCTTGTGGTACCTTTCATCAAAGTTAGTCATGGTCCAAAATAGATGGGAAGACAGAGGCAGGGAAGAGCTGGAGGCACTTACTTGAGACCGTTTTGGTTCTTGTATGCCTTCTCGCAACCAATGACAGGGCACCGGTATGGCTTAGGCTCTTCCGGTAGCAAAAACGCAGCGCTCATTTGCTGGAAGAGAGCAGCGGTATCCGTTCCTGGTGGGAATTGGGCATTCTCTAAGTTGAATTGGGCGAGCTGCTGTGCGAGCACTTGCTGCTGGCTTAGCTGGGGCGTGGCTGCTCCGTTAGGGCTGTACAGACTCTTGGCCGGGTCGTTAATGCAGCTACCAAAATCGATGCCGCCAATGTTGTTCGCAAAGCCCATTCCGAAGTTGTTGCCGTTGAGGTTCATATCGTTCATGTTCATCTTCAAGGCCATGGCGACTTCTTCATCGTCCATCTCATCCGCAGACGACTCCTGGGAGAATTGTCCTTGGGGAGGAAGCTGGGAAAACCCTGGCTGCGTGGAGAGGGTAGGAGTGTTCACAGAAGACACGGTGGGGTTGTTGGCAAAGCCAAAGTTGGCAGCAGCAGGTGTGGTGGGAGTAGAGGTGCGGAGAGCCTGGTGGGCAAGGCCAGTGTTGTTGAGGCTGATCTGCGGCCGTTGCTGGCCAAACATCTGCCGCGTTTGCTGGATCGTCTGCTGGTTGTCGTCCATGTCCATGGGTCCGACGGCGTCGTCCATCTCCATATCACCGACAGCATCAATGTCGTCATGCAGCTGCGACAGCGCTTGCTTAGGCGCGATCGGGGTCGACTGCGATTGCTGTGCTTGCTGTTGCTGCTGCGCGGCGGTATGTTGGAGCTGTGGCTGCTGACGCACCATTTGCTGGAAACCACCGATTCCGACGCCGGGGACGCCCAGGCCGATGCCGACACCATTGCTAGAGGTACCCGGAGCACCGACACCAGACCGGTTTCCCTGCATCTGAACGACGCCTTGCTGGATTGCCTGCAGACCGGCCTGACCTGTGCCGTTGCCAAGTACTGACAAATGCTGCTGAGATGGACCACGTTGGTTGGCGCCTGACACGGTCAAATTGGAGCTGCCCATGTGGCGATTGGCGTTTGGGCGCGTGTGGCTCTCTTCGTAATGCTGGAGGAGGTCATGCATGGTAGACCAAACTTGATCGCAGCACATAAAATCGCGCATGAAGTTGGCTTCCATCTTTGGCAGGTACGAAGTAGAGTGAAGGGATGGTGACTGGTGTGCAATGTTGGGGGATGTGCCCATCGACACCCCAAGCATTCTAGATGAAAGAGGAAATGGAGGTTAGTATTGGATCAAATGATTAAAAAGTGATGAAAAAAACCCAAGCAAGCAAGTCAAACAGTCGTGTAGCACAAGGCACAGCCGCACGAACACAAAAAGCAACGCCATTGAAGAAACGGCGTGAATGAGGATAATGGGAAAGCAGCAATGTGGGCTCGGTTAGGTGCCCGAGGCATTTCCTGGCCATATTGGGCAGGGCACGAATCGGATGCAGACAAGCGGAATGACGAGTACGGATGGATGTGATAAAGACTTACTCATCTCGGATGAAGCTGCTCACGGACAAGCCGCCCCAGCTCATGCCGCCACCCATCAAGCTGCCCGCGAGGCTTTCACGGCGGGCTCTGTGGGCATCGCGGTTGGGGTTGTTCATGATGATAGGCTTGGCGCTGACAAAAGAGTCCTGGCGACCGCGGCTCATGGCCTGGTCGAAGGAGTGCCCGGACGTCATGTCGATGTCGAGTTCAAAGACCGGGGCGATAGTGTAAGATGTATCCTCGTCCTCGTTGTCGTTGAGGTCGAGGTTGAGGTCGAGGGAAAAGCCGCTGGTGGGGCGGTGGGAAGTGTTGGCAGTGGAAGGATGTGATTCGGAATCGGCCTCCTCCTGACGGGACGGCAGTACGTCGATCTGGAAGATGACGGGGTCCTCGTCTGCGTCGTCGACGCCGTGAGTGGGCTCCTCGCGCGGGAGTCGGGGGAAGCAGTCCTTGGTGCCACCAGCAGCACGATCGGAGCGTGATTGAGGGTGGTTCTTGCCAGAGGAGTGAAGACGGCGATGCTTGGCGGGCGGTAGGGTTGCCGTGAAAGAGGAGGACGACGCAGATCGCCTGGAAGGACGCGGTGGCGGCAAGGGTGATGAAGCCTCGACGAGCTGCGGTGAAAGGGGAGATGAAGGGGAAGCGTCGGGCGATGACGGAGTGGAAGCGTCAATGGATGGTTTGGAGGGGCGACGTTGGCCAAAGAGGGCGCTGTGGTCGTTGGAGGTGGGCGAGGCAGGGTTGGGCGTGACCGGCTGAGGCGTGGGCGAAAGAGACTGCGACGTATGGATTAGGGGAGACGGAGAGGAGGACGGCGAAGTGGAAGGGGAAGTAGAGGTAGTGGTGCAGGCAGTACTGGCAGAAGTCGCAGAAATCGCCGAAATGGCAGAAAGCGCAGAAATGGCAGCAGCAGTGCCAGCAGCTGTGCGATAACTGGTATGGAGGGGAGCGTGGGTGGTGGGAGAAGTGGTGGCAGATGTGGAAGACAAAGTGGGATGGTCAGTGACAGCGATGTGAGAAGGGGAAGTACGAGTAGTGGGAGCGGTGGCGGTAGTCGCAGTCGCAGTCGCCGTCGCATTCGCGGTCTCAGTAGTGGCGTCCACAGTCTTGGGGCCCCTTGTAGTGGCTACAGTGGGTGCGGACACTGTAATCGCCGCTGTAGCAGCAGTTGCCCGAGGGGGTGATGGTTGTGGCACGCGGGCGGACTTGTCCTCGGTACCTGTCCCTAGCCACCGTAGCGCTGCTTTCATGGCTGGTTGGGAGGTTCCTGCTACTCGCAAGTGCGAGGGACTGGAGGGGAAGGGGGGAGGGGATGGAAATTAGGCAGGCCGGCCCTGTTGGTGGGGCTTTCAGGAAAGGTGTCCTGCTAGCGGTGGAGGGTTGTGTAGTCCGTATCGTAGTCGTAGCGCCTTGTGTGGTGTTAATGCATGCGTACAACTGCTCGTAGTACTCGTATGTAGCCGTCGCTGCTGCGCGTGGAAAGCAGTCGTACGTATCGTACTCCGTACTCGTTCGTGCTCGTAGTGTACTCCGCCGCCTGCGTTGGTGGAGCCGCAAAGCACAAAGCGTGTTAGAGAAGCTGCTGGGCTAAGGTGATGCCGGAAGGTGGCGCTTACGCAGTGATGTTGGCGGTGGATTAGCGTCTGGAGGGTGGGTTTGGGTATTAAAGCGTGAAAGGGAAACAAAAAAAGGCTATATTAGTCGCACCGTAGTGCAGGAGCAAGTAAAAAAAAGGTGACGGACAGCGCGCTGCCCGTATAGAGCAAATGCTGGGAAAGTAATAGTGAAGGTGGAAGGGGAGGAAGAAGGAGGCGGGCCAAATGTCGTGAAGGCGATGTGAGGAAGATAAACAAAAGGATAGAAGGGAAGGAAGGAGAGAGAGAGGTGAGGAAGGAGCAGGATGTTAATCCGGACCGGCCAAGAGGCGAGCAGGAGGCGTTCCCCAGTTTTGCCCCTGGAAGGTGCGATGGACCCAAATTGTCGGCTGCCACGCCGACCCGCGGTATATCGTCGCCGTTCTTGCAACGGCAAAAGAGGCAGGAGCGCGGTTTCCTGGCCAGAAAGCTCAGTGCAGAAAGGCGCTCGACTCTTGCGGGGAAGGAGCGACCGGCACGGTGGCTGTGGGTGGCGGTGTAACAATATCTACTGCGAGGCCACAATAGTAAAAGGCGAGGCCTGCTCGGGCGGTGGCGGTGAGGATCGTGTGAAGCGGAAGCCGATGCACGAGTGCTCCGTACTCGTGCTAAGATACCACAACTACTGTATGCGGCTGTGAGTGGCTGGATCTCGTTGCTGGGCTGAACGCCTGGATGCACGGGCGAAATGTATCTTAGTTGCCGTGTATGTGCGGTAATGCAGCGTATCAGAAATACACGCTGAAAGACGGGATGTGCTTGGCCTTCGACTGGGTCTTCTTTTCCCTGCTGATCCCCTCTGCGTCTTTTTTGCCGAGGCGAACGGTTGGCGATTCGGCTGGGAGCTACAATTGTTCCGCTGCAGAACGCTGCAGAACGGAACAGACCGGCTGAGATTTGTAGACGGGACTGGTATGGGGGGCTAGTCCCAAGCAAAGCGAGACAGTCTCTGAGAAAAAAGAAAAGAAATCGAGGGGGTAGTGAGAGCGAAACTTCACGGGTGCCGATGGCGGGAAGAGAGAGAGAGAGAGAGAGAGCGAAGCAAGTTCGCAGAGAGACGAGATTCCGGCCACTTATGTTATCAATACAACAAGAGAGAGAGTGACGGGGGTTTCGCTCGAAACGCGGTTTAAATCGAATTTGCAAGTCTGGTTGTTTGCTGGATCGGGCGGACGGGTGGCATGACGATGGACGCGCTCAAGAAGGGCTAGCTTGTATGAGCTCGCTTTGGAAGCTTTGTCAGAGGAAGAGGTGTATGAAGGCGGCAGACGTCACAACAGCATCCCTCACTAGCACTGCGTAGTAAAAAGTACGAGATCTTGTGTGGTTGTCCGTATACGCCGCACATCGTACCAAGCGTCCCGTGAGAAGATGGGCTAAAGAAGGCTGGAATAGGTAAAAAACTGAGAAAGCGAAAGGGAGGCAAGACGCGATCTTCAAGACAGACAAGAAACACAACGACCAAAGCGGCAATGCCGGGGGTGTCTTTTTCGGCACCCTGTCTCCTTTGGCCCTCGTCTACGGCTACGACTACGGCCTCTCGCTCCCCGCTTGTCGCTTCACGAACCGTGACGCCGTGGTTTGCCCACTTGAACCTTGTCGACAAGTCTGCTGGACGCGGAGTGGAATAAGCCATCCGTACGTAGGAATGGCTTATAAGAAAGCACGGCCAAGTGTAAGGAATACCGGAGTAGAACAACACGACTACAAAAAGGATCGTTCGGCTTCGGTACCGCTGGCCGGGCGCTCTGCCATCGCCACAGCCAAACAAAAGTAAACTATTTCATAACAAAGCGGAATCTGGTTGGGCGGACTGTTCTGGGCTGGTCCTAGGCTTCTTCAGGAACGTGGAGACGGGCGATGATGGTCAGAAAGCCAACTAGAATAAGTAATCGGTGAGGGAACAGCGGCCCCAGGGACTACTCGTAGTGTACACTACATACGACTACGACTATCGGCCTTAGCTTCGCCCACAGACACGACCCCTTCCTCCACGCATATTGTTCTTCCGGAGAAACAAGAGGAAAAAACCCTTGGCTCCGTACACTTACTTTGTGTGCCGTTCGTTAGTGGACGAGCATATTCGTCCACTCTGTTCGAGGATGTACGTATAGTTTCGAGTCGTTTGTGTTGTCGGCGTCTTGGGGGCAAATTCGCTGTCGGACCGCTGAATGGCTAGGCTGCTCCGGACGGAGTGCTTTGCGAGAAAGCACTAGCAGCCTGCGCCGGACCCTCGGTTATGAAGGAGAGAGCATGGGAGTGGAACCGAGCGCCCCCAGAGAGAAACAACAGCCACGGCTGGCTGCATGGCTAGGTCCGGGGACTAAGCTTGGACGGACCTGTTGGTTGGAGCTGCGTGTGTCCAGAATCTACGAGTACGTACTCACCTACGTATGTATGCACGGAGTATGAAGTACGGAGAAATGTTAGTAGAATCCCCAAGCTACTACGCATTCACCAGAGAGTATTTCCTGTGCTTACACATTGCCGATGCTTATGTTTTCTTTAATGCCCAGAATCAGTTCTCTGCTGACGACATGCCCCAACATGGAAGAGATCCACCAGCCACGCCTGGAGAGCGTACTATGCTCGTACTTTCCTACCTTGCTTGTCAGCTCGATACAACACCCTCCAGAATCACCACTGCCTGTGAATCGGGCCCTTCTGGGCCGTGTGAGTGGACCGTTGCTGTGCGCCTTTCGATATGTCTGTTTTCCTTCAAGGGGGGGCTTGCCAATACAACGATGTCGGGTGGTAGACTACGTTTGATTATTATTATTAAAAGATACTGGACAAAAAGAGTATCCCGGAGGAGGTGTGCTGTCGGTGTACAACTACATACGCAGGACGAATAGGTTTGCCGCAAACGATATTGGCCAGCACACCATAGGAGTACATCCCGTGTGCGTTTTTTACCCCCAAATCTGGGCAGCAGTTCTCCTCCGGTGACTGGTTCCGCCTGGAGCCGACAGTAGCAATGCGAAGCGACCGATGATCACTGCGGCTCTCAGTGTTTAGTTCGTTGGTGTGCGCTATGGCAGACGTTATCAAACCAGGTTTTGCGTCCTGTGGTTATCGCAACAGCATGTGAAATCCCATGTGTACAAGTTGTTGGCGGGAAAAGCAGGCCGTCAAGCTAGCAAGCCAACAACCAAGAAGCCTCTGGACTTCTTTACTCGTTCTGGTTACGGGCAGTATTCCCATTACGTTTGAGCGGTCGCTTCAGTGCAAGCTGCGACGATTATGGCTGATCTGCTGCCAATGCTGGGCATCGCTCTTATCTTTGGTGCCTTACGGGTATGCATGCGCTCGTTTTAAAGGGTTATACTGCATACTGCGTAGCGCTTTCGCCTTGGGTGAGCCAGAGATAACAAAGAGGCAGACACGCGGAGGAGATACGAACTGCGCCATATCTATACGTCGAGATGCTGCTGCCCCTCTCGGCCGATGAAGAGGGTTCTCGCGGGCGCTAAGATCACGGAGATATTGTAGTGTACGCCGTACCTTGCAATCTGATATCTGTGGCATATCGAGAACGCAGCTGTGCGGAGGGGTAAACAGTGGATAGCACACCCTTGAATGCGTAATGGTTCTAGTATTGCGAGCTGTTACAAGAATATGCATGGCCGAGTGGAGGACATGCGTACGAAGTACGTTTAGAATGCACTGCAGGAGGCAGACATGCCTCCTGCATATGCTAGGTCAAAGACGAAGAATATGGCCTGGAACAGCGCATATTGCGGCTAGCAAATCTCACCACGGGTTGGGTTCCGCTCTGCCGCCCTTGTCACTTCTGATTCTGGTTTGATGGCCTGTGGCATAGCCAGAGCATCCGGACCGAAGAAGAGACGAGATTACCCTCTCTCGCGGCTAGGCAGGCAAATGACAGGGCTTCATCCTATCGTGGCAGACGGACGGCTCACCGCCTTGGGGGTCTGCTCCGGGTGTACACTACATAGTAGAGGATGAGTGCTCCGTAGTAAATAGGGTAATACGACACGTAAATAGGCTTGGATGAGTGGATGTCTGCATCCCAAAGACCCACCAGCCGGCTTCAACGGTTCTAGACAGGGAACAGAGGACTACACATGATGGATTTCTCTTGAGTAAGAGGATGGTGAATAAAGAAAAACAAATCAAAGGGAACTAGAGAGAGTCGCCATTGACGTGCCACACCTGACCTATTGCCCAAAAGGGAACAGCTCGAAAAACGCAGAAAAAAAAGTGAAAACGTGCAGGACTCCGTTTTGGCCAGTCATCTTGCTTGAAATGGTCATCGTTGTTGCATTGGGTCTATTGATCTGAAGACGTCGTTTCAGGCACCTGATAACTACGATATCGAGAAGCTGGACAACATCTGGGCGTACTCCGTACGTTGTGAATATGTGCCAGGGCGCATGCTCTACTTCTCATAAAATTTGTTGGAGTATGATAACTAAGCACACGAAATTATTGGTGCCTATTCGTATTCACTGGGGCAAAATATCATGGCCTGAGGCAGCAGCATCCAAGTCGCCGAAAACCCCCGAATGCCGACCCCTTTCCCTCAATGCATTCATATGCACATCGTACGCGCGAAGAAAAGAAGCCCGAGGCAGAAGCGCAAGCCATATTCTAAAGCAGCCTGCTTATTCCGAAATATGACCGCTTTGACTCAGATAATCTCTCAATCGTGGAACGCTATGTTGATAGATGACATCACAGCTGATGCCGATGGCAATCATGAGCAGGAAGCAGAATCTGCAGGGGAAAATCGATTTGAGCCAGAAATCGCATTGTGGAAATGGCCTGACGCCCGGGCCGGTTATCCTACGAAAAAGAATCGCGGATTAGCGTGAGAAATGAATAGGCATGTTTGGACATTGGCCGGCGAGGGCAATCGGCGAAGTACGGTGCGTTGTGGCACGCAAAGTACAGGCGGTCCAGGTGGCAATTACAGCGCACTGGGTACCTATGGGCGGGATTCCAACCAAATCCCTCGGCGTACAGGGGAAAGAACGGGTCGGCATGGCCTGTATTCTCCCGAGAAATGGCACCACCCGTGCCAGTGGATTAGCGAGGACCTCAGGCCGCCACAGCACCACACAGCACTGGAGCGGAGAGCTCCGTAGCCTATGATGTCGTCTCTCTCTACGTTGTACTCCGCACAGGTACAGACCTACAGGCAGCGGGTAAACTAGGGAGCAGCCACAGCGGACGAAAATCGGGGTTTGAATACCTGGCGACGAACAATGGCCGAAGAAGCTCCCAACTCGTAAATGGCATGGCAGGCCTGCCAAAAGCGTATCTCCAAAGCGAATGGTAACCGATGACGAAGCTCGATCCCAAAAAAAAGGCTGCATCAGTGATGCTTCACATTACCGCTCTCTCCGTGCTGATCTAGAAGATATAAGACGCAAGGAACATCTCCGTCAGTTTCTCTCTCTCATGTTCCTCATCCTCAGATCATTGCTATCTATTACAGCTCTCTTCCCCGCCTTGCAAAAAACAACGACCAATTAAATCAACACCCCACCAGAGCACTACGGAGTGCGAAGCCATAAAACACCTGATTTCGAATCCCGTTCCAGCCCGGTTGTGCTCAGTAAAACCTACTCCGTAGTGAGTACAAAAGTGTGGTTCGATTATTCAGCTACCACAGCGGGAAAATCAACAACATCAGTCGCACGACCAAAAGCCGAACAGCTTCCTTTTTTCCTGCTCGCCCCTCCACCTCCGGAGAGTTTATATTGCGAAGAGATCCCACTGCCGCCTCTTTTTGACCTTTTTCCCCCCTGTGCACATCTCATCCATTCCAATTGACGAGCCCTGGTGTTTTCATCTTCCATTGTCCCAAAACTTGATCTTGATAGTCATCACACCACCACACACACATCACACAACCACTCACACCAACCATGAAGGTCCTGACGAAAAACGAAGAGGAGGAGCACTATGACAGCGTGCTGCGCGGCGGTGTTGTGGGCGGCGCAGTCGGCCTCACGGTCGGTCTGGCGGGGGTGATGGGCGCGTCGCGGCGGTACGCGGCGTTCCGCAGCCTCACGATTCCGTTCCGGGCGTTCCTGGTATCGTCGGCGACGACAGCAGGCGCCATCATTGTGGCCGAGCGCAACAGCATCAACTTTGCGCGGTCGCGCGACTCCATGTACGGCTACAAGGACGAGTCGCAGCGGGAGCTGGCGGCGGTGCGCAGCGCGGAAACGGGCTCGCGGAAAGCCCTCGACTGGGCGCGGGACAACCGGTACACGATTGTGCTGACGAGCTGGGCGGCGTCCGTGGGGCTGGCGCTGGTGCTGATCGGGCGCAACAAGTACCTGTCGACGTCGCAAAAGGTGGTGCAGGCGCGCATGTATGCGCAGGGCCTGACGCTGGCGGTGCTGCTGGCGACGGCGACGCTCGAGGTCGGCGATGCCAAGTCGGGCCGCGGCCGCTGGGAAACGGTCATGGTGCTGGATCCCAACGACCCGGAGCACAAGAAGCTGATCGAGAAGCGCATCCACAAGGAGGAGTACGAGGGCCAGGATTTGTGGCGAGGTGCGTGCAACACACAGCCCGTGACACCGTGATACTTTACACCGGAGACACACTAACACAATGCAGACATGGTGGCTGCCGAAGAGCGCCGGCTGGCCGATGTCAAGAAGCAGAAAGAGACTGCTAGCCAAAGCAGCGACAAAGTTGGTGCTCCCGTTGCCGCACACTGAGGATTCCTGGGTGCTGGCTATTGTTGTTGCTCTTTCTTTCTTGCTGTTGGGCCTGCGATGTTAACTGGATGCAGGCATAATCATAATCAGCACGTTTGCGTGGTAGAATGAGCGAACGAACCCTTGCATTCCAGCGCTGTCACAGGCCTGGACACCTCTCACACAATCATTTCCTCCCTCCCATTATTTGCACGGGTGCATGGCGTTTGGACGGGCATATATGGCCTTATAAAAGGAGGCGTCTGTTTGATTATGTTTGAAAGACGGGCAGCTTATAGAGTGTAATTCCGCGCCCTTGTCCTAGAATAAAATACACATGTGGAAAATGCATTTTGCTACAGCTTGCCAGCTGTTTGGTCATCGTCCATGGACCGTGGTTCACTGTGATAGCCATCCTCAGCACCATTCAGTCGGCACAGTCTCGGTCCAGCACGGTCTATTTGTTCAATGGGAACCTATAGCATAAGAAGTAATACAATACATAGAAATATAAGGCGGCGGAAGCGACAGAAAGAAGCCAGAGATCGACAAAAGGAAGATCACGTTTGAATAAGCCCGGCCACTGTCTGTAGCGGCCCTCCAGGTCAACCGTAGACGCGTGCAAACGACATACCGACACAGAAGGAAAGGCGGTTCTCTTGTGTCTTCATGAATCATGTGTGCGTACCCTCTCGTTTTGTCCCAGCTTTCCTTTTCTCCCTTTCCCTCTCTCCACTCTTTCTCCTTTTCTCTCTTCTTTTTTCCTTTCTCCCTCCCCCCCCCAGCCCTCCCAGCTCTTCGCTCTCCACCGTTATCCACTTCCGACTCGAGCCTTTTATCGTGTATTCCTCTTGGCCCCCCCTTCCCTTCTTCCCCTACACATCAATGCTGAAGTGGCTGATCTGCGAGTAGTAGGCGTGGACGGCCAACTCGAGCATCCAGACGTCGCTAAAGACCTCGCTGCCGTCGAAGCCGCCAATCATGAGCAGGCGGCTGTCGTAGAGCACGGCACCGTGGTAGCCGCGGCCGCTGGGGGGCAGGCCGTAGACCTTGCGGCGGTCCCAGGTCATGGTGACGAGGTTGAGCAGCAGGACGTCGTTGGAGTACTCGGTGCCGTCGTGGCCGCCGACGACAAAGAGGTAGGAGCCGACAATGGTGGCGGTGTGGGAGAGGCGGCGGTAGGCAGTGGGCACGTTGACGAGGCGCCAGACGTGGGTTTCGACGTCGTAGACCCAGACGTCGTTGAAGCACTCGCCGCCGTCGGAGCCGCCAAAGATGATGAGCTTGCTGCCGACCATGTTGGCCGTGTGATAGCCGCGGGCCTTGGGGCGGTCCTCGACCTCTTTGTTATCGTCCTTTCCGTCCTTGTCGTCTTTGCCGTCCTTTCCCTCCCGGCTCCTTTCCTTTTCTCTGTCTCTCTCCCTCTCTCGCTCCCTCCCCTCCTTCGGAAAGGTCGGGCTGCTGATCAGCTTCCACGACATCTTAGTCATGTCGCTGACGTCGAGACGCCACACGTCATTGAGCGCACGCACGCCGTCGCCGCCGCCAAAGACGTAGATGCCGTTCTTGTAGAGACAGGCCGTGTGGGCGCGACGCCGCGAAGGTGCTGGGCGGTCGGCGGCGATGCGCGGCCGCGTCCAGCGGAAACTGGTAGTGTCCAGCACGTAGACGTCGTTGTAGTAGTCGGGCCCGTCGCCGCCGCCAAAGACGACCAGCTTTTTGCCGACCGCCGTGCACGTCATGGCACGCAGAGGCAGCGGAATGTCGCCCATGACGTGCGGCCGCGACCAGAAAAAGGCGTCGGCGTCCAGCACATACAGGTCGTTGAAGCACGTGCGCGCGTCGCAGCCGCCGAAAATGAAGACGTTGGACCCGATCAGCGTCGCCGTGTGTGCCCGCAGCGCCGTGTGCGCTGTTCCGGACACCGGCGCCCGCGACCAGTACATGCCGGACGACGGCGCCGGCGGCACATCCGAGGAGGCCCGCGGGTCGACCAGCGAGAGCAGCCGCACCAGATCGGCGCCTTTGCTCTGCTGGCCGTGGCTCTGGCCGTCCTTGGTGCTGCCGCCGCGGCCGGTGTTTCCTCGTCCGGTGCCTGCTCGCGGCCGTGATGAAGACGAGGCCGGCGAGGCCGCGGAGCTGACGCTGGCACTGTGTCCTCCCGCGGCTGCTCCTGCCCCCCCTCCACTGCTGGTCCCTAGTCCTTCATACACACTGGGCTTGCTAGCAATGGCCGAGGTGGACCGCATGGCCATCGGCCGTCGGTGCGTGCTGCCTTCGAACGACGACGGGGTTGTTTGGGCCGGCAGCGGTGAAGAGCTCTCACGATCGCCACCGACTCCCACGCTGCTGGCAGCAGGTGCATGGCGGTGGGGAGACCGGGCCGAGGTGGAGGCTACTGAGGACGAGAGCAAAGGGGGCGGCGGCGGCGGAGGCTGCTGTGGGTGTTGTGGGTGTTGTGGGTGTTGAGAGTGCTGTGGATGTTGTGGATGTGAGGAGGAGGACGATGGCGAGGCGTTGGAGGACGAGACGTGAGACGAAGTCGCAGAGGTGCCCAGAGGAGGCGGAATGGCAGAAGCAGCGGCGTTGGCCGGAATGGCCACAGCGACGGCGACAGAGCTCGAGGATTGCGAGCGCTGGCGGATCGACAGCTCGGACGGCTTGCGGCGGCGGTCGTGGCTTTTGGAGGACAGGTGGCCCGGGGTGTGGCTGCGGACGACAGGCGGCGACGAGGGCGCCACAGACGGTGGCCGTGGAGGGTCGGAGTCGGTGGGCGACACCAGCTGCTGGATCTTTTGCGAGCGGACGACCTTGGATTGGTGCGGCGATCGTGGCGATTGGCGGCCTTGTTCAGCCATGGCCGGCCCCAACATGCATAGCTCTGCTCTGGGAGTGGAGGAGAGGAGGAAGGCTCGCGGAGGACTTTGTAGACGATTCGGGAGGCGCTTCGAGGGGGTGATTCGAGGGACGATTCGAGGGGACGAGGGGATGATTCGAGGGAACAATTCGAGGAGGACAATGTCGGTGAGAGAGACTGGGGGAAGGCACACGGCAGACGACCGTGTTCAGCTCATACACTACCCGCAGGAAAGACAGAAAAAGGGGAGAGCGAAGGGGGAGCGCGGTGAACCAATGTTTACATGCACTTTCCGACGGAAGGGTTTCCAATAGGAACATCCCCAAGTCTGGGCTTTAGCGGGGCGCCGTCGTGGCTCATCCGCCCGAGCGGCTCGTCCAGGGGCTTAGAAGGCGACTACAGACACTACAGAAGCTACGAGTGCTCTACTTGCTCGTACGAACAGACGAACGCCGGCCTCGAGCTGGAAACCCCGCGCTGCTAGGCAGTGGGTGTGTGTGTGCGCTGTAACACGACCGCCCCCCAGGGGCTGCTACAGTGGGCTGTGGGCTTGCAGCGGGTGGGCTCGCAGTGGGCTCGCAGTGGGCAATAAGGGGAAGGGCCACGCGCCGTTGTTGTAGCACGCTAGCCATGCACTAATATCTTGCACGGATCACACTAAAGCTGCACTAACTGCCAGGCCCTAAAGCAACTCTGCAACAAGCTCTTGCTGTTGCTCGGAGTCACACAAATCCCGTGCTGCCGGTGGATGCAGGCGTGTATGGAAGGTGCACGTACGTCGTAGGCAACGTGTTTTCACCGTGTCAAGGACAGGTAGGGTTATTCCACGGTGGCAGACTCAGTCCTCCTATGCGATTGTCGTATCTGCTGGCCGTGCTTCTACACAAGGGTATGCACTGAGCTTAACTCATCTCCCGGGGTCTAGCCCCGCTATAAACACACAGCGCCCCGCCTGGTGCAAATACATATATCGGACTAGCGAGGCGGCGTCCAAAAAGGTTTTCTGTTAAGCTTGCTATCGACCCCGAGCAGCATACGAGTGTACACACCAGCTGCCCCCCATTGAGCACCCACAGACCCGAGGCCATGACTTTGCCCAACGCTGCCGCTGCGGACGTCCCGGGCTCGGCCCCGAGCGGCCCTGGCTCGCCCACGAAGCGCAACCTGGAACCGAGTGACAGCACCCCTGCCACAACAAACCAAGCAGACCCTTCAGCGGGCGCCGGTGAAGACGACCACAGACCGAAGCGGGCCAAGACAGAGGCTGAGCCAGCAGTTGCGTCGGCTCCCATTGGCTCGGGGAACGCACGCTCCCTGTCGGGGCGGCCAAAAGTGGCCGGCGTGGCCCTGATCAAGGAAGAGTAAGACCGGGTGGTGGACAGAAGACAGAAAAGGGTGGTTGCTGAGCGGTGAGCTGACACGAGCAAGATTTCTCGTCCAGGAAGGCCCCAGCACGGATCGCGATCGGCGGGGCGACGCCGACATTGACGACGATGCGGCCGAGGGCCGCGGGACCGGAGAAGGGGGGGCGGGCGGTGCAGGAGCTGCTGGACACAACAACCGCAAGTCGCGCAAGGGCAAGGGCAAGGGCCAGAACAAGGACCGCGATTTTGGCCGGTCGCGAGACGCCGTGCGGTTGTGCGCGTCCGTGGCCCACTCGCCGGAGTTCTCGCCGAAGCCGTGCCACCTCGGGGAGCGGTGCCGAGGCACGCACGATCTGCGGGCATACCTGAAAGACGGCCGAAGAGGCGACCTGGACACCTTTGAGGGACAGTGTCCGGTGTTCAAGACGTACGGCCGGTGTCCGTCGGGCTGGAAGTGCCGCTTCCTGGCGAGCCACATGAAGGAGGTGGAGCACGAGGACGGCCGCAAAGAGCTTGTTCTGGTGGAGGAGGCGGAAAAGACAGAGACAGACAAGGAGGGAGGCAAGGAGGCGGCGGCGGACAAGGCGGCGGACAAAGATACAGCCGAGGAGGACGACGATGCACGGCCCGGCGTCGTCAATGTGGTGGCGTCGGCCGACAAGCAGAACCTGACGCGCAAGCGGATGCCGCTCGACAAATCCGAGGCGTATATCAAGTGGCTGGACCAGGAGCTCAACATTGTCAAGAAGATCTACCACAGCGGCAGCGGCAAGCAGAAGGGGGCCGAAGAGGGAGAGCAGGAAGCGGCCGAGAGCCAGGACACCGGCAAGGGGGAGGCAGCCGACTACCGGGCGCAGTTTGTCGACCCGCCGTTGCTGCCGTCGGAGAAGCGGCGGATCTACTTTGGGCGCGAGACACCGACGCTGGCGCCGCTGACGACGCAGGGCAACCTGCCGTTCCGGCGGCTGTGCGTGGAGCTGGGCTGCCAGGTGACGTACTCGGAGATGGCGCTGAGCATGGACGTGCTGACGGGCAAGCAGCCGGAGTGGGCGCTGATGAAGGCCCATGCGTCGGAAACGGCGCCGCCGGCGTTCCGGCCGCAAGAGCGCGTGCGGCCGATTGTCCGGGACTACGACAACAGCCGGGACCTCAAGTTCGGCGCGCAGATCGCGGCGCACCAGCCGTGGATGGCGATCAAGGCGACCGAGGCCATGACGCGGCTGCTGCCGCACCTGCGCGTCGTGGACATGAACTGCGGCTGTCCCATCGAGCTGGTGTACAAGAACGGCGGCGGCTCGGGGCTGCTGGAGGCGCACAACAAGCTCGAGCGCATGATCCGCGGCATGAACGCGGTGTCCGGCGAGGTGCCCATTACGGCCAAGCTGCGCATCGGCGTGCGCGACAACAACCCGACCGCGCAAAAGGTCATTGAGCGGCTGGCCTTTGGCGGCGTCGAGACCCGCGAGCGTCTCGGAGCGCCCGGCTGTGCGGCCATTACGCTGCACGGCCGCACCCGCCACGGGCGCTACCGGCGGCCGGCCGACTGGGGGTATATTGCCGAGTGTGCGGCGCTCGTGCAGACATACAACGAGCAGCGGGCGGCGGCGGCCGACACGGTGCGCGAGGCCGACGCGCGCTCGCAGGCCAACAGCGACTACATGTACTTTCTCGGCAACGGCGACTGCTACAGCCACGAGCAGTACTTTGCGCAGCTCGACGGCGGCGGCGTCGACTCCGTCATGATCGGCCGCGGCGCTCTCGTCAAGCCCTGGCTGTTTGAGGAGATCGCCGCCGGGCAGTACCTCGACAAGTCGGCCTCGGAGCGTCTGGCCTACGTCGGCAAGTTTGTGCGCTACGGCATGGACGCCTGGGGCACCGACGAGCAGGGGCTCGGCACCACGCGCCGCTTCCTGCTCGAGTACCTCAGCTTTGCCTCGCGCTACGTCCCCGTCGGCCTGCTCGACTATCTGCCGCCAAGCCTGAGCGACCGGCCCCCGGCCTACCGCGGCCGCAACGAGCTCGAGGAGCTGCTGTCCAGCCGGAACTACAAGGACTGGATCAAGATTAGGTGAGTGGAAGGGGGGAGAGGAGAGAGGAAGAGGGAGAGAGAAGAGAGAGAAGAGACAGAGAGAGGAGAGAGAAGAGATAGAGAAAGGAGAGAGAAGAGACAGAGAGAGGAGAGAGAAGAGACAGAGAGAGGAGAGAGAGAGAAAAAGGAAACGATCCGAGAGCGAGCAAGCTAACATAACAGTGAAATGTTCCTGGGCCCGGCTCACCCCGACTTCAAGTTCGTGCCCAAGCACAAATCCAGCAGCTACGAAGAGGAGACGCAGGGATAGGGCAAGAACTGGACGAGATATTGCCGGACCGGAAAAGTTACAGGTGGAGAGATGGACTTACAACACAGGGAATAGCAGGTAACACATCATTGGCGAACATGGAAACAGCCAAGAGAGATACACCTCGTTGCCTGGGATGGTCTCAAGAACCAACAGATAGAGTGCTCGCCCATATCCGTAAATCGTACCCTATAGCAATAAAGTCCCAGGGGGAAGTGGCAGCTCGGTCGTCATTTCTGCCATCGCCATTCGTCGCGTCCCGACACGCAGCGGCATCTTTGGTGAAATACTCACCTGCACAGGGAGCTATATCCACTTCGGCTGCAACGGCCAGCGTTGAAAGAGATCAGGCATGGAATGCGCCATTAACTGCTTGCGTCAACAACGGCGAGCCTTTACATGACGGGGCAAAGACAGACGTTGTTGACATTCCAACCAGACGCCATGGTGGCCAAAGGCCAGGGCAGACCCTCTGACCACGTCCCCGCCGCATTTGGCTGCCTATATGTACGATTGCTCTACGACTACGTCTGCAGCATCACGGCTTTCTTCTTATGGCCCGACACGGTGCCAGTCGGACCAACCTGTTGGGCCGCCGGCACAACCACTCACAACATGGCCGAATGCGCTCGTACTCGTAGAAAAACAGGCAAGGTTGGCAACGGTGGAGGAAACAGAAGAACATAAAAAAAAACAATAAAACAAGAAAACAACGAACAGGCTGCCATTCACGAGTGGGGAGGACGCGGCCTCGCAGACAGCCAACAGCACACGACAAAGTGGTGCCCATCACGGCCATATCCCCTATTCGGATAGTAAGCAGGCCGGCGTTGTGCGAAAGACAGAAAGGCCTGCTAATACGACGTATGGGGACGGAGTAACTGCGGTATAGTTACGGAGCAGGTGTAAAAGGCCAACACCAGGCCTGAAAGTCGACCTAGAGCGCCTACCGTTGTATTCCACAGAACGCAGACCGCAGCCCACAGACCACTGGCCGCCGACCGGCGCCAACCAAGACACGGCGGTCTTCGATCTGGCCTTATTTGTTTCGATGGCCATATGCAAGAGCGCGACGGGTGTGGTGCATTGATCAACCAAGCAGAGCAAAAATCAAAATAAGGTGGGCACGGCTGGGAAGTGATTCCCCTCTCTGTTTGCGGCCTGTCCTTTCTCTTCTTCCCACCTTGCCTTCTCTCCTGCCTACCTCTTTGTTGGTTGCCTCTGCCCACAGGCTTCTGGCCCGAATACCTACCCAGATGAATCCAACAGGCGGGCACGCATTCCGCGTTCTCCCAGTTATTATTGCTCACACACACGCACACACACACAACTCTTTCCAAATCGGGTCTCCTACAGGCCCACACGGCCCCAAAACGGGCCAGCACCTCATACCGCTAGTCGACCAACACTGTGCTGCTCTGTCACCACGACTACGGCATGTACATATACTCATGTAAGGGCGAGGGAGAGCAGGAGTCAGATTGGACTGTTTGCCCTTGTTGGCCCGATGCCGGGCCGTCGGCGTGTCCCTGCTTTTGGCCGCTCTCTCGCTCTCTCGCTCTCGTTTTCGCCATCCAACCGTCTCGTGTTGTGTCGTGTCATATTGGGTTATGTTGTGCTATGTCGTAGCAGTGGCATCGACTCCGTACGTACGAGTACCATGACATGCGGCTTTGCCGACTTTCTGGGCTCGCGCCTGCGCTGCTCATTTGCGGCTCGAGGCTCGCCCAAATTACCACTCCTCGCACCTACCAACTAGCGACCCGTCCGCTGCTTTGGTGTGCTTGTCGTGCTGGACGGCCTGCCCAAACACGGCAATGAAATACGAAAGAGGCCATCGCATGCCGATTAGTGCCCTTTCTCGGAGAGGGCCCAGATAGGAAAAGGCATGCCATCTGTGGGCGCCTCATTTGCGTCGCCGCTGCTAAGCGAGAGGAGGCTCGAAGTTGCGTGTTTGTGCCATACTCGTGTGTGAGCATGAGGACAGCCAGAGCACATTGGTACGGAGTTCGAGGACCTCGTACATGTACGTCCTCCGTAGCACTTACACATGCACGCAGACTTCGGCACGACGTAGAATGCGGCCAGCGGAAATGAAAGGGCCAGCTGAAAACGGCCCTTTGGGGGCTTCTAATATCAACTTCCCGGGGCCAGGACGATAATTACGGCGTACGGTTGATATTGTTGGTCCCTGCTTTCTGACTAGTAACGTGTTGTGGTGTAAGTACTCCGCAACGACGAGTCCTCGTACTCCGTACGCCTACGAGTATGTACATACATAATCCATACATACGGATCCATCCTGTAGCTTGTTCTCCTGCATGCTTTGGGGGCCAGCAACCTGCCGCTCCCAACAGCGCCAACGCAGAACGCAAAGAAACGGCCAACAAAAAAAAGAAAGAAAAAAGAGAAATAAAAGAAGAAAAAGAAAAAAGAAAAAGATGAAAAAGAAAAAAGAAAAAGATGAAAAAGATGAAAAAAAGGGGAGCCGGCGGAGAATGCCGCCAGCTAGGCCTCGGCATTCTTCGCCCCATTTCCTTCCCGTTTCCGGTTGGTCTTCTTCTCCTCGCTCTTCAAGCTCGCCTCTTCCCTCGTCCGCCACGCTTGTCCGCATCCTGCTCTTCGAAAGCAAGGCGAAAGAGAAAGAGGGCATATCCGTGTAAGTAGGAGTACCACGGTGGTCTAATATTCACCCGCAACTAGTCTTACCTTCTCCGTAACCGACTAAGTGGGTTACTGTCCCCTTTGGGATCCTGGACTCGACTCCAGCCAAGGGCCTGGGCCGGAGGACAACTAATATCCAGCAAGGCACCGCGCTTCGGCACTATGGACCAGCACGTCCTACTCGTGCCATGATCGGCGTAGTCTGTCTCTCGCCTTGGTCGAGTGGGTTCCTCTCACTCTCCTGTTTTTTTCCTCTTCTCCTGCCCAGGGCCTCGGGACGCACCGGCTGTGTTCTTCAGCTTCGTTGGATGGAGTAACTACTCTTACTTGAGCACATACGACTACGCCGTACGAGTACTCCCTGCTTATACTTTCCCCGTTCTGGGCGCGTGTTTGCAGGAGAGTGTCTCGATGTAATTTTCTGTGGCTTTGTCGTGTTTGTCGCCCGTCCTCTCCTCTCTCCACTCGCTTATGTCCTTCTCCGCCCTCTTGCATATGGACGAACACACAGTCTTGTTACGGTGTGCCGCCACCCACCTATGGGCAGGCGGCAGTGTGACATCCACTTTCACGCTTTTGGTTCTTGCCATTGTCGCCGTGCATGCTCTCACCCGGCACATGGATGTGCACAGGTACCTGGATACAAGGACAAGAGTACTCGCCATACGACGACCCTGCTGATTACTCAAAGTCCAGTAATGTCTTCGTCCTCCCCACAGCCTTTTTTCTTGTTGCTACAAGAGCTAAGATGGAAGAGGATGGGAGCAGGGATGTGCTTTGAAATGGACGAGTACGAGCTCTGCATGGATGCCGTGTCTTCCGCTTCTCCTAGTGTCTGTCCGTGGCAGTTTGTATGCACAGGTCCGGCCCCCAATATCTCACAGTAGCAGCAGGCAGGAGAGCTCTGGAGTATGCTGATGTGTTTGCCACAAACAACCCAGTACCGTTGGCATATCTCGACAAGCCCTGCCCTTGCTGGCATGGGAAAGGGGGGGAGGGGCCCTGCACACCTGGAACGGACTGGGACAGGAACGGATGTACAGGTACGAGTCCCGAGTACTCACGCATTCTCCTGCTCCTCTCTTTCTCGTGTCTTGCTGTATGTTTCGTCTGCTCCATCCGCTTGGGTATGTTTGATAGCATGGCTAGCACACCAATCATCGGCACCCCGTGGCAGTACGAGTACGTACAATATACCCTCAACGAACTCCGTCACTACTCGTACAACAAAACGACTACCGAAAAACACCCATAAATTCTCATGCTCTACACCGACAGGCGGTCAGCTGGCGAAAGAAGCCCATCGACACCTCGTTCGATCGACTCGTAGTTTGGGTGTAGCCCCGCCCTCTCCTCTTATGTTCCCCCCTCCTCCTCCCTGTAGCCGCAATGGGAGATGCACATATGATGCTACCCGCTGCTGCTCGTTATTGGCCCTTGACCTTGTATAAAGGTGCCCCAGTGAATAGCGAACATGGGGAACGGTACGCAGTTTAGCAGTAACAGCCCCTTCTGTTCCCAAGCCTGGCCGACAATACCATACTACTCGCACCCCCCCCTTCTCCTCGCTTCTCTTCGTCTCCCGTCTTCTCTTCTCTTTCTTTGCTCCGTCACCTCTTGCTGCCCTTCCACCACTCTGGTATTTTACGCCCCCACTCCACCCCTGGCCCGTATCGTCTGCTCCTCCCCTGTCTGCCCTCTCTCTCTCTCTTGGTCTCTCCACGGCCGGAATTTTTGTTCCCGCTCTGTCGTGATCCTTTTTGCAAGATCTTAATGCCACCTATTTACCGTTATACGCCGTGTACTCGTAGCATTGTTTCAGTGGCTAGCTTCTTAGGCTCTATCATTGTTATTGTTTGTTTCTGGCCTTTCTTTATTATTATTTATTTATTTAAATTTCCCCCCTAGCGTTTGTTGTCGTGTGTGTGTTTTTTTTTGTTGTTGACCTCTTTGGGCCTCCGAAATGCAGCCCGATGGCCACTAGTCCCCCCCCCCCCCCCCCCCCCCCCAGCCTGTTATCAGCGGCCCTCTCTTCATCTTTGCAGCCCATCGCCTGTTGTGTGTTTGCGCCTGGTCTCGCGTTCCTACCCTAACCCTTCATAAACTAATTCATTGTCCTGCTTGATCTCCCGCTCGCATTCCAGCCCTTCCCTCCTCGCCCTCCCCCTTTCTCTTTTTGGCCCCCTCCTCTTTCTATCTACTCTATCTACTCTATCTGCTCTCTATCTATTCTATAAGGTCTGTCTATCGGTAGTCACCTGTTTCCACGCCTTGTCTTTCCTCGCCTTTTCCGACCTTGGCTCCATCATGCTGGTACCTTGTTCACGGCTTTTGTTTTTGTTTCCTTCTTCATTTTTCTCCCAATAATTCGTTGTTTATCCTAGCTCCTCCTGCAGCTCATAATTAAGGGGAAGTGTTTTGCTTTGGCCTGTCTTGTAGGACCTTTTTTTGTGCTAGGCGGGCCTGCTGAATACTTCCCTTTCGTCTCCCCTTTTTGGGGGCCTGGCCTTCCCTTCATCTTCATACGGGAAGCAGACAAGCGAGGTCCTGGGCAGCAATTCCCTGGTTGCCCTTGCCCTCACAATCGCGCGCGCGCACACACACACACACATATATATCTTCCCTATACACGAGCACTTCGTGTGTGTATATTTACGCAAATACATGCGTACACATGATTTGCTCGTACATATATAACTACAGCCCGAACAGCCCACCAGCTCATATAATTTCTCGACTCTATTCGATTCACTGTGCTTTATACCCTTGTCAGATACTGAAAAATACTTCATACGCATACGACTATCTAAACGCACAGAGAAGGACGTGTTTTTCATTGTCAACTCGAATACGTCTAAGACGGGCCTCTCTTGGATTTTTTTGCCTCTGTTCCCATACCCTTTCTTCTCTCTCTGCGCTCCTCATGTCTTCCCACCCGAACTTCCCGCTTTCTCTCTTCGCTCCTCTTGAGCAGCGGCCAACGCAAACACAAACTCCACGGTGAGTATTCCCGGCACAATGATGATCTTCTTTTCCCCTACTCGGAAGGCAGAGGGATGATGATAGATCAGGACAAGCCGCCATGTCCCGGCTTTTGGTCATGTTGATTTCTAACGACAGAATCGGGAAGCAGATCACCACAAAGCCCGACAAGAATCACGTACGAGGAAAATGGCCGGTTTTATCTGGCAAACAAGTCGTCGTACATGTACCCTTGCGACTCTGTGCGTGTATTGGGACCAGCTTCCCCCCAATCCTCACAAGCGAATAACGAAGCCCTATTTTGAACGAATAGAAACTAACAAATGTTTGAGCATCCTAGATCGAGGCCAACCGTATGGACTTGTTCCACAAGGCAGTCACCATCGCTCGGGGAAGATCGAGCGGCCAAGCAAAGCTACACTCAGCGCCGTTACGGCTAAATGAGCACCTCCGAATCCTCGACCTCGGCACAGGCACCGGGCTGTGGGTAGTAGAGATGGCCGAGTATGTGGCGCTGAAAGCTCCTGCCCGTCAGATGTATCTAGGCTGACCCTCGTCTTCTAGTTTATACGGTGGCCGGTCCGAGGTCTGGGGTGTTGATCTCAGTCCCTACCAGCCCAGCTTGTAGGTGATCTGTCTGGTCTATTTGAATGTTTCGACATGCCATTTCACGTTAGCTTACGCGCACTCTAGAATTCCCGTCAATGCCAAATTCCAGCGGCTGGACATCGAGGCCCCATGGCATGGACTGGGCGAGTCGTCCTGGGACCTCATCCACATCCGGTGCCTCAACGGGGCCGTCCGCTCTTGGGCTCCCCTCTATGCTGTCATCTACCGCCATTTGCGGCCAGCCGGGGTTGGCCATATTGAGCACATCGAAGTCGACTGGACGCCACGGTTTGAGAGCAGCAGCGATAGTACTTCCAACGACGGCGCCCCACCGAATATGGCTGCTATGAATGTTCTGACGTCCTGGTCGAACGCTCTCTTGGAGTGCACGGACCGAGCAGAACGCACACTCCGTATCGACCCGCTAGCTAGTATGGCGATGCTGCGGGATGCCGGATTTGTGGATGTGCGGGAAGAGGTGTATCGGCTGCCGGTCGGAGCATGGGGCGAAGGAAAAGACAACAGCCGAAGCCCCAGAGGAAACGACGCCACGGGCCCTTCGTCGGGCCAGTTTCGTGAAAACGAGGCCGAGATTGGCCGATGGTCGGGTCTGGCATTTGATCTGTGGTTAGAGGCCCTGACACTAGGACCACTAACACGTATAGGAGGCATCAATGCAGCCGATGTGCAGGCACAGATTGCCGATGTGCGGGGGCAGCTACAAGACCCATCGCTGCATGTGTACTTCCTGATGTAAGTGAAGAAGATAGGGCAAAGGTCGGGAGGAGGCATTCTGATACTAACGAGCCACTTTGCAGGTACATTTGGACGGCAAGACGGCCGTAACATCTAGAGGAGGCTGAAAGTATTCAGGAACGGGAAGAGATATATAACTAGGGCCAGGAGGCTACGGCAGGAGATGTGCATAGAGCATTTTAGCTGCAACTTGCTGTAATACCCTAGGACAGCTCGTGCATGGATCTGGTAGCAGGTGTCCCGGCTGGCACCAAGATCAAAACAGCGTCTTCTCCATTCCATCCCCGTTCTACGCGGGATGTGGATGCTTGCATTGATGAGGCAAATAACATGGTAATTGGACTATGCTTGAACCCTTCCGGCCATCCTCCCTCTCTCTTATATGCAACAGCTGATGTACATGTTTGGAGGTTATACAAAAAAAAGGAGGACAAATAAAAAAAGAATAAAAAAGGGGTAAAGGTTAAAAAAGTAATAAAAAAGGGGGAAGATAATAACAGCGAAGAAAGGGAAGAAACAAAAACACGCATCACCTTCTCTTCTGCCTCTCTCCCTCCCCGTTACACCGAATGTCCACAGGTTTCATGCCACAGCCTCTCCTAGATACAAGAAACGTACAAATGTCACCCCTTCCCACCAAAGAAAAATCACGACGGGAGTCTCGGCGTAGGCGTCGCCTTTGGCCGGCCTCGGCACGAACTGGCCGTCGTCTCGTCATTTATCGTTCTGGCATCGTTCTTCTGTCCTTATTTTTCTTTAGTGTGGTCTCTCTATGTCATTCATGAGTGTGTATCATGTGTTGCGCGAATATCGGGAACGTCGCGTCGCTTGTTGTCCACGGTCCGCCATTACATGGTCCATTGGCTGTTTAGTGGTGGTGGCCGGTCTCGCCGCGGTAGCCGATGAGCTTGAAGCGGCCGATGATCTCGCCGACGGTGAAGAAGCCGAGAACCTCGGCAGCCAGGACGCCGCCAGCGGTCAGCTGGGCAGGGGTGAGGCTGCGGGCTTGCTGGGGCCAGGCAGAGACAATCTTGACGAGCTTGGCGGGATCCTGGAGCTGCTTCCAAGCGTTCTGGAAGTAGGACTGGAAGACGTCGAGCGAACTGCACTGTGTTAGTCTGTGTCTGGTCTTTCTTTGTACATCGTCTGATTTGGAATTCAATGAAAGAGCACTTACGGAGGGGCCATCTTCTGGCCGCGGAAGACGAGGCGGGAGAGTTCGAGGCCGACACGAGAGTAGTAGACGACGAAAGGCGTTTGGCCTGGGATAGGTTAGTAGATGAAGCTTGAGCTTGAAAATCAAAAGCAGGACGGGCAAGAACGCACGCTCAACAAAGGCGACAACACGGCCGGTGCGGCCACCGACACGGCCCAGAGCACCGGTCAGGTTCTTGGCAGCACCAGCAATGACGGGACCAGCAGCCGCGGTGACGCGCGACAGGCCCTGAGTGGCCTTGGCCGTGACATCAGAGGCCGTTTGCCGTGCCTTGGCGGCAACATCTGAGGCAGTGGAGGCAGCGGATGAGGGCGTGGTGGACTGTAACCGGCGGAAAGCGGGCTTCACAAGGATAGAAGAGGGCTGGCGCATCAGAGGGCGCGCAACGGTCGAAGAGAAAGGCATGATGAGAGATGTGGTGATGAGAACGGATGAAAGACGTAATGCCGAGAAATGCCGAAAGCACGAGACGAGATTCGACTAACAGAGGAGGAGGCGACGTTGAATGGAACGGCGCGACTGATTGGAGGAGAAAATTAAAAAAAATGCGCAACTGGGGGGTGATGAATTGGCGATGCGAAAGTGACCGAGGACGAGGAAAAAGAGCGTGATTTACACAAGTCCGAGGAGAGCTGTGGATAGGTCCAGCTGCAAAAAGCACGCAAAGGACAAAACACGTGAAAAAAAAAGGAATGAAACAAGGGCACTATGTCGGTTGGAGGGTGGACGGAAAAGCGGACGAGGAGACGGGAGTCGTCGCAAAAAGATTGGGGAGAGATGTCGATGGAGAGAGACGGAGAAGGGAAAGAGAGACGAGAGGAACAAACAGCAACGAAAAAAAAACCTGAGGCCAAACGCCGGACGTGGAACTAACTAAGGGAAAAAAATAAAAGGCCAAAAAAATTCGAAAAAAGGGAAGCTCGGGAGATCTCGCCAGGTTGGCAAAGCATGCAGCATCCGGTAGCCCGGCCAATCAGAGGGCACCAATTGATGGAGCTCAGGCCCGCTGAAGAGGGAACGCGGTTCTAGCGCGTTATTTTTGACCTGCAGTAGTTCCTGTAGCCGAATTGTAGGTGCCTCAGTTGCTTGCACGAGCCACGAACACCCTGATGAGCACCCTGATATTACGCCATTTCATGTTCCGTGTCTATATACTCCGCAGTCGTCATTCTACCACATTCGCATTCTCCTTGCTCATAGTTGTCCCAACTTCTCCCTCGTTCTGCTCATCCTGCTTTCCTATGCCGCCGTCCCACCTCCAGCTCTAGCTCCCATCTCCCACCTAATCCAGACTCTGAATCTGCACCTTGATCGCACCCGTCGATGCGTCCGACGCCACAGCAAAGGCCTTCTCGGCCTCCTCGAGCGCAAAGCGGTGCGTCACCAGCGGCCGCAGATCGACCAGGCCGCTCTGCACCAGCCGGATCGCGCGCGGCCAGGTGTTGCAGTAGCGGTACTGGAACTGAAGGTCGACCTCGCGCACGCTCGCGCGCATAAACGGCACCTGCATCACGTTGCGGCCCACGCCAATCACAAACACCTTGCCGCCGAACTGCACCGCCCACACGGCGGCGGCCACGCTGCTCTCGACGCCCGTGCAGTCAATGGCCAGCTTCGGCTCCGTCCCGGCGAATCCGTCGGCCACAATCCGCTTGGCCGTCGCCTCGGCCACCTCGTCGAGCCCGCTGCCCTTGTCTGTTCCGACTTGCACCGCCTTGATCCCCGGGATCGTCTTGGCCGCAAACGCCAGCCGCCCAGCGTCAATGTCCGTGATCACCAGCGGCCAGGCGCCGGCCGCCCGCGCACATATCGCCGTCACAAGTCCGATCGGGCCCGCACCGCACACGAGCACCGGGTCGCCCAGCCGCAGATCGGCCCGCTGCAGTCCGGCCAGCGCCACGCTCAGCGGCTCCAGCATCGCGCCCTCCTCCCACGTCATGTCCGGTCCGATCTTGTGGCACCAGGTGGCCGGGTGGTTGACGTAGCGCCGCAGCAGACCGTCCACCGGCGGCGTCGACAGGAACGCCACCTTCTCGCAGCCGTTGTACCGGCCCGTCAAGCACGGCGTGCACGCACCGCAGATCACGTTGGGCTCGATGGCCACGCGGTCACCGACACGCAGGCTGTGCGCATCAGAGTCCACATCGCCGGCGTGCACGGCAATGACTTCGCCTGCCGATTCGTGGCCGAGAACATGGTCGCCGCCCACAATCATGGGGCCGATGCAGCCGTGTTTCCAGAAGTGCACATCGGAGCTGGACGTTAGAAAGGGCGAGCTACAAGAGAGAGCAGGAAGGACAGAGGAAGGCAGTAAAGGCGAAAACGCAAACGAAACGAAAAGGAATACAGGCAGAAAAGCGTCAAGAAAAGAGAAGGGATCGGCTGAAAACAGGAGCTGCAGAACGGGCACACTCACCCGCAAATACCGGTGCTGCGGATCGCCACGGTCACTTCGCCCGGCTTCAGGCCCTCGGCCGCCTGCACGCTCTCGAGCGTTGGCTCAGCCGAAGCAATCCAGAGGTTGTGCTTTGGGTCTGTGTAGACGCCGATGTTGGGCTTTGTTGCCGAGACGAACGGCATGGTGGCGGGTATGCAAAGAGCAAATGCGCAGCGAGAATGTAGAAGGCGGGAGTAGGATGGGAGTGGTCTCGGCGTCTGAGCTCGAGTTGAAAGGCAAACACAACCAGACACGTCTACGGCCAGCGCAAGAAAGTCACAGCGTTGAATTCAGGCTCCCGCAGCTGCCGCCCTTTATATTACGTAGAGAGTCTATACGAGTGGAGGACCAGCGCATGCAGCGCCAACACGCTCCTTCGCACCTGCCTTGCCCTGCGTGCGGGGTTGGCCATCGGGCGGAAATATCACGAGGGGGAGGTAGGCACTAACAGCGAAGCTCGCTCTGGAGCGCTCTCCGCCCGTTCCCGCCGTAAATTTGGGCTCCGGGCCCTCCCAGCCTTCCAGGCCTTGCGGACCTGCCAGCCAAAAAGCACTCTGCGCAAGCAGACTACTCCGTAGTACACCAGCGATCCGGTAAAATACGGTAGACCCGGTGACCAAAACACCGCAGGCCGCCATATTCTGGACAGACAAAATGGGGAAATTCATGTGGGGGGGGAGGGAGGAAAGGGGACAAAAAGGAGGGACACTCGGAGGGTGATGGGAGAAAGGGATAGGCAAATGGGAATAGTACGAGGATGCGAGTGGGAGCAGAGGTGGCTCTCGACGCGCGCCGATGCTCGCATCTCACGATAGTCCTGCACGAGCAGCAGCCCACCTTCTACATTTAACTACTCCGCACATACTGTACTCCGTACATACTCCGTCTCGAAGTACTGCGCTAGCTTCGGGGGGCGGAACCTTTCAAGTGTTTTTCTGCCACCCTAATGCATAATAGCCTAAATACCGGCGAAGCTAGCCAACCCACGCCAATCCACTCTCGCGTCAGAAGTTACCTCTCCTCTGCGCATCAGCTGAGCAGCTTGGATCTGGACTGGCTGCTCTCTCCTTCTAAAGAAAAAAAAGCCAATAGCTCCAGACAAACAAGTACAAATGTGACTAGAGTACGCGTAAGTTGATCAAACATACTCGTAGCTGAATCAAAAATAGGCCAAGCGAAAAAAGACTAAGCGATAAATATAAACAAAGCATCAAGAAGCCTCTAGCTGCTGCAGCCGAGACTCTTGTCGAGTAATCATACACGCTGACTGAAGTCATCTATGAGCCACAACCCGGAAAGTGGGGGACACGGTGGCATATATTTTGGTATAGTTTGGTTTCATCTCGAATAACCATGGTCAGTTGTTTCGCGGCCATGCGATATCAGACCCTGATCGCACATCAGCCAGTAGCTCCATCAGAACTGGTCCTGCTCTTCCTTCTATTTATGCTACTTACCATTCATACTCTCCCGTTGCCTTGTGGAACACATATTCCTTCCCATTCACAGTAAGAACACCATCCTTAAGCGTGCACTTCCTATGAAGCGGAGAAGCCATGTCAGTCACTTCGTAAATCAAGGTACTGGTTCGGGGAGATTGAGTACATACCACTTGTTCTTGACACGCTGCACTTTGTCGTAGACACACAGCATAATCGGGGCCATGGCCTCCTCGTCATCATCGTCATCCTCCCGGTCGTCCTCGGGGTCGTCCAGGTCCGAGTTGATGGCGTCCTCGTCCTCGACGATTCCCTCCTTCACGTCTTCATCATAATCACCCGGACCGTCCGTTTGCGCACCCGCTGTCTTCCGAGCTTGAGCCTGCGTGGCGGTTCCTTTGCGCGATCTGCGGTTGGTATTGACAGCCTCGCGCAGCGGCACCATCAGTCCACCGCCTTCCATCTGCCGCGCCTTCGCTAGCATTTGCTCGTGGAGCATATTGTCAATCTCTACACGCCCCAGCTCGACGCCCTTCCCGCCTGCTCGCTGCTGCATCAGCACGCCTTCAAACATCGTGCCGTTGTCGTCGTCATCCGCGTCTGCGCTTCCATCCATCTGCGACCTGACCATGCCGTTCTTGTCCACTTGCGTGTTGTGTTGAGGAAGGCCTTGACCACGGTACTGCTGCTGTTGCTGCTGCTGCTGCAAATGCTGTTGCTGCAGCTGTTGATGTTGTTGCTGCTGCTGCTGCTGCTGCTGCTGCTGCTGCTGCTGTGGTGATACACCTCCTTGTGCAATGCCCGAGTTGATCGCATGGATCGACGCCAATGCCTTCTGGCCGAATGTTTCATGCAGCTGCTGCATGGCCCGTGCTGCCGCATTGCCGCCGCCCATCCCACGGTTTGCATATCCACCCATATTGGGAGTGGGAACAGGCGTCACTGAGGGAATACCAGAAAGGTTGGCCGGCTCTGGCTCTGTCTTGATTTCGTGGCCGTATTCTGTCTTGATGCCCACAGGCTCCGGAGCCGCAACAGGGTGGCTTGGCATCGGCAGTCCATGGGAACCACCTAGATGACCCATCGTCGACTGGGAAAAGCTGTTATCAGCAGCATGGACTGGCATCGGCGGAGGCGCCGTTGACAGCATGCCTCTGCCGTCTGAAGCACCGAGGCCGGCTCCTCCCTGCGGGTTTGCCTGCTCTGGGTCAAGCTTGGGTTCCCATGGGAATGTAGCCACATTGTATTGTGACAACTTCTTCTGCCAACCCTATACATATAAGAAAAAATGAGAGTTAGCGAGTGATATTCCCCATAGATTGAACACGACCTCCATTCATTCGCGTGAGCAGGTGTTGTAGTAGGCATTTAATTCACGTGACAGAAAAAACGGTTCGCACTTGCAGCCAATTGGAAGACAGGCCGGCCGGGGTGGCCAGGCAGCTGCGCCCAGTCCATTAGGCAACAGTTAAAGCGGGGCACTGGTGGCGAACTTAAAAGGGCCCAAATAGATCAGGGCCGCCCACCCTTTGCCCGCTCTTTTCCCCTCCGGCCTTCTGGAGTCTCTGTTCATCGCCCTATCGAGTGGGAAGCGCCCACCCAACAGCCGTCACCCAAAAAGAAGGAAACTATGGCACCGCCCATCGCGATGAAAGAAAAAACATGAATGATAAACGAAAACAAAGAGGAAAGTGATGTGATAAGAGACCCTGGGTCGAAACTGAGGACTCAAAGGGTTCAAGTTCAAGCGAATCAGAAGGAGCAAAAGAAAAACAAAAAGGTGGCATTTGGCACGACGGTGGCAAGACAAGCTTCCGTTCAAAGGGCACAAAAACACAGGAGCAGCGAAGGGCGGCTAGACAAGACACGGAGGGAGGCAGGAAACATGGCGAGAGTGGAAGCTTTGGATTTTTTCCTTCTTTCTTACCTGGCGCAGCTGGTCTAGCACGCCGTCCTCGACGGCATTCTCCTCGAAATCCGCTCGCGACGATGCAATCACATCCTCGATTATCTGCGAGTAGACCGCCCCGACAATGCTATTCGACATGGTGAGGAGTGGTTCGTCGTTGCAGCGGAAATGGCGCGAGTAATGTGTGGATGACAGCTGGTGAGCAACTATCTCGAGCTAGAAGGACGCTCGCAGAGAGAGAGAAAAAGAATGCGGATTTGTCGAGGTCGCGGAGTTGGGTGAGCGCCTGTTCGCTTCTTCCGACGTGGATGCGTGATGCAACCGTGATGGAATCCTTCACCGTGTGCACGCGAGATACACCGACGTCCACAAAGGTAGGTCTTTTCGAGTGAACCGAGACTTTGTGCGGTTGTCACAAGCAGGCGATTTCAGCCTATGGTCGCAGTGCTCAGAAAGCAAAATTCGTCTGAGCAAGAAGAGCAGATAGACTTGTTCGTTTCGTTCGCAGCGTTCTGTCCCGACTCGCCGCCTATGTCGTCTTGGTGTTGTCCAAGTAACGTTCGTCACGGTTCGCTTGGTCGTTCTTTCGTTCGTCGTTCGTCATTCGTAGTTCTGTAGTTCTGTAGCTCTGTAGCTCTGTAGCTCTGTAGCTCTGTAGCTCTTTGCAGGCTCCGAAGCACGGAGTGGTCGACTTTTGGAATATAGCGTAGACTTGGCTGGCAAAGGATTGGGATCTGAACAGCAAGTGACTTTTTGGACAGACGGCGTTTGTCTCTTGTCGTGTTGGTCCCTTTTTGTAGTAACCAAGATAAAAAAAAGAAGAAAAAGCACAGAAGAAAAAAGAAAAGCCGTGAAAACAGGCACAATCGCGTCTGAGTTGCGTGGACGTCGACAGTGTTGAAGGAGGCAAGAATGCGTGAAATGCGCGGTGGCCGTTTAAATCGTCTTAGGTTGGGGGGGGGGGGCAAAAGAGGAAAGAGAAAGTGGTTTGTAGACTGCAAGTTTCAATTACCAGCCAGACACTCCGCAATAAACGTAACAGCTTGCCCCGATTAGTCATGGAATTCCCCAGCGCTGCTGTGGGGATTGGGTGGAGGATTACAGCGGTCCCACCTAGCTTCCAGGTGTACAACGCCGATTCATTAGGTCTACTGGCGACAGGTCAAAGGGCAATGGAAAAACAAACGCAAACTTCTTGCTCTCCCCTACTTCACACTGTCTTCTGGCCCTACTTCTAGCCATAAACTCAGCTCAGTACATCTTGTCCAAGAATATCCGTCTTCTGTCCTTCGTCCTCTGCAAATGACGCCAGGATGACAATGGAATATGAGAGAAAGAAAAATTATAAAAAGGGAAACCTTGCGCGTGTCCGTCTTATTCCAGCCGGAGTGAACGTGTGGCCCGTAAGCTGCTGTTGTCGTCGTCTTTCATACTTCATGAACCCAGCCCCGACCCATCCCCAGAACTCCGCGCTGTAAACGATTCCCATCCTAGTCGTCGATATGCCGTGTGGTTTCCCTTGGATTACAGGAAATCCCCGTGGTATGCCGTGCCTCATGAAACCAAATGATATAAATACAATTTCCTAAAAGGAAATATTTATACCTACCGTTGCTGTTGTCGATGTCGCTTTAATTGTCGATGTTGTCGTGATTGTGGTTGTGGTTGTCGAATTGTCGTGGTTGCGAAATTGCCAAATTGTTTTGGTTGCATGGGCATAGACTGAGCTATGGGTTTGCGTATACGGTTAGCGAATGGTCATCTGCTTGACCATATCGGCCTTGCCAGACGACCCGGCACTGCCAGAGCTGGCACCGGCGCCGGCCTTCTTCTCAAAGATCTTCCAGAACTTGAGGCTCTCGTCGGCAGCTGAATCGTTAGCAAGCGTCCTACCAAAGGGGTGAAAATGGNNGGGGGGGGGGGGGGGGGGAACTCACCAGCTGTGGCCAGCATCTGGCCGTCAGGGCTCAGGCAGCTGTGCAGAACACGGCTCTCGTGGGCGGGCACCTCGACGTTGCGCACCAGAGTCGGGTAGCTCCAGATGCTCAGCGAGTTGTCCGGGAAGCCGCTGGTGCTCACGATCTCGCGGTAGCTGGTGCTCCAGCGCAGGCTGGTGACCTGAGAGCCGGTGTCGATGCTGTTGACGCGGGCACCCGACGTGGTGTTCCAAAAGTGGATGTGGCGGTCGTAGGAGCCACCGCCAGTGGCCAGCAGGTTCATGTTCCAGGGGCACCAGGCCAGAGCCTTGACGGCCGCCTTATGGTTGGTCTTGGTGAACTTGGGCACAGCCAGCGAGCGCGCGTCCCAGATGGACACCAGGTTGTCGTTGCCGCCAGTGGCCAGCTGCGCACCGTCCGAGCGCCACTCAAGGCCGCAGACCTCCGACGTGTGCGAGACCAGCTCGGCCACCTTGTGCTCGGCAATGCGGACATCGTGGTTGAAGACCAGGCCGCTGCGGGCGCCGGTCGACAGCAGGTGCTTGTTCCAGCCCATGACGCCGACGCGGGTGTCGTGACCAAGCATGCTGCGCACCTTGATGCCCTCAGCGACGTCCCAGATCTGCACCTCGCCGCTGCCCAGGCCCACGGAAACATAGGCACCGTCGCCGGACCACTTGACGCTGCTCACGTAGGTGTCGGCGCTGGTCTCCAGCAGGCAGTTCACGGAGCCCTCGTCCGCCGACCAGACATACACGTTGCGCTCCAGGCCGATGGCCACCTGGTTGCCCGAGCTCCAGTCCAGCAGGTTGAGGTAGTAGTCGTCAACGAGGCCCGGAGCATCCAGAACCCGCTCCGGAGCCGTGGCAATGCGCCGACGGAACTGCGCCGAGTTGGCGTTGGCCGGCCGCAGCGGGCGGTTGTACTGCTGGCGCAGGTCGATGGGCTTGGACGACTCTGGCGGCGCCGGCTTGAACTGCAGAATGCGCGTGTTGATGTTCACGCCGCATGCGTTGGCCAGCGAGTCCTGGTATGCAATGCTCTGCGGAGACGGCCTCGAGTAGTTTGCTGAGTCATCCTCCTCCTCCTCGCGGTCGCCCAGGTTCAGCGCCTCCAGTGCCGCCAGGGCATCGTCGGTGGCCGCTGACAGAACAGCCGAGCCTTCGCCAGTGCGGCTCTGCGGACGCTGCTTCTCGGAAAAGTCCAGCTTGCCCGAGCCTACGTTGGCAATCGCCGAGCTGGCGCCACGGTTGGGGATGAACCGGTCTGCTGCCGCATACGACAGCGATGTCTTGGTGGTCTTCTGCCGCAGAGGCGCCTTCTTTGTCCGCACGCTGGACGGAGTCTTGACGTGCTGGCCAGTGCCGGTCAGGGAAAAGTCGGACACACCCAGCTCGAGCGCCTTGCGGGGAGTCGGCAGGTTCTGGGCAATGTTGGACTTGGGCGAGTCGCGGTGGGAGGCCTTGGACGCCCGGGCAAAGTGCTGCGACAGGTTGCCACCGTACACAGACTTGGTGCAGATACGGTCGTTAGGGTTGGACTGGCGCTCGGGAGTGAAGGGAGAGGAGTTGAAGTTGGCCGTGGGCTGAGCACCCGCCGCCCGCTGACGAGGAGAAGGGGTCAGGGGCATGCGGCCGCCTGCGGTCCGGGAAGAGAAAAGCCCAGCATGGGACTTGACAGGTGTGGATACAGCTGCAGAAGCCATTGTGAGGAGCGCAGATGCGGTAAGGCAGAGAGCAGTTTTGGGTTTTGTGAGTATGGTAGAAGAGCTTCGCGAAAAGAGTCAAACGAGCTCCAAGAGACGCAAGCTAATGGTTCCTGGATGGGGGAGGTGTATAGCTAGTTCTTTTTTGGTTGGGCTGTTCGAAGGGTCGAGAATAGACAAATGCAGATGCATTCAAGTCGTAAGACAAACAATTGGCTTAGAGCGAAATGTTCTAGTGGACGTTGAATGATTGGGGCCAAAGACAGAGGCAAAAGACAGTGGTTGCAGCGTGCTTCCGGACAGCAGAAAAGCGAACGGACAGCAGAGGTGCTTAGGGTACTCGGAGGGGAGAGATGAGGGTTATGAGGAGAGAAAGCAAAAGAAAAGAGGAAGAGAAGAGCAAGAAGAAAGCGTATAAGTCGGGAGGCTCTGGCTGCCTTTTAACGGCGATGTTTACATTGGGTGGATCCGGTATGGTTGGTCAGGCAACGGGCGACCTGGGAGACGACGGAGGTCCAGCAGTGGGTGCCAACGTCACTGCTGTAGCTTATCGCCCACTGTAAAGCCGCCTGATGGGCCTAGGCAGAGTCGATGTACAACACTGATAACTCCACCGACGCCTGTTGGCAGGGCGGCCACACAAAACCAACATGCCCCTTTCGGCTCTCTTTCCGCAAAACTCACCCTGCAGCCCAAAGAAGGAAAGACCTAAGCCACAAGGCAAGCGCCGCCCCTCCTTGGTAAGTGCGAATAGTCCTTCCTCTTTGCTCCTTCCACCTCCTCCCGTATCTCCTCGACCCGGCCAGCTCCTCCGTATTTCTCCTCACTTCTCGCTGAGAGCGGATATTCCCAAGACTTCTTTTTCACGCCGTCTTTGCAACCCCACAACGGGGCCTATTTTTCTCGCGGAAACGCCTTTCCATTTTTTGATTCGCAGAACGACCAGCGCCGATCCTCTTTTCGCTTGGGAGGTGTCGGTCACTTGCGTGTCTGCTTCTTCAGCCGGTCTTTCTTTCTACGCGTCTGGCCTGCGGTCTAATATAAGCCTTGCGAATACCGCCGAATTAGACATATTTCTTTTCCGTGCCCACACCCTCTATAAAGACGAGTACATGCAAAGCCACGCAATCTCAGCACGTCGCTGACCCGCCACATCTGCACGCGCTCGAAGCCGTCATACATCGTACATAGCAATCACGGAAGCCGTGCCGACAACGGCTACGCTACAGGCAAAGCACCCAGGAAGACCAATAAAACGGTTCGTGGACGGCCCGAAAACGAGGAAAATTGAGCAGCAGCCATGACAGGCGCAAGCGAGAGCCCCAAGGAAGACGCGGCCACCAAGGCCACACGGGAGGAGCTGAGGCAAACGGCCATCTCCGACAAGCAGCCAGCGACAGGGACGACGGACGGAAACGGCACGCGAGGCCGGGAAGCCACGCCTGAAAATGCGGTGATTCTCAGCGGCGATGACCACGACCAGCACGACGAGCTGCGCGAGCAGGTGTCGTCGCCCAAGAAAAAGCGCGCGCACGACGAGGTCGACAACGACGACGACGCAGCCAACGCCGAGGATGGTCCAAGAAAACGAGACGACTCCAAGGCGGCCTCCGACGCGGGCCGCGACTCGTCCTCTGTGGCTGCCGCCCCTCTCCTCGATTCATCCAATGCCAGCGACAATGCCAGCCGCACCGATCGGGCCGAGCCAGAGAAAAAACGAGCGCGCGACGGAGAGCCGCTGGACGCAAACGTGAGTGCTACGAATCCCGCAAGCGCCATGTGTGCTATATTGTGCCGCTTTGGCCTCTTCCGACTAGTTGCTGACTTTTTGACTTTTGCTGTTCCTAGGCCGCGTCTGGTGCCGACAAGACCAGCAGCGAAGCGACGACCGCAACCGCCGAAGACGACAAGCCCGCTACTACGTCGGGTCCCGCCTTTGCCTCCTCCGGATTTGCCAAATTGGCCACCTCTGCGTCCCCATTTGGCGTAATGGGCGGTTCTGCAGCGTCCGGGAAACCCTCCCTATTCGGTTCCTCGTCGTCGGCTGCCTCACCATTTGGGGCATTGGGTGGCAGTGCTGTGGCCGTTAAGCCGGCGACCGCTCCGGCTACAACTGCGGCCTCATCGACTCCCAAGCTCAGTTTCGGTGGCGGATCAGCGTCGCCATTTGCCGGTTTACAGACTCCCGCCACTTCGAGTGTTTTTGGCAGCACATTCGGGGCAGCAGCCGGCGCCAAGCCCGGCTTTGGTGGCATCGGGAGTGGTTTTGGAGGGGGCAGCGGCTTTGGCGGTTCCGTGCTTGGACCGCGGCTTACCAGCTTTGCGAAACCCGGCGAACCGTTCAAGAACAGCAAGCCCGCGAGGCCATTTGGCGCACCCGAAACCGATGAAGAAGGCAGCGGTGACGAGGATAAGGCATCTGGAGACGAAGATGAGGATGGAGAGGGTGCTGAAGACAAGGATGGCGCCGGGGAGGCTAAGAAGCAACCTGCTGCGGAAGAAAAGAAGAAGGTCAAGCTCCAGAAAGGTAAGTGTTCGGAACACGTCCTGTGTTGCATATTGCACATATTGCAGACAGGCATCGAAAATACTAACCTCAACAGTGACGGTCGACGATGGAGAAGCTGGCGAGGCTACACTATTGCAAGTGCGCTCTCGGATGTACTACCTCGACAAGGACCTAGGGGGCTGGAAGGAGCGGGGGGCAGGCATGCTGAAGATCAACGTCCCGGAGCGCTGTGTGTCGTTTGACCACGACGGCAGCGCCATTCCAGCTTCGTTCGATGCATCGACACTCGAGCAAGGAGACTCAGACGAGGAAGAAGAAGAAGACAGCGACGACGGCGACGACGGAGACGGCAAATCCCCAAAGGGCACAAACGGTGTGGCCAAGCCGGCGGCGACTCCGAAGCGTACCGTTGTGCGCCTTATTTTGCGCCAGGATTCTACGCACCGAGTCCTCCTCAACACTGTAGTTTTAGCCTCAGCCGAGTTCAAAGAGCGCCAGACGCTGAAAGCATCGACCATCCTATTCACAGCCTTTGAAGGTCCGACTGGCGCGCCCGTCAGTGTCCAGATGAAGGTGTGTTTGCACGTGCCGTTTTGCCGTTTTCCTTTGCGTTTTGCTGTATCATGGAATTCTAATTTTGTGGCTGGTACTAGATGAGCATGGCCAACGCCAGTACATTCCTGACGACGATTGAGGGCATCCAGAAGGAGCTCCGTGGAGACTGAAGGAAGATATATTTTTTGTCCGTAGAACGATGCCACAATTCCGGATGAACCCAACCAAAACTTTGCGGACGAAACGTGGGGGTGCTCGCCTCTGCCCAAGCAAGCCGCTTCGGCCAGCCAAAAAAAACCCTTGCCTTTTACGGCGGGCCCTCCTAGTATAGGAGCTCTCGGTTATGGGACGAGAACGATGAGCATGAAGAACGTCTCGTCTGTGGCAGGCTAGCAGCAGGTAGTTTGTCGGCTCTGCGTTTTGAGCGAAGAGCTGGAGGGATATGGGGTACAGAAAAGGAGAACAGGAGTCCCGGGGAACCAGAGTCTTTCGGTTTGGATGGCCAGGTCAGCGGCCGTGTTGGGGAACAAGCTGAAGCCGAGGAATAAGGCTAGAGGGTCATGACAAAATGGGTAGAGGAGTTGAGACGACTGCATATATGTGCAATATTTCCATCCCAATTCGTTGTTTTTCTTCCTTTTTCATTGTTTTGTGTCCGGCTACAGGCTATGGGCGGGATGGAGCGGTTTACAGGCACGGGCGGTAGCTGCTGAATGTTGTTGTCGTTAACAACCTGTTGTTGGCTTGGGTGGCAAAAAGCCGATATAATCGCCAATAACAACTTCATACGGACAGACCATGGGAACAGCCCAAAATGACTATAAAAATACCTTAAAGTACTTTGTTTCTGTGTCTTCCTTATCATGTGCGATTGAAGTAGGCTGTATTGTGCGATAGGCATGAGCCTTGTTGGGTACAGCAGGATTTTTTGAGCTTTTGTATGGGTGTAAAAATTGGTCCGAAATGGTGCATAACTCCGTTCCACGAGTTTCTATCGCCATCACCAACCAAAACGGCCATATATTGCCTCCCACCCAGTCCCTTTCTTCTGGGAGGTTTCTTTGGAAGACGCGAGGCTTTATTGGTGATTCTACACCTATTGTTTGGAATGGAATCGTAAAAGGTGCACCCAGAAGCCATATCGCCACACACGGCCACAAAAAATGGCGTCTTCAGACAAGGGCGAAGCCGCCTCAGCAGCCGACGCCATGGCTCAGGACGCAGCGTCGCCGCCGAGCCAGTCCGCAGGAGACACAGCGGCGATCGCCAAGATCGAGCAGTTGTTGCGCGTCAAGGATGACACGGCGCGCTTTGTGGCGCTGGCGCTGCTGAAAGCCGTCCTGGACAATAGCTATGCGGCGGCCGCGAAGGAAAAGCCGGCGGAGTCTGGCGATGCCACCGATGCTGCCGATCTGCCAGAGTCTGGTGCAGAGGCAGAAGCACAAAACAGCACGCTATCGCCCGCCACGGTGATCCGGCTCTGGGACGCGCTGCCGGCCAAGTTTCTCGACCGGCTGTTGCGGACAGGCCTCGGCGGCGCGACCTCGACAGCATCGACATCGACATCGACATCGACATCGTCCTCGACACCCGCTTCCACGCCTCGCGCCGACGCAGCCAACATGCGCGACCTTGCTGTGGCTGTTGTGCATGCCTTTGCCGTGCACCTTTTGCCAGACGAGCGTCGCGGGGACCCGAAGCTGGTCGGCCGGATTCCGCTGCTTGTGGCGTCGTTGCTGGGTGCCGGGGAGCGGAAAGACAGCAAAGGAAAGGGCCACGCCCACAACACCACAGCCACCGCAGATGCGACCCAAGACACGCAGACGCTCATCCTGCAGACGCTGGCTACGCTGGCTGGCCGGCCTGAGGGCGCGGCTGTGCTCAATCGTGCCTCGGCCGTCCCGGACCTCAGCCCGTTGACAGAGCTGGCGCCGGCGCAGCCGCTGGTGCTGGACATTTTGCTGTGCGCCTGGCTGTACGGCCTGCTGGGGATGCACGCTACGGCCGGAGAGCCGGACCCGGCTCTGTCGCAGAGCACACGAGCGCGCATCGATGCCACGCTGCCATCGCTGGTGGCCGCCTTCAAGGGCACCGACGGCGTGACCCTACTCGATTTTCTGGCCAAGCTGTTGCGCAACGCCAGTGCTTTTTCGGAGAGTGCCACGTCTGCCTCTTTTTTTCCTTCGTCGTCGTCGTCGTCGTCGCCCTCTCCTTCCTCCTCCTCACTCCTCCCTACCCCCAACGCCGCCTGGATGCGCCCCGTCGTCGACGTTGTACGGCGCCTGGTGGCTAGCCGCCCAACTCCGGTCGCTCGTGCTGCCTATACGCACGTCTCGGCTGCTCTGCTGCGAGCCTATCCGGCAGCGTCGGTGCCATTGCTCTTTGGCCCTGGCGACCCGAGAGGCGCAGGCAGCGCGGAGACAGCGGACGCCCCGCCGTTTGCCTACTTGTTCGTCAGCCTCCTGCTTGTCGATATCCGCGCCACTCTCCCCGGCCTGCTGTCCCAGCTCAACAGCCCGGGCTATGCGGCGATCGCCTCGCGGCTGACGTCTGTGTTTGACATTCTCTCGGCCTTTATCGGCTATCTCGTGCGGAGTCTTGACGAGGACGAGGAGGATGTTCACGCAAACAATGCAAGTAAACCAACAACGACCGCCCTCGTCCTCCCGCCCGACCGCCTGCTACGGCTGCACACGACCATCTCGGAAGCCCTTTCTGTCACAGCCGAGCACCTGCGCGACCGCTGGGATGCGTCCGTGGCCGGTGCTCCTGGCCTACATCCCGAAGCGTGGCTGCGCAGGGACGGCACCCGCGGCGACTCGGTCGGGCCGCCGCTGGCGTGGGACTCGGCGCAGGCCGATGCTGTTGTCGCGCGAGATCCGCTGGTACTGGCAGCGCTGCGGGCGCTGTCGCTGTGGCTGCGCGAAGACGACCACGGCAAGCTGCGGCGCGAAGCAGCTGCACTGACAGACATGCTGCTGGATTTGTATGTAGAGAGCGGCGGTGGCGGCGCAGGCCAGCTCGACTTCCGCCGGGCTGTGCTCGTTGCGTTAGAGGGCACGACGTCGCCATCGTCATCCAAAGCCCCAGGAGGAACAGCCGGCGGCGAGTACGGCGAAGAGGACGAGTTTGACGACGAAGACCTCGACGGCGAGATTCGCGGCGTCACAGCGTTGCTGAACCACGACGGCTGGGGCATTCTCACCAAGGACCTCTTGAGGATCCTGCAGACTTCGCCGGCGACGGCAGCTGGAGCCGGCATAGCCGCCGAAGCAGAGCGCGGCATTGAGATCGTCCGCGTGCTGCTGCCCATTGCAGAGCGCGAGCAGCCAGGCACTCGTGAAGCATGGATGGATATCGTGACACTGGTGGCAGCTTGGAGCGGTCCAGAGACTGCTGCCCAAGTCGATCGAGACGTCGCAGCCGTGGTGGCCGAGTTCCGCGTCGCCGTCTTCCAGCTTGTCACGACTCTCTTTGTCAACGCCCACCCTGCTGTCCGCCGCCGCTATATGCTGTCCATTGGCGCAGTCATGACTCTCGTACGACAGGTGCGCCCGACGCTCAACCCGTCACTGATTGGGCCAGCTAGTGTAGGCCTCGTGGAAGACCTTGACGACGTGTTGGACACCTTGAACGACCTCCGCCGATGACACACGGTGGTTGTATGTTTATAAAGCCTCATATCGTTGCGAAGTGTTACCAAGATTCACCAAAATATCACAAATGTCCAAAAAAAAATAGGAAAATAAATAATAAGAAGTCTCGAATTGTCAAAGACTCGACGCGATATCCATTCTCGACGAGCACTCTCTTCCTAAACCTATGCGCCGGAGTAGACTGGGCTGGACTGACGTGCACGTGCGTGCAACTCCTGCGCTGGAGATGGCTTGTCTGTTCAACAAAACCTCTGCACTATGCTACCGAGACTGCCTTGTTCTGTTTTTGCAGGCTGATTCACACCTATCTCTTAGGGGTCCTCTAGAATCTCCTGCCCCAACAAGCAGAGCTCCCAACGGCAAAACACACATCCTGCAGTAGAATTGTGGCTTTACTCTTTCTTGTCGACAGAACTTGTCTTCGTTCCAGCACCAAAAGATTTTTTTTCATACATGGGGAGAAAATTACAAGGGTGTGTGACAGGGGGGATATAAAGACGCGCATGAGAGATGGTGAGTACCAGAGAAACCCAAACAAACATGATGAACAATATAAATAACAAGAACGGAAACACAAAAAATCGAACGGAAGGGTTGTGTGCGGGAAGAAAACCAATAGCATGTAATCAAAGTGGTTAAAACCTGGTAAACACAAGAGAACAGGAGAATAAGGAGCAAGCAGCAGAAAGCAAATGAGCAATGAGCAAATGAACGAAATTAAATCAAAAATATGCCTGCCAATGGGCAATTACAACAAGTAGTCAATTTATATCGCCTGGTCGGATCGGGCTGGCACTGGGCCTTCCGGCCGTCCGGCCGTCTTCCACACCACCTCGTCATTAGTTGGCCACCTCTTCCTCCACCCAGCCGTTCAGTCCGCCCTGAATGGCCAGGCCGAACCCAGAGCCCATGCCGCCAAAGCTGGCCTGGTACTGGTGGCCGCGGCGCTCCGGCTCGCCGGTTGACCCGGGAATGCTGCTCGGGCTGGTGCCGCCGTTCTCAAAGCCCGGAGCCAGCACCGGCAGGCTCACCGCGCGGTTGTGCTGCCCACGCGGGTTGCCCGGCGCCAGCAGACCGCCAATTGTGGTCGTGCTGTTCCCCGACGTCGCGCCGTTGGTCACGAAGCCGTTGGACATGCTGGCCGATTGCTGGTGGCCCGAAATGATAGGGCCCTGCGACATCTCCATGCCAAGCTCCGCGGCCGGCGACGCGGCCGTGCCAAACAGAGCCGCCTGCTGGGCCACCAGCACCTGGTGCTGCTGGTGTTGCTGGTGCTGCGCCTGCTGCGACACGTGGCTCAGGTACATCGTCAAGGCGCTGTTAGTCGCGTTGAACAGCGTCGCTGACTGCGTGTTGCCCGGCGACGTCGCGTTGGTCGGAGACCCGCTGTTCTGGCTCGAGGCGTTGGGCGGCGGCGACGGAATGCTGCTGGTCTCGCCACGCGGCGACGGTGCCTGGCCATTGCTGCCATTGCTGCCGTTCTGCTGCTGCTGCAGCTGCCGCGGTGCGTTGCCGCAGCGGTCCTTGCCGAAGTTGACCTTGAACTTCTTGTACTCCTCCTTGCTGCGCACCGCCTCGATCGCCTTGATCGCGTTGGCAATATTGGTGAAGTTGACAAACGCACAGCTCTTCTCCCGCAGCGCATTCACCAGCTCGATCTCGCCGTACTCGGTAAAGTCCTGCCGCAGACGCTCCTCCGTCCACGTCTCGTCCAGGTTGCCAATGTACACGTTGCGCGACGCGCCGCCGCTGACCGCCAACGCAATCGCAGGCGGCAGCGCCCCCGAGTGCTTGCCCCAGCCAATCTTGAGCCGCCGGTTGTGGATCATCAGGCCCTGCAGGTTGCTGAGCGCATAGAACGATGCCGCTGCCGTCGGGTCGATGAACGTCACAAAGCAGATGTGCTTATCCGGGATGTACCGGATGTGGTGCAGCAGCCCACCCCGGACCACGTTGCAGATCTCTTCGATCGTCGTCTCCGGGTGGATGTTGCCTAGGTATATTGTGCGGTTGCCCAGGTTCGTGATACCGCCAGCCGTCGTCGCCACCGCTGCCGCCGCCACCGACTGCTGGGCCAGCGCGTTGGAAATCACATCCCGGTCCGCGCCCGTCAGCATGTGCGCATACCCCGGAGCAATGCCTAGGTACTGCGCCGCGTTCTGCTGCTGCGTCTTCGACACATACGCACAGCGGTCCTTGCCGTAGTACACGCGGCGCGGGTTCTGCCACTTAGCCTCCTGCGGCAGCTGCGTCACGGCCTTAATCGCGTTCGAGATCGACAGGAAGTGCACAAACGCAATGTTCTTCTCCCGCACCAGCTTGATCGTGTCAATTGCGCCAAACTTGCCCAGGTCCTCGCGCAGCTCCTCCTCCGTCAACTCGTCCGGCAGGCTGCCTAGGTACACATTGCGCGAAGCCCCCGACTGCTGGACAGCAACAGCCACAGACGACGGCACCGGCGACGGCTTTCCCCAGCCCACCTTGATGTCCTGACCCTTGATGCAGAGCTTCTTTAGGATGGCATCAGAATGGAAGTGCGTGGCTGAGCTGGCATCCAGGAACGAGATGAAAGCACAGTTCTTGTCCGGCAGCAGACGGACGGACTCGATCTGTCCGCTGCGCACATGACCCAGAATCTCCTCGGCAGGCGTGTCCGCCGGGATGTTGCCGAGGTAGACCGTCCGGCTGGTGCCTCCAACCAGACCAGGCGTGAGAGCCACCGGAGAGGTCGACTGCAGAGGCACCTGGATCTGGCCGCCCATGTTGTTGAAAGCCGCATTCGGAGACTGGGGCGAGTAGAACTGGGGGGCACCATAGGTCGACGGCGACACAATCGTCTGGAAAGCCTGAGGGGACATGGCCTGCTGCACCGGGCTCTGCTGGCCATGCTGGCCGTTTCCGTTAGCCTGCCCATTCAAGTGCTGCTGGGCCGCTTGCTGAGCGGCCTGTTGAGCGGCCACATGCTGCTGCATCTGCTGAGCCTGCTGGAACCCAAGCTGGCCCTGGAACTGCGAGGTGGCAAAAGCGGCCGGCGTCCCGGGTTGGAAAGGCGAGCCCAGGAGCAGCTGCGATGGCAGCAGTTGCGTGAACTGCATGTCGAAGGCCGTTCCCGGCGTTGTCATGTCGGCGGCGGCAGCAGGGGGGGCAGGCTGGGTCATCGACTGGGTATTGATGCTGGGAATGTTAGCACGGCTGCGAGGATGGCGGTCGCCAAAGCCGCTGATGTTGGACGTAAAGGCTCCGTGAGAGAACCCGGTATCGCTGTTCGACGGTTTCGACGCATGGCCGAAGCGGGCATTGCCGGTGCTAGGCTGCCCGACTGGACCGTTCATGTCGTGCATCCCGAGCAGATGAGGGGGGACGAGGCTGTCCCGAGCGACGTGAGATAGAACCGCCGTTTTGGAAGTGGGAGTGCCTTGGGGAGGCACAGAAAGGGAAACCGGTGTAAAGAAGGGCGAGAGGCTCGAAATACGTGACGGAGACGAAACCACGCGAGTATTTGAATGTGAAGCCAGAGCCGCTACAGGTTGTAATCCGAAAGGCGAGAATCAGCGAAGCGTAATTAGGTGTATGTGAAGCAATTCTCGACGGCCGGTGACGGGAATATCGTCCTCGTAGACAGAGACCGAAATATTAATATATACAGGGAAACGAGAGCTCGCCGGGCGATGAAGTAGAAGAAAATGTCGTGGTTAGCGGGTGGCAAGGCAGCAATGCAGGTAGCTGTAATAGCCTGTATGGTCGAGCAAGAAGGGGTCGAGGAAAAAGCGTTCAAATGGCGTTGAAAAAAATATCGATTAAGATACGGTGGTGGTGCAGCAACACTCAGAATCCAGAGGAATACCGAGCGGGAGACCAAGCGAGTGACTGAAGAAACAAGAAACAAGAGAAGAGAAAAAGGAAAAAAGAGAAAAGAAGAAGGACGAAGAAAGAAGAGGAAGGGGAGCCAAGAGAAGAAGTCAAAGTGGCCACGAGGAGATAATCGGGTGGTAAGAAAGAGAAGAGAGAGAGAGGAAAGAAAAGAGCAAGACCGAAGAAATTAAAGAGAGTGCAAAAAAGATGAAAAGCGAGAGACAAGAGAAAATAGGAGTTGAGCGAGCGGACCGGGGGGAGGAGAGAAGCGGATCTCGAGGAGAAGAAAGAGAGAGGTTATGGAGTAAATGAGAGAAAGACAGGTACAGAATGTACCATAGTAGTAGCGAGGTTCGAGTGTGGCTAGGGGGCCTTGGAGAGGATTGGGAGAAAAGGGGGGAAGCATGTCCCGTTGATGGTAGTGTGTCGATTGCCCAATGCGGACAGGAGACTTTTAATTGGGGCGCGCTAAGTTTAATGAGGCCCGTTCAGGGGAAACCGGCGCTGGATATTGGGTGGGAAGGGACCTGGGACGCCCATAACAGGCACACATATGTCGCTGGTTACAGCACACACAGCCAAAGCAAGCTAAGCGGGCAAAGGGAAAAAGGACTTGTACATTGGTAGTTGTTATGGTGCCTGATGGACGATCTGTTCGATCACTTCACCAGCAAGCAGTACAGAAAGAGGCCACGCAGCACAAGAATGGGAAGCGAGAGAGAGAAGCACAAGGCGGCCGCCAGCACAGAAAACAGGAGCCCTGGCAGCATAACACAGAGCAATGGCACGGAGAAGGGGAGCACGGCAGATTAGCAGCAAAGACGAGCATTGGCGCTGGAGACACAACGGGTCGCTGTAAGAGAGACCCACTCTTGTTGGCTGCCATAACGGCCAGGATGGTCTTGGAAGCGTTGCTCCAAGTCATCAGCAAACACACGCTTGCTGTGTTGTCGGTAAGGTGAGCTTTGTTTCTGGGGGCCTTTGTCGTGCTGTTCTCTGTTTTTCGCGCCCCGTTGCCACACTGATGCTTGCGGAACAATTGTAGCCTTCTGTTTGATTGTGCATGCGAGACTCGAGCTGTGTGGTCGAAGGGAGAAGTCGAGCGGGGGATAAATAGCGAGCCTGTGTGGCTACCGCTCAGGCAGGGAGCAATGTAATAAAGGCGGGTGGAGGAGCAAGAACAGGCGCGGGAAGCGGAAGACACAGTGGTAGGATGCCAGCGTAGAAAATAAGACGTCTTCACAGAGCAAGAAGAAGAGCCACGTTCCTGGCAACTATGTCCTCAATAGCTGATATTCATGCAACCAGGCCGATTGTAGCAGGGCATTCACTCGTAAGGCAGGAACACGGCCGCCACTTCCCTTGCTGGGACAGGCACACGATCTCACTTCCTGGGCACCAACACAAACGGAAGCTGCGAAGCTTACTCGTAGTGACCCGCCCAGGGTCCTTCAGCCTTTGCTCTTTGGCATCACTCGCCGCATTCGTCAGCCTATCACCTTCGTGCTCAAACACAATATCGCGCACACATACGCACACAAACGCACACACGCACACCACACACGCTCCTTGCTAGCACCCACATACCATGCGCTAGATGATACATCATATGAGCACGGCACGCCGCATATGTTCAAACCCGGAGTGCATACATTTACAAAGGGGGGCCGCCGCTATCCCGTGCCTGGGAAACGGGATGGAGAGCTGTTCGCTCATCCGATTCTACATACTCGTAGTGGGTGCCGAACAAGGCCGTTGAGTATGCCAGACTCTCATTCTCGATGACCTTTTTGCCAGTCGTTCTCGTGCCTGGCCGCTCCCTGATCGCCCTCGAGCCGTGGCCTGTTTCTTGATCGGCAGGCTGAGTCGGATCAGGATCACCCTTTTGTCTGTGGTACCTGGATCGTAGGGATGGGCCAGCGTTAGGTAGCAGGAGGATAATAATAGACGCCAGGCCAGCCAGGACAGTTCCTCTCAAGCGGGCCCTCTTTGCATAAAATGGTCTGGCCAGGCCCCCGCACAGCCTCAGGAAACAGGACGGGGCGAAGGGGAAAGGGGGCCGAATGGTTGAGACCCGACATCGTGGGACTCCGAGTGGCTACGGAGGAAAAAACAATAGCCTACGGAGCATCAGAAAATATATCTACGATGTAGTGTAAGTACGTCGTCCTCTGTACATACGCGTATGCGGAAATGCACGAGCATTGCTATACGGAGCACTCCGTACTCTCCCTGGCATCTCTGTTCCACATCTGCAAACCTGCCGTGTTTTAGGCCAATTTAGCTCTACGACTTTCCCTCGTTGAACATGGCCAGAAATAGCCCCTGGATGCAGAAGAACAGAGAGAGAGAGAGAGAGAAGGGACAAGGTAACAGTGTACGACTGCGCGTACTCGTAGGTACTACTTCGCAGTCGCGGCGCACAGGAGGGTGGCATCGCACAGACAACTGCTATCCAAATGACGGCCGCAACTTGCTTTAGAGTGTGATTCTTCCGTATTGGTTCCTTGCATGTCGCTGGCGTCTGGTGGGCCATTGAGGCGACGAGAAAGCTGAGAGAACAGCCGTTAAGGGCGGCTCTACGACAAGCGATTGGATGGAGATTAGACCGTGCCAGGCTGTTTGCAAGGGGTCAGGACCGAAACGGTACTTGGTCTGTCATGGGAAAACGACCGAGTTCGAGGCAGCCGTCGACAGACTGTAAAAACGCCTACGAGTACGGCGTCCCATTATGCAGGCGATTCTTCCGTACGTACTCGTATACTAACCCATTCCAATTCGACTACTCGTATGTGGTGTACAACTACTCGCTGCTAGCTGTACGCGGCGAGACGGCGCGCAGTTATCTCTCAAGGCCCCATTCCCGGCAGCCAAATATTTGCGCTGTTCCACTCTTGTCTGCCGTATTCTTCTGATCCTTCGAGCTCCTGAACACACCCGCGCGTCCGTTGTTTGCCAGTCCCCTATGCCATGAGAAATGGTGGCAGAATAATAGGATCGCCAGCAGGAGGAGAGGGAATCGTCCCGGGGAACCAGCAACAATGTCGAGAGCCCAGGATCGACGCCATCAGGCACTTGCCATGGGATTCCGCATCGACGGGGCACGACTACAGGCCAAGCATGTGCAGGGGTTCAACAAATGTGCTCGTACTGGAAGTATGCCAATGCAGGAACAACGCGCTAAAGAAGGGCGAGGCGCCGAGGGGGGAAAAAGAAAGACGTTAACAAAGCCCGCGAGGAAGCGCTAATATGGCGAAAAATATGATAATTTACCAATGCAAGAAAAGTACACAACCCACACGCCATCGTGTTTGGGGCGCAGGCAGGGGCAGATCTCCATGCTGAATACGGGCCCCTGTTTTTGGGCTCCCAATTGCCCACCAGACTCCGCAGCCACTGTTCCGTAAAGGCGTACGGGTACACTGTGGTATCTGGTATGAACAAGAATAACTACGAGCACGGAGCAAATGCTCGGACGCAGTACGGAGACGTAGTAGCTACGATATACGACTATCTAAAATTGACCGCCGTAGAGGCCGTAATCAGCTCCTGAGATAGTTTCGTGTAGTTAGATGACAAGGGCGAAGCGCACCTCTAGAAGCAGCGCCAGTGCCAGCCCTCGCTCATCGCTCCTCGCTCCTCGTTTCTTGTTCCTCGTTCCTCGTTCCTTGTATTACGAGAACAAATGGCGATACAGACTCACACACGCGCTCTGGCCCATAGTACGGGTGAGACACCTGTTTTTTTGCAACCGATTCTGGCCCACTATGTGGAATGGCCCCTAGCCTATCTAGGATAGCAACCTAGAGACATGGCGCGCCAAAATAGGAACCAGTCGTCCCCTCGTTTGACAAGAAGCAGTTGGGAGCGACTGGGAAAATACGCGGATATGATATCGGCAAAGGCGTCCAGGGAAGAAGAAATGGGATAGGCTGATTGACTGTCTTTTCGCCATTTGCAGTCAATCCTCTCCGTTCAATGCGCCCTGTCCATCTTACACGCTTCATGGACCACGAATGAAGCTCCGTGGAGCGTCTTTCTCCCTGCATCACAAACACGCGAGACCAGGAACAGGGACAGGAGGAGGAGGGAAAAAGAATCGAAGGGAGCCGAAGAAAATGGAATGAGAATGGCCTATGCTGGTCCCAAAGCGTTGGGTCCTTGCCCGGTCGATAGGCGAGAAGACGTCTCACCTTTGACGCCGGAAGAGTTGTGAGCGCCTATACGAAGCGGCGTGGCGCAACGTCCTCTCCTTCATGAAATTGCAGTGTTAGGCTAGGTAGGGTAGGGAGGGAGAGGTCAAGGCTGCATCTTATTCATAGCTCGTATTCGTTGGCAGCAAAAAGGTGCGTGCCGCAGACAAGACGCCACTTCGTACTCGGGGCGAGCCCCCAAGTATAGACTGTTTACGCATAAACACAACTTTCGAAACCAGGATCCATCCCTCAACGTCCGCTCGCCACCTCGCTTCGTTGTTCAGTCCGCAGTTATGCCGCACATACTCCGTGGCTCCTTCATCGTTCACTTCGTCAGCCGGGTAAGTCCCTACTCGTACGCTCGCTCGCTTCACAGCTCGCCCACCGCCAGGATCTCCTCGTCCGGCACAGCGCCGCCCACCCGACCCTCCTTGCCCATCTCGGCCAGGCCCTTCTTGACCATCGACGTCAGGATCTCGTAGACCACCTGGGCCCCCGCCAGCGCCGTCTCCTCGCCTGCGCCCTGGTAGGCCGGGGCCACCTCGACGATATCGGCGCCGACAATGTTGAGGCCCTCGAGGCCGCGCAGCACGCGGATCAGCTCGCGCGTCGTCCAGCCGCCGGGCTCCGGGGTGCCGGTGCCGGGCGCAAAGGCCGGGTCTAGCACGTCAATGTCGACCGACAGGTACACGGGGTCGTTGAAGCCCTTGCCGTCCTCGCCGCCAATCTGCGCCAGGATCGACTGGATGATGCCGGCTGGGCCGCCGAGGTCGTCCATGTCGTCGGCGCTCAGGCGCACCCAGTTCTGGGCCGTGTCGGCGTCGTAGTCCTCAAAGGTGTCACCCGTCAGCCGCGTGCGCAGGCCCGCGTGCACCGACGGCCGCACCGTGCTGTTGACCAGCAGGCCCTCCTGGCCCGCCAGCCAGAACATGGATCCGTGGTTGAACTGCGCCTGGTCCGACGGCCACGCCGAGGGGTACTTGCCGGGATGCCACGTATCCAGGTGGGCTGGATGCGGTTAGCAGGGACTGCACGGCGTGAGAAGGGGGGAGAGAGAGCGAGACTGGTCAACGCACCATCAAAATGAATCACCCGCAGAGGCTCGCCGTAGATTGCCCGCAGCGACCGGAGCGCCGGAAGTGCTAGGCTGTGATCGCCGCCGAGGGTGATGAGGCGAGGCTTGTTGAGCACTTCGGGCGAGGCCGGCTTGCGCGAGCCCAGCTCCGTAAAGGCAGCGGTCATCTGCGTGAGGGCCATGGCATTGTCCATGGGCGTGATGGGGATGTCGCCGCAGTCCAGCACCTTGGCCCAGCTGCGATACGGGTTGATGCCGGCCCGCTGGTTGAAGCCCCGGAGAGCCGTCTGCCGCGACGAGGCCTGACGAATGGCCCGAGGACCGAACCGGGCCCCAGGACGGTACGACACGGCGGTGTCGAACGGAGCGCCGATGATGGCAATGTCGTACAGCGAAGACGGCGTCGTCAGGCACTTGACATACTGCAGATGCGCAAACGAGCCGATGCCGTTGAATCCCCACTGTCACGAAGCCTTGTCAGCCGATTGCGTCTTCGAAGCCCTGGACTGTTGTGCGTATGGCCCGTGTCGTCATACCTCTTCTCCCCATTTCCGCTCCAGGTCGGCCAGCTGCTCGGCGGTGTAGGGCGTCTCGTCCTGAGCATGGTTGTGGAAGTTGCAGGCTTGCGTCGGCACAAGAGTCGAGGCGGCCGTGATGGCCAGCAGCCACGAGCGAAGGCTGCTGTTCCACATGTCTAAAAGAATCTACTTGTAGTATCACGAGTGCCAAGAGCAGAAAGACGGATGCAGGTTCTAGAAATTAGAGATAACGCGCAAGACAAAATGCACGAGCACAACGGACATGCAGCCGTCTTAAAGGAAACCAAGGTGCCGTCAAACTCCACAGCTCTCCGATCGGCCTGGTTGGAGCTAAACTAGAAGGGAAAAACTCGCCAACAAAGAAGAGCAGCTATTTTATCTGAGGAAGCCGTCAGCGAAGGGCCGGGGCGAACACCAGCATCCTCCATCTCTTTGCAGCAAACGCAGATAAGAAAGCTCAACCCCACTCTCATGGAAAAATAATACAGGCGAGGCTAACGACTCCGAGCCCCCAGAAACCCAAAAAGGCGGCACAGATCCCGGAGCAAACTGTTGATTTCGCCATTGGGGGAGCTTAACTCCTCTGTCGTGATTGGCGGCGACCCCATGGCAAAGCCACGGTGACGAGAAGATGGGGCCGCTGGTTTGCGTTCTTCCCACAACGTAGCTTTGCCAATTGCCATCTGCTGCGTAGAAAGCGTACGGTAGAAAAGACACCGCACAATGCCTAGTGGTTCGGCTCGGCTTTCCCCATCGAGACACTACCCTTTTTCTCCACATTGCTTGTTCGAACAAACCGCAAAAGAGCAGGTACGAGCAAACATCCCCAGTGCTAGATAACGGGGGCTGCGCAGCTAGGGTCATAGATATGACAGGAACGTGGCGAGAGCCGGGGCCGCTGGTCGGAGGACGTAAACTCTTTGTCACCGAATGAGCTCTCGCTGCAACAATTACATAACAGGAGGAAATTGTGGTAGAGTAAAGTATTCACCACGAGACAATACCAGGACACAGCTAATTAAGGAAATGAAAGGAAAGAAAGATTCAATTGCACTCCATATCGCCAAACTTTGACCTATATTAACGAAACGGAAAAGAAATGAGCAGACAAGAAAACCACAAGATATTGGAAAAGAAACCACACACAAAAACAAGGAGAATTCCGCAACGTCAAATAAACAAAAGGGAAGGGAATAGAAAAAACACAAGGGAAGGCATGCAGACAAGATGCTAAAACCTCGATGACCATGCGATGCTTCACCAGCTTCCCCCAGCTCGATGTGAAGGAATGTGAACGAATTGCCTTGGCACTGATAGAGGAAGCAGAATGCGGAAACCTGGGGTAGCGTTCACGCGGACACGATGCCAAGAATTGCAATGACTTCCCACTCCCTTTGCTCACTCCCATGGCCACATTCTGGTTCCGTTCCCTGGCACTCAATGACATGCCACCGAACCCTTTCAGCTTGGCGACAACCATGGGTTGATAAGACATCTCGCTTCCTTCCCTCCATCCTCTCAGCTCCTGTCGATAATTTGCGACCGCGCTCCCAGATGGCTGCTCTAAATCTGAAAGCCTCACGAGGGGTCACTAAAGGCCGCCCTTTGTTGCTTGGCTCCCTGCCCGATTCTAGCACAAACGACGCCTGATATATATGTACTGCTCTCCGCACAACGTTATGTGGCTGCCCAAGTAGTCACCGCAAGATTCAAGTGAACCCATTCTGACGAGAAAATCCTCGTCGTGGCCTAGAGACAAGTAGAACTTCTGTCCGTTACCGATGGCTGTTGTGATGGGTCCGTGGAGACAAGAAGGATAACATTGAAATTTTGGCCATTCAGTAAACAAAAACGAAACAAGAAGCAGAAAAATGATGAAGAGGGGGTGGGTGTGTGTGTCACCCGAGAAAGAAGGGAGTGTAAGTAGAGGGCAGAGAAAGTAAACGAAAAAAGAAAAAGGAAGCTAATAGGCCACGGCTTGGTATCAAGAGAATGGGAACGAAGAATCTCAAGGGTAGCTATACTACAGGATAAGGCACTTGTGTGACTTCTTCTTTGGGGCGGGCGGTTCCAGCGCCGCCACAATGGCCTTTTGAGAAAATTTGTTAGCCATCGTCGTCCATGCCATATCATGTCAGGTTTCCCTGTGCTTTCCAAGTCTTAGGGCCGTATATGCGAGGCGCAAAAATGAGGGTGGCAATCACATGGGCCAGGGGGGGAGATGCGACGTTGTCTTACCTCGTCGAATACGTCCTTCAGCTTGTACTGGGTTAGAGCACTGCACTCGACGTACTTAACGGCGCCGAGATCCTTGGCCATCCGCTCGCCGTCCTCCTTCCGTACTGGAGCCATCTTCTGCTTGGACAGCTTTTCCCGCACGCTAGGGTCTTCGCGCAGATCTACCTGGGTGCCGACAATGAGGCAGGGCACGCCAGGGCAGTGGTGGTGCACCTCGGGGAACCACTTCTCGCGCACGTTTTCAAACGAGGCCGGCGATGTGACGCTGAAGCATACCAGGAACACGTCTGTCTGCGGGTAGGACAGAGGCCGCAACCGGTCGTAATCCTCCTGACCGGCCGTGTCGAATAAGCCGAGTGTGTAAGGCTCGTCGCCAATCCTAGACGCGCGATAAGTCAGCCACGGCGTGCTGCCAAACGGTCACGAAATGCATGTGAAGGGTAGCGACCACAGCCGCCAACGGCCATGGAACGGCAACAGCAGCAAGACTGCCAAATGAAGTTCGCCGTGCAGACCAAAAATAGGTCGCAAGCCCCCCCATTCCACTCAAGGACGATCCCGACTTACATCACGGTCACGGCATAGTTGTCGAAGACGGTCGGAACATATTCGTATGGGAATTTGTTCGTCGTGTAACTGATCAGGAGACAGGTCTTGCCGACAGCACCATCTCCCACGACCACACATCTGCGCGCAAATAGTTAGCGGCCTGGCTCAATGCAGAAAAGGCAATCCAGTCCTCCAGCTGATTCTCCTCATCCCTCTCTCCGCGCATCTCACAGCCCTCCGCCGCTCGCACTGCTGCACGTGACTATGCCCATCGCCCATATCGGCATTTAAACCGAGACATCGTACACCAAGATACGGGGACAGGCGGGAATGCGAGCGGCCGGGTTGCATGCCGTTCCGAAAAGCGGCCCAGCGGCCGACGACGACGGTCGGGATCTGATCGCCGGTTTCGCTAGACTCGGAAAAAGCGCGCAGCCAGGGAGGGCAAAACGGCGAAAGACAACGGAGGAGAGAGGGCGAGAGCGAAAGAGAGATGACGAGAGACAGAGAGAGTATAGAGGAGCGATTGTGTGTATCACGAACAAGACACATACTTGATAGTTGCGACGACCATGGCTGCGAATGCGAAATGCCGCCCAAGAGAGGCGACGGGGTGTGTTGGAGTGGATAATAAGGGGTGTGCGAAGAGGGTGAGAAGAGGAAGACAAGTGAGGAGGGACGCGAAAGAATAAGAGAGGAGAGAGAGTGGCTGCGTGAAAATGGCGGCGAAGAAGGGGGGAGGGGAGCGTAAATGGACAACGGCGGCGGAATTGCGAAGAAGATCGTTTCGCTCTGTGCGAATCGCGCAGGCTTGTCGGTTCTGGCAGAGGGCTGTCGTCGCAGAGGGATCACGGCGTGCAGCGGGAAGGTCGTGTTGTTTTTTTGGGTCAAAGGCGTTCGTTCTGTGGTGTTATTTCGGAGGGTGGTTTTTGCCTGTTGTATTTTTTTGGGAATGGGATTGGCGAACGAGTTAGCAGGTGTGGAGGCTACATAGGCGGGAGATAGCAGTGAGATAGTCGGCCGCTGGTGGTGGCAGGCTGGTGGATGGTGAGACAGGTGGGTGGCCATTGACTACGCAGTGCTGTAGCTACAGTGGGTGGTGAGGACGAGGAGCAGGCAACAGGCGGCAAGGTGCTTGCAATTCGGCGTTAGCCTGTTCCGCTCGTTCTCGGGCACCTATAATCTTTCGTCGCCTCCCCCAAGGACTGGCTGAAGTGGGGAAAAAAGAGGGGACCTGCCAGTTTGACGCGGGAGAGAACAAAAGAACGCAAAGAAAGAACAAAAGGAACAAAAAGTATAGGAAGGTGGATGAATGAGATGCGCAGGAGACGTGGCAGGCAAGGATAGAAGGCGAATCTACTCCGTATAATACGACTACAAACGAGCAAGCACAGAGGACTCCAGGATGCCGAGGAAGCACGGCGGAAGACTGATTAGGCTTTCCGAAGAAACACCTGTGCAGATCGGAGACAGGACGAGGAAGGTGCGTGCTAGGAGGCGAATGGTGCGTTCAGCGCTGTCTGTTCTGAGTATGAACTACGTCCGTTCTCCCCCCCAGGATATGAAGAGGTGCAGGAAGGCGCAAGGGACCTGCTGCAAGGGGGATCCAGCTTGAGTGTGGACGAAAGCATAGTGTAGAGTGACTAGGAGCTGCGTATGTGGTGGGGGGGCTTAAGGTACTTGTATATGTAACTACAGCGTGTGTAACTACAAGTGTACTATGACGACTAGTTACGGAGTACGTGCCCGTTATACGGCGCATGTACGTTGTGATTTGTACCTTGTGGGACTTGCAGGAAGGTATTGCTTCTGGCAATTCTGCAGCACTTCTACACCATCTTCCCATATCCTATCCTACCATCACATATTTGTACATACATTCATGAGAGTTGGGTGTTGTCTTTCAGGTGGCTAAGGACACTAGCGGGGAGCAACTACAGCGCTTGCTGAGTCGTCAGGCCGTGGTTGCTTGTTGTTGTTTGATTACTTTGGGCGCTCGCTCGTCGCCGTTGACTGGCGCCAATTCACCGCCCAGGCAGAAATGGAAATTTAGACCCGAGTCTCCACTGCCAGCGAACATATGGCAAACAGCTCTCGTCGTCGCCATCCCTGCTGCCAATGCTATGTATCCGCTAAATCCATGAGCGGCTCCCTGCGACCAGCCCAAAATGGCCCCCAGTGTGTAGTCTTTCTGGGTTCTTTGTTCTCGTCCAATACAGCGCTGGTGCATTGGACAGGCAGAATAGCAACCACTCGGATCGTTCTTCTGCAGGAGCAGTGTAGTGTACGGAGTGCCTCTCGCTGCGGAGCACGCACTGTACTTACTCGCATGCACATACGAGAACTGACCCTAGTTGATGCTGGCAGGGCTGTTCAGGGCTCTTCACCGTGCTGGGGACCCTCTGTTAGGCGTCTCACCTCCTTTTCCTCGCCGCGACTCCTCCCAATTTCCCTTGGTGAAACGCAGTGCTCTGTTCCGGTGGGGAGACCAGAGCCAGCTCACACCGTTGGACAGGGCTAGAAGAGGAGAAACGGTGCTGTTCATGTTACATACGAGTACTCGTACTGCCGGACGAGTATGTAGTGCATTGGAGCCATATTCGGTTTGTCCTCCGCAGACGTACTAGTACAGCATGGAGCTACTCCGGAGTCAAGTGCAAAATGCAATATTGGGAGCAAGGTACTCGGACACGTACATAGTCCACAGCTGTACACCGCACTACGCGCCCATGTCGATGCTCACGGAAATGTAAGCGTCAAGGACGGATGGCAATATATACGTCGTATACGACTCCTCCGCACACACCTATGTACATGCATATGCTTACGGGCGGCCTAGGACAAAATGGGTGTCCTGTGGCAGGATGCGGTTGGATTCGGCGCGGATCAGGAGCGTTCTCCTTGGTGTTCCACGGCTCTTCCAGAAAGCCTTGCCGTCTTCTGTTCCCGCGTCCTGCTGTGGCACTGGCGTCCGCCAGAGCACTCACCCAAGGTCGGAAGCATTTGCCAAATCCTATTGTGTCGGCCGTGCGTCTCTGAACTTTGCACATCCTCGTGCTTCGTGCATATGTGTACAACTACGTGTACTCGTATCCTCCCCAACGGTCACTGTTTCCGGCCCCGCCAGAGGCCTCTCAAACCCTTGTCCGTGCTGTGCTTGGCAGCACTGGTGTTTCTCGTGGAAGTGGTTCCGAAATGCTTACATGCTGCGAGGATGGGCCTGCAATATACGATCTGGTCGTCAGCAAAAGGGGCCTTCTACATACGGAGTACGTCGTACTCATATGTACTCGTACTACCACGGCCTCTGATACGGCGGCAAAGCCCAGCTATATTCTCCTATGTATCTTCCAGAGGCGCTTTGCACAAATTGGCCAGCAAAGAAGTGACACACAGGAGGAGAGGCATTCGCCTAGGTCGTGATTCCGGCCATCCCTGTCGACAACTCTCGCTCAGAGCTCTTACCCGCCGCACATCCGGATGCCGGCTGTTCGGGTTGGTCTTGCTTGGACGCTGCACTGCCTTCTGGTGCTCGTCATGCTTTTCTCGAAACATTGCCTCTGGTATCTGAGACAAACGATCCCCTCTGCGATTTCCCTGAGAGGACTAGCCTTGTTCAAGTCTTATGCATATCTTGGGCGTAGTATACTCCGTACGAGTACGAGTACATCTACGTCGTATGGAGTACTCATAGATGCTTTATTCGTGCTCATATGCGGAGTACATAGTCCGTACGCAGTATGCGCTTCCATGTAAGAGGCCATACAAAGGACTTCCCTGTCGAACAGAGCTCTACGAGCTACGGAGTACACCGTCACCATACCGTCGAACTAATGAAATTGCAATTCCAAACGAGCACTAGGCCCTCAGAGAATCGCCAGCTAAGATTCACGCGGTATGATAAGGGGCGTGGTGTGTGTCCGTGGTGGGAGTAGCTGTGTGCTATCGGTCTTTGATTTGGGGCGCCCGTTTCATGTACTTCGTACAGGCATCCTAATTAAATGGCACAGCCACACGGGTCCCGGCGCTAGCGCATGACATGCAATAAACGGGCCGCTAATATTGCTCCTAGGGCGTTTGTGGCTCTCTCGCGAAACACCAAACGAAATAACGGCCGACAAACGGCTACGACTACGTCACCCCTCTCGCAAAAGACTCGATCAAGAAGCTTTGTCGCTTGAGCCAACCAGCATGGCTTCCGGAGCGGTCGACGGCCTCTTGGCACAGTATCTTGGCCTCCTGGACGAGTACACACAGCTCCGTGCATCGTTGTCTGTGCATCAAGCAGCGATGTATGGCCACATTGCGCGTGCCAATTTTGCAGCAGAGCGAGGCTTCCGATATGGCCCTGATCATTTTGACGAGCGCATGCAGGCTGCGGCGCGGCTATCCATAGACAAGGCGACGGCGACGACAACAGGCGAAGGAGCCGCCGTATTCCGTATTTGTCGGGCGGTGCAGGAAAGCAAAAAAAAGGCAGACAAGTCCCCCGAGGCCGCCGGGGCCGAGGAGAAAGGCGAGGAAGACGAGAGCAGCCACGCGGAAGCCAAAGCCAGAAGCGAGGACAGCAGCAGAGGCAGCAAGAAGGAGGAGGGCCACAAAGGGCCCAAGCCGCCGAGAGATCCGCTGCAGTGGTTCGGCATGCTGACGCCGATGGCGTTGCGGCAGGCACAGGCGGAGGCGGTCGAGGCGATGGACAAGATTGTGCCGCGGCTGGCGACGGTCAGTGCCGAAATGGCAGCGGTGGAAATCGAAGTGCGGCGTGCCCGCAAGAAGCGAGCTCGAGCGGCAGCCAAGGGTGGCCTGGAAGCCCAGGCCACCGAGGAAGCAGTCGAGGCCAAAGCCGAGAAGCCAACCACCGGGACAGCCGTTGCCGTGTAGTCTGGGAGTCGAGAGAGCAGGGTCTACGTGGGACACATGAAACAGTGTGTCGAATGGAACACAGAACGACAAGAGAACGCACGCCGACCCAAGAGCAAAGCCATCAGCATGATGAATCATTTTGACGACCAAAACCGGCCACTAAATCACAGCCACCATATCGGCGCCTCCACTCTCACTTGAGAGAGGCCTACAAGTTGTTGAGGCTCTCGGCCAGACTGGGATGAGCCCAGACGGCCGCCTCGAGGTCCCAGTACTTGAGCCCGCCCATGATGGCGGTCTGGACAACGGCCATGAGCTCGCCGCTTTCGATGCCGAGGCAGGTGAAGCCAAGGATGTCGCCGGTGTCGGCATCGACGGTGGCTTTCATCAACCCGCGGGACTCGCCGGTCTCCAGCGCCCTTGCCACATAGTCCATGGGCATGACGGCTGTTTTGATATTGCGCGGAGGACGGCCGCCGGCGGCAGACGCAGCATCACGCTCGTGCAGGCCGACATGGCCGACCTGCGGGTCTGTATAGACGACATAGGGCACAAGGCGGCGCGACACCGACGAGCATGTGGTGAGGGGGGCCGCAGTGGGCCGCAGGTTCTCTGTCGGCGGAATCATATTGGCACGGATGATGCGGTAGTCGTCGTAGGACATGTGGGTGAAGGCCGGACCGCCGTGGACGTCTCCAAGGGCGAAGACGCCGGGGGCCGAAGTGAGCAGGTGGTTATCGACGACGATGTGGCCGCGGGGAGTGGTCTGGACGGCGGCGGCGGCCAGGTTGAGGCGCTCTGTGTTGGGGGTACGGCCGGCAGCGAGGAGGATGTGGCTGGCGCGGACGATGGTTGGTGTTGAGCCGGAGGTGGTGTCGACGGAAGCGATTTCGACGGCCAGAGGGAGCTGGGAGCTATCAGAGCCGTTAGAGCCGCCAGAAACCGAGACCACGGACGTCGACAGATGGATAGTCATGCCCTCGCCGCGAAGAATATCGGCCAGACAGGTGGCAACGTCGGGGTCGTCGCGCGGCAGGATTTGGGAGCCGCGCTGGACGACGGTGACGGCGGCGCCGAGGCGGAGGAACAGCTGGGCGAACTCGAGGCCGACGTAGCCGCCGCCGACGACGACGAGGTGGGTAGGGACAGTGCCGAGATCGAGAACGGACGTGGAATCGAGCACGCGCGACGCCGGGATGCTGTCGAGGCCCGGCAGCGGGGGCCGGGCTGGCCGTTCGCCGACGTTGAGGAAGACGTGGTCGGCCTGGACAGATTGGACAGCCTGGGCCACGGACGCGGCGGCAGCAGCCTCGACAGGGACCACGCGGAGCGTCTTGGGCGCCGAAAACGAGGCCTCGCCGCGCAGAAGCGTGACGCCGGCTTTTTGCAGGCGGGCCTCGCTGCCGCTGCGGAACATGGCCACCATGTCGCGCTGGCGCTGGCGGACCCTGTGCATGTCGATGGGGGGGCGAGAAGGAGCCTGGACCGCCTCTGCCGCCTCTGCCGCCTCTGGCATGCCCACGCCGTAGTCGGCAGCTCGTCGAGCCAGGTAGGCGGCGCGGCCAGAAGCAATCAGGGTTTTGGTGGGCGTGCAGCCGACATTGATGCAGGTGCCGCCGACGTGGGCGCGCTCGACGAGGGCGGTTTTGCGGCCGGCATTGGCAAAGGCGACGGCCAAGGGGCAGCCGGACTGGCCGGCGCCGACAATGACGACGTCGAAGCGGAGGGGAACGGGAGGCATGGTTCTCGGTGTATATAGGTGGTGGATAGAGGCAGCACGCTTTCCAAGAGTATTTTGTGTCGGAATTCAAGGCTGGGGTTCTTCTTGCTGATTCCCCACGCAAGCCTGGAGCAAGACGACTCTAAAATACGTCTCTTACTCCTGGCCATGACGTTTTCCCCTCACTGCTCCTCACCTACCGCTGCGATGAGTAATCCACCCAAGATGCGAGTTGTATTCAGGTCTATGTACGGTTTATACATCTGCGGTTATATACGAGTACGTGGGAATGTTTCAAGGTGTACGAAAAAGATCCCTACAGATCGGCGTTGGCCGGCTCAGGTGTCGGGGGGAAGGCAGAAGCGCCGAGATTGCTGCCGCAGGCCTGTTTCCAGTCGCGAGGCGTGTACCTGTCGACGACAGCCTTGAATGCTTGCTGCGGGGACGGTTAGCTGTGCGGCGGCGAAGAAGACGGAAGCCGCCACATGCCGCCGAGGAGCACCTACCAATGTGCAAAAGGACGCATCGCCCTCGAGATGGTTGCCGGGGGCCCGGCACGCAGGAATGGTGACGGGCTCGTCGTTGTAGCGCAGACGCACGTAGTAGCCGCCGAGCTTCTGTTTTTCAGCGTCGGAGAGCTCGGGGGTGGGCTTGCGGCCGATGGGCGGCGGAGCTGTGGCGAAGAGCGAGGAGAGCCAGCCGGGCGTGGACGCGGACGCAGTCGACTTGGGGTCGGCTGCCGGCTTCTTCTGGAACATCTCGATGGCCAGGTGGCTCGTGAATGGCGGCCACGCCGGCAGAGTGTGTCCGAGGCTGGTCAGAATGGCGGCGAGGGTGGTGTCGTGGCAGCCGCTGATGGCCATTTTGGGGGGCACGTCTTTGGCGGCACCGGGCCCGGCAGACTCGGCCGTGGCCACCATACGGACCACCAGGTCGCCCATCAGAGAGCCGATGCCCAGCGAGCGGTACTCGCGCGACTCGGTGTAGCCGCTGAACCACTCCTCGAGGGCGATGCGCTCGATGTCGCGGCGCAGACGGTCGTCGTAGAACTCGGCGGGCAGCCGGGTCTCCGGGCCGTGGGCCAGCGTCGCATTGATGGTGTCCATGACGCCGGACAGGCGCGGTCGGCCGTCGACGGCGACTCTGGGGCCACTGGGGTCTCTTGGGCTTCCCGGGAGCCACTTGCCGATCTTGGCGGTGGCGTGGTCGAGCTCCGGCGAGCTGTTCCAGCGCTCGGCCGTGCGCTGGGCAAAGGCGCGTGACAGCGCCGCAAAGCGCCGGCAGTTGCCGTCGTTGGGAAACAGGGTCTCGTCGGCGGGGGCCCGCGAGTAGATGGACAGCGGCAGCGACGCCAGCCGGGTCGCCGGGGGATACAGCCCTGTGAACGCCTGCTGCAGCGACTCGAGGGCGCGCGGGATGGGCGTGGCCCGCAGGAAAAAGAGGCGGCCGGCGTCGTCCGGACCCAGGGTCGCCGGGAGATAGCCGAGGCGGTCGACGTAGAGCTGGCGCAGCCGCTGGCCCAGACGCAGCGTGGTCGCCCGGCCCGGGTCCGTCAGCATGCCCATGTCGCAGATGTTGTCGGGCTGGCCGCGCGGGCCGCTGGCTATGACGGCCGTGTCGCCGGGCCCAAAGGTCTCGAGGCGGCGCTTCCAGGCGAGCGTGCCGAGGGGCGTTGCGGCGGCCTGGCCGCCGCCGCGGCCGACATCGACGACGCCGGGGTCCTGGTCGTCCTCGAGCACGGCGGTCTTGAACTGGCTCACGGCCGAGCAGTAGGGCCAGAAGGGATGCAGGCCGGCGTTCTGGAAACGCGGATTGACGGGGGTGCGCTCGCCGTGGCGCATCAAAATCTGCACCAACTGCAGCTCGAGGCCGGCCGGATAGAGCTGCCGGAGCTCGTCGTCCGAGTACGGCTGCCGGGGCTGGAGACTGGTCATGGCGGAAGAAAAGAGAAACAGCGGGAAAACAGGGGGCACAAGGGTACCGCGCGGCTGGAGAGAGCGGCGATGATGGCGCGAACACGACCTATCTATGAGTCCGTCACTAGAGGTTAGTCATCGCACCGGGAGCTGCTCGGAGGCAGGTGCTCGCTGTACACTAATGGCGGAGCAAGCCCTGCAACTGTTTGCACAGGGATCGGCGGCGACGGCCCCGCTTTGCCAATATGTACGTCGTATACGGGAGTACAAGTACTAGGTGAGCAGCGCGCCAATAGGAACCCGCTAAAAGCGTGTCGACAGAAAAGCCGAAAAGCGAGCTACGTGCACAACCTCGTTACCTCGCTCTTCCACCACAACGCTGCTCGGCCACACGACGCCAGCCATGAGGCCCCCCCGCGCTGTTTGCCTGCTGTGCCGCGTGCGGCTCTCAGGGCTGTCTGCGGCGTCGACGGCGCTGCTACAAGGGCCAGGGCGCCGAGGCTGGTCAGCGATGGAAAGAGGCGTCGATGCCGCCACATATAGCACAGCAGCCGCTCCCAGCGCCGCGACAGATGCGTCCGAGACGGCGGCGAGGCGACCACCTGCCACGAGACGGCACCGGCGGCCGAAGCAGACGAGCGATGCGGCCCTTGCGATTTTCCGAGACGTGGTGGCAACACAGCAGCACCAGCACCAGCACCAGCCCCAGCCCCAACCACCATCACAACCACTCCCACCACAATCACCTCACTCTCTAGGCTTCCAGCCTGCCGCGGGCCGGCCGCTGGTCGTCGGGCTCGACGTGTACCAGCAAATGATCCAGCTGACACAGCTGCGGTCGCAGCCCGGCGTGACTGCGGCAGAGCGGTTTGCGTTTTTTGCGTCCACCATGTACCCGCAGCTGATGGCCGCACCGCGCGAGCTGCCCAACATATTCCGCCAGACCGCACAGCAAATGGTGCGCGAGGTGTCGCAGGCCAAGCAGCAGGACTTCCGTGCGCCCGATCTGCCGAGCGTGGCCCGGATCACCCGGATGCGGCGGCAGCTGGGCCTGCTCAACCTGCCCGAGCCGTGGGTGCCGCTTGTGGTCGGGCTGGTGGAGGAGATTTTGCGGCTGGGAGCAGCGGCAGGGGCAGAAGAGGCAGACACAGAGGCCCAAGCACGGCAGGCCCAGCGAGCGGCGCTGCTGGAGGACCTCGTGGAGACATGGCGCGTTTTCAGCGTTCCGTCAACGGGGGCGGCCGCAGCCGAGACAGACGCTTCGTCGGACACACCAGAGCGTCCAGCGACAGACTTCCGGCTGCCCACACCAGACGACGCGCTGCTGGCGACATGCGCCAAGACGCAGAACCCGCACCTGGCGCTGTCCGGCCTGTTCCCCCGCTATGCGCCCCGGCAGCTGCGGTCGGTTGTGCCGGCGGTTCTCGCGACGCACGCCGTGCTGACAGACCCGGCCATGACGACGGCCGCTGCCGAAGAGCGCGCCCAGGAGCTGCTCCAGGGCATCTCGGCCGTCCTGGGCGCCCTGGCTCTGCGCCGCCGCACCGTGGCCCAGCTGTTCCACGGCCACCCAGAGCTCGGGGCCTACGTGCTCTCGCGATGGGCCGCTCTGGACGAGGCGAGCCGCGGCCAGACGCGGCCACACGGCGCAGACGCGGGAGCCACGACAGACCGGCTGCCGCGGAAACCGAGCGGCCGGGCTAAGAAGGCGTCGCTGGACGCCATCCACAAGCAGCTGAGCCAGGCACTGCGCGACCGCAACCCGGCCGCGCTCGAGGGCGTCTGGGACGGGTTCTGGGCGGCGATCACAGTGCCGGACGGCGAAGGCGCCGAGCTGCTGCGGCAGAGCGCCGAGATCTTCGACTACTTCATCATGGTGTTTGCCACCATGCGCAAGCCGGACCGCGCGATTGCGGTGTGGAACGTGATGACTATGGCCGGGCTGGCGCCGACGGTCAAGACCTGGACCTCCTTCATGGAGGGCTGCAAGCGCGCGTCGAACTCGGCTGGCATCTACAGCATCTGGGACAAGCTGATGGCCTCGGGCCTGCAGCCGGACACCGCCGTCTGGACCGCGCGCATCTCGGGCCTGATCCAGTCGGGCGAGCCCGACGCCGGCATGGCGGCGCTGGAGGAGATGCAGCGGCTGTGGGAAGAGGCGGCGGCGTCGTCGTCGTCGTCGTCGTCGGCCGCGAAACCCGTCCGGCCCACTATTGAGCCGGTCAACGCCGCTATCGCCGGCATGCTCCGGCGCGGCGACCTGCCGGCGGCCAAGCGCATTCTCGCCTGGGCCGGCCGCCACGGCATCGAGCCCGACCTCATCACCTTCAACACGATCCTGCGCTCGCTCGTGCGCGACGGCCGCGGCGACGAGGTGGCCGGCGTGCTCGACATGATGCGCCAGCTCGCCATCCAGCCCGACGAGGCCACCGTGACCATTCTGCTGGACGGCGCGCTGGGGGGCGGCGGTGCGGCCGGCGCCAGCCGGTCGACCGCCGCCCGGGGATCCCACGCGTCCAATGCGCGGTCGCCACAGCAGCAAGCAGACGTGGTCAAGCGCGTGCTCGCCGAGATGGAAGCCGCCGGGCTAGCCCCCAACCAGCAGACCTACGCCAAGATGGTTTACCTCCTTCTGGGACGCGGCCAGGGCAGCGGCAGCGACAGCGACCATGCCGCCGCGCCCGTCGGCGCCCACGAGGCCGCCGCCGCCGATGCTGCCGTGGCCGTGGTGCTCGGCCGCATGCGCGCCCGCGGCATGGGCCTCTCGTCGCACATCTGCACGATCCTGGCCGAGCACTACTTTTCGCGCGCGCCGCCAAACCTGGACGCCGTGCGCGCTCTGATCGACGGCGCCGAGGGCGAGGGGGCGACGACGGCGTCCGCCCGGCACCCGTTTGACCGCGTCTTTTGGGAGCGCGTCGTGCGCGGCTACGCCCAGGTCGGCGACACCGACAGCGCCCAGCGCTATTTCGCCCGCATTGCCGACTCGCAGGCCATTACCTCGTCGACGCTCGAGGACCTTTTGCGCGCGCTCATCCGCAATAACGAGTGGGACGCCGCCGCCGCGCTCGTCGCCAAGGTGCAGGCGCAAAAGTCCCTGCTGGTCCAGCAGCAGGGCGGCGAATCGGCGCGCGCCGCTGATGCCCGCCTGTTCCGCCATCGTTTCTGGCACCTGGCCGCCGAGCACGGGCTGTTGTCGTAGGTGCTGTGGGGTGGAGCAAGATAGAGAGGAGACAGAATGGTAGAGAGCGGCCCCGAGAGAGAGAATACAGACATGTCTCCCGAGAGCCAAAGACGTAGAACCACACAGAGAGGAGCGACACACGGAAGAAGGAAAACATAGTCCATGATTCGTACAACCAAAACGCCTATATCCTGCCACCCTGGCCCGTATCCCAGCCCGCCCCATGCCCATCATGACTCGTCCATGGCGTCCGCCTCTGCTGGCCCTGCCTGGGCCGCCGCGTCCGGCCGCCTCGCCTTGAGGATCCCCAGAATGTTGGTCAGCGCCGCTGGCTCCATGGCCACGTCGCCGCCGCCGCCGCCGCCGCCGCTGCCGCCTTCGCCCGTCTCGACCTCGCCGTTTCGCCCCATGTCCAGCCCCCGCACAGATTGCAGGTGTCTCCGGGTGGCGCCCTCGACGTACTCGACGCGCTCCTGCCGCCATGACTTGCTGGCGGTCCTGTCGCCGTCGCCGTCGCCGTCGGGGCTCGCCGGCCCGCTGGTGTCGCTCGCGCTTTTCGCCAATGCCGGCGCCATCTGCCGCAGCTGCCCCGACAGCTGCCGCAGCGCTGGCAGCTGGGACAGCGCAAAGGCCGTCGTGGTGGTCAGCGGCGCCGCGACGTCGCTCTCGGTGAGCGGGCCGCGGTTGCGCAGGAACGAGAGGCTGCCCGCGGGGTCGGCGGCGTGCTCGTCGGCCGTGCTTGCGGGCTCGCTCTTGACGAGCGCGGCTTTCTGCTCGGCCGCGGAGCCGGCGAGCTGCCGCAGCTGCACGAGGAGGGCCTCGTTGCGCGCGGTCTCGGCCTCGAGCAGGCTGCCCAGCTGCAGGCTGGCCTGGAGGCGGCGGTGCAGGCGCAGCAGCGACTCCTCTGAGGCGGGCTTGTCGGTGCTGGCGTCGTCGTCGCCGCCGTCGTCGCCGCCGCCGTCGTCCGCGGGCACATCAGAAAAGTCCAGTCCGTCGTAGTGGGCGAGGCGCACGTGGTCGCGCTCCTGCGGCCGCACGCACAGGATGTTGCGCATCACGTATAGCTCAAACTTGTCAAAGTTGCGGTCGATGGACGCGCACAGCAGCGTCTCCAGCTGGTGCGTGCCGTTCTCGACCTCCAGCCGCCGCGCTTCTTCCGCCACCTCCTGTGCCGCCGCCACAGCGGCCTCGTCTTTCGGCCCTGCCCGCTTCGGCGGCCGGAAGCCCAGGCTGGCCGCTGGCTGCCGCAGCAGCGCCTGCTCGACGCTGTTGAGAGCGCGCTCGGCGAGGATGTTGACGCTGTTGATGATGTCGTCGAGGAGGCTCTGCGGATCCATTAGTACGCGCCCGGTTTGCCATTGTCTGCCTTCTTCGCTTGCATGCACGCACCACCGGCGGATAGCCAAAGTGCTCTGTGAGCAGCTCCGTGTCCGCAGTGGCCGAGGAAGCCATGATGGGCAGCCCAATCCGTGTCTGTGTGCCTGTGTTGCGCGGAAGCCGCATATGTGTATTCGCAGGCGAGGTCCAAAGTGCTAGATTTGGTCGCTACTCGTACGCGACGCGTCCGTTGTCACCTATAACGGCCAACCCCTCACCTGTAAAAACCCCTACAGCGCACCCGTTAGCGGCTCTAGATCGCAGAGCGCCACTTTTTTTTTGCTGGCCTACAGTGGATGTGACGGTTGTACCTCGCTGCGTTCTTCGCACGTTCCATCGTCATCCAAACTAGCATATCGCCGTTAGCCCCACTTGGCTCGGCCGCCACAATCCCAATCACGACAGAGCGCATTTGGTGGGCGAGGATGCAAGATACGGAGTATTCTTCTTTTCTTGTATTAGATACCTGTCGCCTACATACCCTCTTTCTGCCTTGGATCTTTGTCGGCGGCGTACGCCTTTCTGCATTATCGCCCACCATGTCGGGCATTTCCAGTAGGATAAAGAGCGGGTGGAACTCGGAAAAAAGCGCCGGGCTCAAGTCCAAGGGCTCCGATCTCAGAGGCAAAGTGGTATGCACCCGTTGACGGGGGAAGCCCTCTCTTTCGTATTGTCTATTCGTTCTATGCACGCTGACTCTTTCCTTCTTCCCGCCCATTGTAGAGTGGCATGCTTGGGCGCGGCGAATCTAGCCGAGATGATCATGTCGACCATGTTTCTCGCCCCCTCTCCTCGCTCCGGGATCCCTCGTCTTTTGGCCCCCCGCCAAGGCATACAGCTCTCGGGGGTGGCCCCACGGGTGGCTCTGTGGCCAGCTCCAGTGACTCGTGGTCGCCCGCTCTGCCTTCCCGTCCCGCTCTATTAGGTGCTGCTTCGTCCAGCCGCCCCAGTCTCGCTTCCTCTACTACAACGGCTCCCGAAGACGACGAGCCACCACCACCTCCCCGGCCCTACCGCGCCGACACCACCGGCCTGTCGACATCTCACTTGCCTCCTCCCCCAGTCCGTCGAGACGGCGCCAGCGGCCGCAGTCCCCCCCCTCCGCCACGAACCTCCGCGCATCCGGCTGCCGGAACACCCCCTCTTCCTGCTTCTCGGCCCACGCCGGCCGGCCCTCCACCCAGTCTGCCCCCGAGACTTCCTCCGCGATCGTCCCCGGCACCCTCTACATCGTCTTCTGTGTCAGCACGACCGCCGTCGCCGCCACCTCCTACCAAGCCGGCTCGCCCGGGAATCTCTGCCGCTTCTGCTGCTTCGGCTGCGTCGGCTGCGGCAAGTAGCGGCTACATCAACCAATCCGCCATCAATCGCCTCGGCAACGCTGGCATCTCTGTGCCCGGGCTGGGCATCGGAGCGGGTGCCGGAGCCAACCGCACCGACGCCAGCCACGCCAGTACCGCTTCAGCTCTTTCCTCCATAGCTTCGGTGGCGGCCGCCGCCAATTCAGCACAACCTCCACGGATGGCACCCCGCCCCAGTTCTCGGCCGTCTGCAATGCCATCGGCCGCCTCTTCGCAGGTTAGCGAGCTCCAGGCCCGGTTTGCCAAAATGGGAACTGGTGCGAGAGGCGTCGGAGCGGCCGCCTCCTTATCGTCCTCCTCGTCTCCTGTCGTGTCACCGCTTCCTTCACCAGCACATGTCGTGGCCGGAGCTGCGACAGGGAAAAAGAAGCCTCCGCCACCTCCACCTTCTAAGAAGAAGCCAGCTGGTCCTCCGCCTAGGCCACAGGCAGCAGCACAGAGTCAGGATGACGATGCGCCACCGCCTATCCCCATGGCCACGCGGCCGCAGGGCTGGTAGTCGAGGAAGCGAGAGAAGTGGAGGCTCACTGACGGACAAATAGAAAGAGCATGGTGATGGATGGTATGAAACTGCATAGCAGCATATGTGGCGTATCGTTGGCACAATGGACAACCGTCCCCTAAGAAAGTTGATATCATGCGTGTAACATCAAATAGAAAGGTTCTACGCAATAACGCAATGCTACTGCGACCTGATCGAGGCCTCAGTAAGGAAATTTGTGCTGCAATCATGCTCCATGCAGGGGTCATTCAGGCTTTATGGTAGATACGGGATTGTACGATCATATGCTGGGATAGGTGGATGGAGGATGAAGCCGGAGTAGCGAACGAGAAGCTGTTGAACCCCGCACGCTCTTCTTTTTGTATTGTTTGTCCCATATGACTGCACATCAAAATGTCGCAAGTCTCCAAGATGTATATAACAGAGAGAGAAGCACTAGCCTGGTAATATAAGGCTTCGTCCGTTGCCTCCTCCCGCTCTCCTTCCAGTCATGCCATCCTCATTCGTGTTTTGGATAGGTGCTAATTTACACCTTCATTTCCTTCAGACCGTGCTTCCAGACAATGACATACGGGGTGGTGCCGTCCTCGCGGTAGTTAAGGAGGACAATCCTATAACTAGTTAGCATGATGCGCAGAGAAAAATACGTTGACAAAGAAAAGCAGAAAAAGGGAACTGAAACGTACATTCCATCGGGGTCCATGCTCTCGCCGGTGAAGAACTCGAAGTCCTTGAAGTTGGGCAGCAGAGTGTTCTTGACGAACTTGGAGGCGCCGGACTCGAAAGCCTTGATTTCCTCCTCGGACTTGCCAGCACCCTGCAGAGCCGTCTTGACGGCCTTCATGTAGCCCTTCAGGTAGGCCAGGTACGACTTCTTGTCGAAAGAGGTCGACTGCAGACGGAACGAGTGCACAATGTTGTTGACCTTGACTGTCTGGTCCTCAGTGCCCTCGTCGGCCTCCACAGCGGAAGCATTGGCGCCAATGTCTAAAGAGAAACAGTGTCAGCAGAAGAGTTGTTGGCCTCGTAGATACATAGAGGTGAAAAAGCAGTAAAAAAACCAAAAAAAACAATGGCTGTCGACATACCGACTTCGACACCGCCCTCGGTGATCATGGCACAATCGGCCTCGTAGACGATGCCGTCGACCTCCTTGAGGTCGTACGAATCCGAGATGATCTCGTCATCGGTGATGATGTCCTGTTTGGCTTATTAGCTACGAGAAAAGCGACATGGCAAGGAACAATGAAAAGTAAACAGGGACCACAAAAAGTCCAGCAACAACAGGTAGTACCCTCCAGAACTTCATATTGGCTCTTCCACAACACCCTTCTCGAACGGCAGACCTACCTTGAAGATAATCATGGTGCCGGCGGGGGTTGTAAAGAAAGGCGGGAGAGATGTCAAGGGCTCGTTGTCTTCTGTCAACACAGGAGGGGAGAGAGGGAAGGAGGAAAAAACAGACAAATAGGACAGACTAAAAAAAGGCCACCGAGAGGGGCAAAAAAACAGAAAATAAAATGTATGGCAGAAAAAAAGTGGGAGCGCACTTTGGCGGGGTACCTGTATGTATGAGCATGTACATTTAGAGGACCAAGTATTGGGCCAATCGGCGCGCTAAGTCCCATCAGGGACTAATGCCATAATTATGATAAATGGGGCCTGAGGCAGCAGCAGCAGCAGCCTCAAGCAGCCACACTCAGCCACACGTGCCTAACGAGTAGACGTAAAAACGAGGGTGAGGTATCGGCCGACGCGCTTTCGCCGAAGCCGTATAACGTCATATGCCACACCGTGTTGCACTGTACGACACCTGTGTTGGGCGCGCCGAAGCCCCAGTTTTTTTATCTTTTTTATTTTTATTCAATTAACATTTTTCCTGTTCCTGTTGTTCCCCAGATGATTCATACAGCGTATTTCATAGATCAATTCTAAAAGAATCGGCCTTTCAAGTACCCACACCATGGGCATGCCATAACGCCAAATCGAGCGCCAAGGCCCGGCTGCTGGTGGTCCGAGGTGGCGTGGCTACAGCGAAAAAACAGGAGAGAAACTTTTTGCCTTCCGGACCCGTTGCTGGCCGCGGCCCCATCTCTGACTCGCCATAATAAGCTGCAATGCACTGAGAGCCACTGTAAACGTACGGTGGAAACGGCAGATGGAGGCACGACGCTGGGCCTCTGTAATTTGCCGCTAACAGCGACCTCCGCCCACTATAGCTGGTATACGCGTGTTGATCTGCCGTTGAATCCCTTCTCCTTTTGTCACCCATTCTTTCTTTTTCTCTCTCTACCCTCTGCTTTTTCTTTTCCCGTCATCATTCTGCGCCTCTTTCCCAAGAGTCGCACCACAGTCTTCTTCTACCGACCGAACCGCGTTCCACTGCCGGACGAGCCTCGTGCTGTTCTGGCCCTGCCATTAGCTGTCTCTCCTTTGCCTCTTTCGCTATAACTAACTCCTTTTTATTTATTAATTTTTTTCCCCAGGGCCAACCCAGCTCCGGCCTTTCCGATCCCTTTCCGTCATATCAGCAGCCACAACAGGAGCCGTCCTTCAATCTCTGTTCGCTGTTTCTCTCTCTTTCTTATATTCTCAACAGTCGCCAACTGTTTCGCTCCTTTCTATTTTGGCCTTCACTGCCGCTGTGTCTGATTTGCAGCTTTTTTTTCTCTTTTCTTGTTCGGTGCTCTTTCTTTCCTGCGCATCGACGTCATACGAGATCCAACCGCGATAGTTCACTCTCTTATCAACACACATCGCTTTGTCCCGTTTACCCCCCCATCCTTCGGGTTCTCCCCTTGTCGCCTTGTCGTCTCGCATGACGTACTCTGCTGTCAACATGGCCAACGCCACTGTCGTCGGCGACCTGCCGCCGCTGCCGGCGTATACGATCGGGCCGATGCCCGATTTGCTGCCGTTCATCCCCGATTTCTGGCTGTCGCTGATCATGCCTCATATTGCCTACTGGCTCGTCTCGCTCATCTTCCACCTGATCGATGTCTACGACGTGTTCCCCCAGTACCGCCTGCACACGCCCGAGGAAATCACGGCGCGCAACCACGCGTCGCGCTCTGAAGTCGCCCGTGATGTCGTCCTCGAACAGATCATCCAGATGTTCACGTCGGTGATGCTGTCGCTGACCGAAGAACGTCAGCAGACCGGCATGGAGGACTACGACGTCGCCGTCTGGGCCCAGCGCATCCGCCTCGCCCAGCGCGCTCTGCCCACGGTGCTCGGCCTGGTTGGCCTCAATGCGGCCGCGCTTGCCAAGAGCATGTCGGCCTCGCACCCTCTTCTGGCCGGTGCGCTGGCGGGCGGCCACTACCCGTTCCTGACTACGACCATTCCCTCGTCGTCCGTGGGTGCTTCGTCGCCGTCTTCCTTCTCTAGCGCTACCGCCGCTGCGGCGGGTGCTGCGTCGGCGGCCGCTGCTGGCATCGTCCCTGCCTTTGCCACCTGGGAGCTGCTGCTGGCCAAGGCCATCTACTGGGGCTTGATTCCCGGCTTCCAGATGTGGTTTGCCGTCGTCGTGATGGACTCGTGGCAGTACTTTTGGCACCGCGCCATGCATGTCAACAAGTGGATGTACGGTAAGTGACTCGTCTTCTCTGTGTCCCCTGCTTCTAATCGGATCCTTCTAACTCGTTCCAGTTCACTGGCATTCGCGCCACCACCGTCTTTATGTTCCCTACGCCTACGGCGCGCTCTACAACCACCCCGTTGAGGGCTTCGTGCTGGACACCATGGGCGCTGGCCTCGCCTACAAGCTGTCGTTCATGACCCCGCGCTGCGGCATGCTCTTCTTCGTCGGCAGCACTATCAAGACCGTCGACGACCACTGCGGCTATGCGCTGCCCTGGGATCCTCTGCAGCATATCACCAGCAACAACGCGACCTACCACGACATCCACCACCAGAGCTGGGGCATCAAGACCAACTTCTCCCAGCCCTTCTTCACCTTCTGGGACCGTCTCCTCGGCACCATGTGGCAGGGCGACACCACACTGAAGTATTCGCGCGACCGCGACAACGCCAGCAAGAAGATGGCAGCTGTGGCGGCAACAGCAGCAGCCAAGACCGAGACAGCTCCTAACGCATCAGAAAAGGCGGTCGCACCAGAGGCGCTGAAGTCGGAGACGCCCGCCAAGGCCACAAGGTCCAAGGTGGCCGCTTCGTCCAAAGCAGCTGTCAAGGCGCACTGATATTGCACTATGCAGATATGATATTGCCTGACGGCTTGATGCTCTGCGTGCTTCCTGTTCTGGCTCTGGTTTTCACACCGAAATTCCCATTTTCTCTTTGTTTTTTTGCTTGGCCCATCCGTTCCGGTACTTATTTATCTAATCTGAGCTTCCACATACTGTGTCTATTTTATATTCTTCGATTCATGTATCTTTTGGGCTTTGGCAGGTTGTTTTCCCCTCTTACTCTTTATAATTTTTAGGGATAGTTTGTCCTTGTTCTGGCATCGGGTCGGGCGTTTCCTATTGTTTCTGATTTTTTCCCACTCATTCCGTTGGTCTGCTTGATGCAGGATATACATCACCCATGGACTTACGACACAAAAAACAACACACACAGCCCCTTCAGCTGGGCAAAATGCTATCACATGACAAGGGGAGCCTTGAAAGCGTTCAGTCGGTGGCCATTGCCACTGGTTTACGCCCCCCCTTTTTTGTTTACTCGACCATTCGCAGACGGGCAACGAGGACAAGAGAAAGCCTCGATTAATGTGAGATAGAGGAGAAGGACGTCGGTGGGTGGAGGATATGGGAACGAGAGCGGGCTGCAATCTGCAATCTCCCTTCCCTTTTGAACCTGCATAGTCATATATAATGATAATTTCAAAGATTCTGTATAACATTTGGGCATTTGCGATTCTCAGACCCTGCAACTCGATGCGTCACCTTTCCCACAAATGTTCGGCAAGTTTCAGTATTGTAAATCAACTTGCGGTGGAGATGTGTCCTAGACAGCGAGCAGTGCTGTGGTTTCGATGGGTATTGTTCTACGATTACGGATTCATTCTATGGGTAACGTTGAGGTCCCCGTCTTTTTGCGGTCCTTTTCATATGTATGTATGCCCCTGGGCTCCCACTACGGAGTATACGAGTACAATATACGGACAGCTCCTGTGCGACAAAGGGACAACGAAGGAAAAGGGCCGGTTGTAAGGCGAATGTGTCTCTGGCAGAAACAAGGATGCAGAAAGGAGAACGATAAGCGTACCTAGTCGTATGTGCGAGTACTCCGTACAACTGCACTCGTTAGACAAGCAAGCCACCAAGCTGGGGGAGACAACAACCTGTGACACAATCGAACGGTTGTTGGGAAACAACCACAGCCACACAATTTCGCATCACTCCTTTCATCACGATGGCCGCGGCCATGAAACAGCCCAGGATGGCGCAGTGATCTGACGTGCGGTGAGATGGGTTTTTTTGGCAGGTACCAGGACGGGCTGAGCTGACATTCCGAGGGTATGGCTACGAGTACGAATGATGGGCGATGGTGCTAGTCGGAAGAACGTATACGTCAGTCCGAAGTTGCGCATAAATAGCACCCATGGAAACCCCGGGACAAGGGGATCAACCGTGCTGTGGCCCTCGAAACTGGGACAAGAAGGAAACACGGAGTTCGAGAACTGTCCGACGGAATACGAGAAGAAGCGACGGTGCTTCGCTGGCTATATTCTTGTTGTCTGTTGTGTTTCTTACAGATTGATGAAGACGTGGCATGCACTTACATACATAGTCGTAAGTCGTAGAGAGTAAGTACTCCGTACCCTTAATTACGGAGCTCGTAGTTAGTTCAATGCGGTGCTGCATGAGCCGTAATTCGCAGCATTACGAGTACACTACTGTAATACTACACAGGTACCGAATACGGCGATTTCAAACAGGGGAGAGGCTGACAGCTGCAAGAGAGATCGTCTGTGTTTACTGGCCACTGTGCGCTGTAGCGTGGCCATATATGGGCCTCTATTAGTGCCTCTGCTAAAAAGGTAACTAATAAGTGCTCTGCCTTAGTGCATGGGGCTGGTTCCTTTTGTTCTATGGGCTGCGTAACTACTCACACACTACTCCGTAATTATGAGAAGGCACCTCATCAATATGGTGTACACATCGGAATGTAGGAGGAAGCACGATGCGGCCTGACTTGTATGCTCGCTGCAATTACCGTACATATGTACGGCGCATGTTTTGTTTCTTCCTGCTCGGAATGACCATCTCCCGCTAAACCGAGCGACATAGAGGGGGCTCTCACTGCGTATTCGTACTTTTTTTCCTTCGTTTTAATGAGACTGGAGAATGTGGCCCCAGAACCGAGTGGTCCCCTATTATAGTTAGGGGGGCTACCTTCCCTGTCTTCTTTCAGCTGACTGGTTGACGCTCTCGCTCTTGGAAGGCCCCTGTCCAATTTCCGGTTCCCAATCACAGCCTAGGACTCGAGGCTGATTGGCTGAGCGTGGGACGTTGGGGACGTTTCTGTCCTTTTTGCTGGCTCCTCCCTCTCATTACCCCCGGTCCGCGACATCAATGCTCTCTCTGCTGCGGCCGTTTTTCATGGGGGTACCACAGCGCCTGCATTGAAAGGGCCGGTTGTCTAGCCACTGCGATGCGAGTATTTGCGAGCATGTAAGAGACACCCACGGGGCTCTCTTCTCGCTCGGTAAGTGAAGCGGCCCAAGTGTTTGAAGCGATGTGATGCGCTAGGAGAGCTGTTTGAGTCGTAGATTGTAAGATACGGAGTCCTTTGTACGTACATACATATCGCTCAAGCACTAGCTTATTGCGGTGTACACTACGTACACACTATAGTACTTTACGGGAGTTTCGACTTTCTCCAGTGGCCATCGAGGGCTTAGTCTTGCGGACTCGGACACTCAATGAAGGATCGTCGACCAATCGGTGCCCATGTGGACAATCTCCAACGGAAGTGCGCCGTCGGGGGCCATTCCTGCATGGTCCTTTGAAGCTGGAATGCCCTGCGATTGGCGAGGAGAGGGGCTGAGGAGTAATCCAGCATGCTGGCTTTGCTTTCCGCCCGGCATTGGGAGTATGCTATTTCCTCTCGCCCCGGTGCTTTGTGTTTCGTATACATATGTACGGCGTATGGGCTTTCGTCCATGAGGCGAGGAGGCTATGAGTTACTCGCCCTGCTGCTTCCTTTCTTTTCACCCGAAGCTTGTCGTCGAGCTTCGACCTGCTCCATTACACCTACGGCTAGTTCGTTTGGGCTGGCAGACCCAGCCTCTCATCTCTGGGCTCCCATTTGTCGTTTTCTCTTCTTCTGTCTCCTCCCAGCCCTTTTCCTTGAAACCTATTGTCTTTCCATTTCATATCCACTGCAGACTCTGTTCTTCATCGGCTTGGCTTCCCGCTTCCCGCTTCCCGTTCTCTGTTCTCAGTTCCCAGTCTCGGTCCCACCACTCCGTACCTCTCTTCCCCCCTTTGGGGATCATCGTTATTAAGCGCCCTCCACACGGACGCCTCCTCACACCATCGACTGGCTGTCGTCCATCCCGTTCGGCGCTTCTAACACGGTCATAATTTCACCACTGAGAGAGTCCCGGTTCGAGGAGCTTGGGCAGTCACACAGTCTGCGCATCTCATTGGCCAATTGGCCTCGTTTCAACCAGCTCGAACCACGGGCCTGCCGTTGAGAAACAACCGGGAGACGGTCCGGGAGTGGCGACACTCTCCGTAGCAGCAGCCGCCTCTCCTAGAACTCCTGGAACAGCGGATAAGCTAGGCCATGCTGTCGAATTGAGACCTCTCTACGGAGCTGTAGCAGCGAGTTCGACTAAGGTGGCCACGAGCACTCCATACAAGCGAGTAAACAGAAGGGGGGACGATCTCGCCGTGAAGCTCAAGCTATCCTGGGCGGGCTTGGACTCAAGCTTTGCCCTTCTGTTGCCGCTGTCCGGTGAACTACGAAGCATCATATATTTCCATTCTGGGACACGCAAGCTTTCTAACCTTTCTTGGTCAACACCATTCTTGAAACGCACTGATACTCGAGCTGCTGTCAATACTGTCCACCATTCTTTTTATAACACGAGCATCTCCACTTTGGGTTACTTCGCCCGTCGCCTGCCGCTTCGCGAGAGGGTCGTCCTGGCACCAGGCGCTTAGTAGCTCTGCTTGGAGGGCCCGAGAGCTGTTTTGTCAAGGCAAGAGTGTACTGCGTACGAGTGCTCTAGATGCTGCGTAGCAACGCAGGTACGACAAAAAAAGAAGAGACGAGAACAGGCCGAGTACGTACCACTTCGTAGACGATTGGTACTGGATCTGGATTCCATTCATATATGCACCATGGATCCTACCACGACCCTCTTCACCTTCATGCTGTAAGTGGTCTTCTTTTCTCCTTCACCCTCTCTCGCTTTTCCCATTCGCTTTTTCATTTCCAACACACGCTCCCCTTCTTTCTTTCGTTTGGCCCTGCCTTTCTGTCATTTGTTTTCCATTCCCGGCCGGTTCGGCAACGTCATTCGTTCAGCTTGCGGATCACTATACCGTTCCTCATCTCTTTTTTTTCTTTTTCTGATATTTCCCCTTCGTCCTTCTTTTCCGTTGGTTCTCTCGGGCTGGGCTCCTGTTGTAATATTGGGTTCCCTATTCCCGTTATATTTGGCCGCTATTGCTGGGCTGGACTATTTCCTGTTCCCGCCGTCCCCCCCTCTCGCCTGATCTGTTTGTTCTGGGTTGTCATCTCTGCGAGAGTCAATACTGGGACTCAGCTCAGCCCTTTCGGTATTACTACTCTCTTTCTGGGGTCGTGCTGGCGCGGTCTCCTAGACAGCCCTCCCTCTTAGACGCAGTGCGTGAGTTTTTTTTTCCTTCCTAGTTCTTGTTTATATGGGGAATGCAACATCCCAAATGAGAGACAGTGGGCAGCCCTTGGGCTCCTATTTCCACAAATTTCACAATTCCGCAATCCCACAAATCCCACCATCACATCCCGATCGCCTCGCTGATCTAGGCTTGTCTCGCTCACGCCGTCGGATGCCTTTCCCCGTCCATCGCGCCTCTTCGCTTCAGTGAACCCGGCCAGTGTCATTTCCTGGAGCCAGAGACACGGTGACAGTTTTGGTCAGCTTCGCCACATACGAGCAGGCCAGGTAGCCTGACCAGCTGGTCCGAATGACAGCGAACAACAGGTCGCCGACTATTACGGAGTAGTAGGCAGGCGAAAACAGTGGGCGAGTTGCCTGCTTTTCCACCCGCGCCCTCCCTCCCAGAAGCAATTAAAATAATGACAGACACCGCCTAAAAAACGCACAGGGCAGCTTGGCCAGGGTTGCCTGCAGGCCCGATAGGGGAATTCAGGGCCTCGGCTCTAACCTCCCCCAAAAGTGAAGAAAGTGCTGTCCGGTCTCCCCGTCAGCCCTAGACCCAGCTGTCATCTCCCCCCCCCCCCCTTCCCCCAGTCTCTTTTTTTTATTGAGGCAATCCCTGCTCCTCCGCTCTTGATAGGCCATTTCTCCGAGATGTTGTCATTTTGGAGTGATATGCACGGTTTGGAGCTTAATATGGAAGCTCTTAAGTATTCCTTTTTCCGTTCTATGCCTCTTCCCAAAGAGGGAATGGCGCCAGCGAATTTAGCTGCAGGCATGAGGCAGCATGCAAGCTGAGCAGGATGCCAGACTCGTATTTGGGAGCCCAGGCGGCCAACCCTGCTCGGCTGTCGCCGCACGCTGCAGGCAGACGATGAGTGAACAGCTGTCCTAGTTTGGGACCATCGTCGTTTGCATATTGCGTTGCGCATTTCACACGCCCCCGTTGCCCCTAATTAGGCCACCTATCGGCGTCCTTTTTGAAGGCCGCGGTTCCCCTTCAGGCACCCGTTCCCTCGTTGATTCCTTTGCGTGTTTGGTTCGTCTGAGACACAGTCACCTCGCTTGCTCACCTCATCTCCTCCTTTTCTTCCCTGATTTGTGTTTTGTATGCTAGTGTCTTGCTGCTTGTTGTTTCTGATTTTCTTTTCCTTCCTTTTTCCTATTTCTTTTTTTCTTTTGCACTTGGGTCTTCATCTGCCTTCCTTTCTGGCTTGTACTTGATGTCACATTTCCCCGTACATACACTTCCATCCATACACATACACATATATATGCATAGCTGTTCCCTCTCCAGACTAACCTGATGCTGCATGCAGGAGGGCCCATCCTTCCATAAGGACCGTCCGTCTTCTCGGATCTTGGGACAACTTTGCTACGGCGTATCCCATGGAGCGAGACAGCCGCCGTGATCGTGGGCAGTGGCGAGGCTGCCACAATTTTTCCAACATCACTTGCGACGGCGATGCAGCCATGAAAGGAACGGTTCCTCGCAACGGTGGCTTGAAGATGGGTCACACTTACTACTATTATGTGAGTCCCTGTTTCTTCTTATTCCTCTTCTATGGCTATGCTCTCGTGTCATTCGTTTTCTAACCACGCAATAGTATGAACTCGACGGGTCTGTCGAGACACACGACCCGTCCTTGCCATCAACAAGCATGTGCCCTTATCTTCCGGGACAGCATGTAAACATGATGTGGGTGCCAGTCGAGAAATCCAGCAGACAACGCAGCGCATCCGTCAACTCGATGCGGCGGTGCGACTTCCAGACAATGAACCTGGCCGACAAGTATGTGACGCCGCGGCCAGCACCTGCTATTCCGCAGCCAGCAGCAGCTCGCCCCATTGTGACAGCACCACACCCTGCTTCTCACCCAACACCGACCTCTATCCCGACGTCGACATCAGCTCCGCGGCCTGCACGAGAGACGGTTCCTTCCACAACCCCACAACAACATCAACCACAACGACCGCAGTCACCGCTTCCGTCGACCCATCTCTTTCTCCGCCACCAACGCTCGGCCCAGTCTCTGTCGCCGTCTTCGGGCCTGTCAACCTGGTCCCCACGTCGTCTATTTGCGCGGCGGACGGTGTCGAGCAGGGATTTGCCCACCGGCACAAACACTGACGAGCTGCCGGGCGACGAACTATCATCTGCTCCTATTCTTTCTGCGGCTCTCGGACCCATTCTGTCCTCGTCGAGCTCATCGACATCGCTGTACCAACGCAGACGTGCTGGCGCGCCCTCACTTCGGTCTTACCCCTCTTCGCTGTCCCAGGATGGCCGGTCGCGCGACATTTCGCCCGAGTCTCTACGGCGCTTCCTGGTAGAGGATGTCGTCTTAGGCAGCACCGCATCCAAGGAGAGCGGTAGCAGCTATTCGGCGACGCCGAGCGAAGATCCGACGCCTGCGGATACAAACTCGGTCTCGATGACGACTGCGACAGCCAACGACTACGACGACGACTACTTCTCTCGGCGCCGCGGCCTTGCTGTCAGCGATGACATTGACGAGATCGACGACGAGGATGAAGATGACGACGATGAGCACAACTTTGCGACCTCGGCCGTCGACTCCGAGTGTCTGCTTTACACGATTCTGTCGCCGCCGCCCGTTCCCCGCACGATGACCCCGTCTCAAGAGCGGCCAGCGACCCGCGCCGGCGAGAGTACTGGCGCTCTGGTACTCCCGGATGCACCCACGCGGGCACCGCCGGCTGTTCCGATCCCAGTCCGCCAAACACGACCGCGGCTCGAGACTCTGGGCCGGTTGGCCGTGCCTCAGCCTCCGTTGTCTGTGACCTCACCAGTGTCTCTTTCGCCAGTCTCGCCGGTGTCGCCTCGGAGCCCGCTGTCGTCGTCTTCGGCCATGTCGCCGTCCATGTCCCCGCTGTCCTTCCGGCTGCCCGAGCTGCAGGAGAGCTGTCTGCTGTCGTCCTCGGTGTCGCAGTCGGAGACCGACGATGATCTCGACAACGAAGACGAGCTTCACGACCGTAGGCTCTACCGGGACGGCCGTGAAGAGCCGCTGGGCCTGTTTCTGCCGCCGCCGGAGCATCCATTTGAAAGCTGCTTCGGCCAAGGCAAGGGTCGCGTGTCTGCCATTCCGACATCCACGAAGACGTCTTCTCCGGCCACTGCGGGGACTGGTGCCGCAGCCTTTTCGCACACTGGCAGCACGGCCACCCTGGTGCCGGGCAGTGGCGGATTGGGTGGTCTGGCCGATGAGCTGGCGTGGATGGCGGCGGCCATTGAGGGCTGACGACGCCATGCTCTTGCGCTCTGCTTGCTATTTACACTCTTTTGTTGCTGCCGCTTTTATGATTTTACTGATGGACTTACACTACTTCCTTTTGTCTTTTTGGGTCTCGGTATATATATTGATTAGAGGAACGAGAACATCGTTTGGATATCAGCTGCTGAAACGGAGCATGCTTGATCGGTTTAGAATGGATAATGGGCTTAGGCTTGGGTGTTTCTTGGTTTCTTGGTTTCTTGGTTTCTGGTTTCTATCTCCTTTCTTTTTATGCTTCCGTTCTCTTTTCTTGCCTATTCACGGTTTCAGGAATACCCTCGAGAATGAGTTGCGCTCGGGATGAGCTGGGGTCGCAGATTGCGTCCGTATTAGGAAGAGTCATGAATCACAACGCGGATGACTTCCGTTTTCCATTGCGCACACACACGCACACCGAAAGGGCTAATAGTGGTGCCGAAGTCCATTTGACTGGCCTGTGATTCGTGTCGTAAAGCTCGCATTCGTTCGCACTCGGCTCTGACCTGGCGGCTCCCTCTGAAATTCCGTGCCTGTGCCGCACTGGTGAAAGAGCGGTAGAGCCAAGACGAATCATGTGACAGCGCGTCAGGACACGGTGGTACATAGTTGGCGTCACAGCACCGGGGCCCCAAGACGGCGTCGCCTCTGATGTGTCAGAAGAGGTCGGCATTCGGCCCAAATATTCGCCGACTACGGCCAGTCGCTGAGGACAGGCAGAAAGACCAGTGCGAAGTGGAGCCGTCAAGGTGGTGTATGATATCGCCCTCTTTTCTCCGTGCACACATGAATGGCAACGACCCAACAACCGGGATCCTATAAAGATGAGACAAACCTGCAGACTCAGAAAGAGGGCCTAATTGGTTGCGAGCACCTTTTCTGCGAAAAGCAATAGAGATTAGGGACCGCGGCGCTCGACGGCTGGGGGCTAACATGATCGTGGGAAATAGTGGACCAACAGCACTAATAGAGGGGAGCACAGCGGCCTGTTCGTAAGACGAGGCTGGCCTTACAAGGGCTGGCCTTAGCCAAGAAAAAGTAAGAGAGGACACTGGTGGGTGCAGGGCAGCGAAAATCGAAAAAAGGACAAAGCCTCTGTCAACAGAGTTGATTTGGAGGGGAAGCGTTTTGTCTTCTTTTTTTCGTCGAAGCTTTGAGCAAGTTTCCTTCCCCTCTCCTCGTTTTTCCTCCCCCTCCCCTTCGATATATATACTACCAATCGCCCCCAAACCCTCGGCATACCGAGCCACCCCGAGATCCCCAGTGGCAGAGGGGACCAGCTTGGCTTCCCCGCGCCTAGCACCGCGCTCGTCTGCTCCTGCAAAAGCGCTATGGATGGCTCTGCCGAGTTTATTCATGGGCCTCCAGCTTACACCCCTGTGAGCTCATCCGCCTCTGCAGCAGCAATTGGCACCGCTTCTTCTTCGTCAGCGTCTCCACCAACCGCACTGGAACCGCTGGCGTGCGTTACCTGCCGGTCACGCAAGCTCAAATGTGACCGCGCGAAGCCGTCTTGTAGCCGCTGCATCAAAGCAGGCGACGGTGCCGGCTGTGTCTATCCCGAGTCACGGCGACGGCCGGTGTTTAAGCGTCGCAATGTCAAAGAGCTAGAGGCCCGACTGGGTACGTGTCTGGACGTCTGAAGCATACCATTTTGCCGATGTCTCCTTTCTTTTTGCTTTTTTTGTTTTGTTTCTAACACAACCAGCCCAGGTCGAGGTGCTCCTCCAAGACATCCCCGGGGTTGACCGCAAGCGGACAGCCGACGTGCTGGGCGATGGCGATGCATTGGATGATGACAGTATGTTGGCGGCAGCGACAGCAGCTGGCCGGCATCGGGCGGTGCTGCTGGTGGCGCCGCAGGTCGAGCGAGGCTGGATCTGGCAGCAGAGTGACGATGGCGATGCGCCGGAGGTTGGACCGGAGGTCGCGGCCGGTGTCGGGGCCGTTTTTGGCGATGATATGCAGCACGAGTTAGACAATGCCATGCCTGGCGAACTGCATTCGACGACGCCCTCGATGGCGGCCGGAATCTCGGGCGAGCTCATTGGCCTCGGCATGTTTGAGTCCCCGCCGCCGCCCGAGACGGTGGAAGAGCTGTAAGTCTCAACGATGACAATTCCGCGGCCTCTCTTGAACTTTTTTTCTCACCATGGCCTTTCAGACACACGTCGTTCTTCCAGACGCAGCAGGTGTACATCCCGATTGTGCATCCCGGACGGTACATCAAGTCGTACTACTCAGCACCGCATTTGCGGCCTCCGATGGCACTACAGTATATTATCTGGGCCATGGCGGCGCAGTTTCATGCTAAATACTCAGCCTACCACGACATTTTCTACAACCGGTCGCGGCAGTACCTGCAGGCGGACGAGATGCGCGTGAGTTGCCGTGTTTCTGGTCGTGTTCGGGGCGTTTGAAGCTAACGGGCTGCAGGACCACGGCGAGCATTTTGTCACCATTGCGCACGCACAGGCATGGGCCCTAGCAGCTACGTACGAGGCGCGACGTATGCTGTTCACGCGAGCGGCCATGAGCTGTGCGCGAGCTGTGCGGCTGACGGGCATGATGGGGTTAAACCGGCTGGACGATGCGCATGCCAGCGAGAAATCAGCACCGACATTGGCTCCGCCGGTCGATTGGACAGAGCTGGAAGAGCGGCGGCGGACATTTTGGGGCACCTTTTGCATCGACTGCCATGCATCGGTGGCGACAGGCTGGCCGAGTTTGCTGGCCGCCGCGGAGGTGAGTGAGCCGTGCGTTGTGGGTGTTGCTGTGTTCTGTTGCATGGGGGTTGTCTAGGCTTCTTCCTCTGCTCTCTCACTAATCTGCCAGCTCACCACACACCTTCCCAGCTCGGAAGAGGCCTTTGAACAGTGCCGAGCACAGCGAACGAGCACGCTGGACGACGTGTTTAGCGGGTCGGCGTACTCGACGTTTGCGAGCTCCATCATATCGTGCCATCTGTTCAACTCGATTCTCCAGCACCTGCAGGCACGGCGCAACGACAACGCGGCCGACGTGCAACACGGAGCGTTTTGGCAGCGGCACCGCGATCTAGACACCAAGCTGTCGTCGGCATTTGTGTTTCTGCCCGAGCGCTATCGGCTGCCTCGCAATTTTCGAGATCCTGTGGCCACCCATGCTAACCTCAACCTGCACGCGGCCACCATTTGTCTGCACAATGCGGCCCGCGAGCGCGCAGACAACCACGGCTTGCCTGACTCAGTCAAGAAGACCTGCCGGATGCGGCTGCTGACGGCAGCGCAAGAAATCATCAACATTATGCGGCAGACGCACGACATGACCGCCAGCTACGTACGTTTTTTTTCTGCTTGTGCATTGGTTACCTTGCTGATCATTGGAACGGTTTATTTTGCAGAGAACTCCGCTATCTTCGCTGGCTCTCTATTGTGCAGCCTCAGTTTTTGTATACGAGGCTCTGGTCGCAGAGCAGGAGAAGACCAAGCGAAATCAAAGGAAGACGGCCGCTGCCCAGGCCGGGAGCGTCGACGATAACATTGATGCCGAGGGCGGAATCCAAATCGACAGCAGTGAAGACGAGGGCTGCGACGGCGACGGCGACGGTGAGTCCACCAGCGCATCAAACATTGAGTTTATTCTGCAGTGCATGGACATTGTCGGCCGTAGCAACCACATGACGCGGCTGTTCCTGCAGCAGGTGCTCCTCGACATTGACCGCAACGGCTTGTCGTCGCTGACGGGCTTTGGCTGGTTCAACAAGTACCGCGACCGTGTCAAAGACGTCGGGCCTTACATCCCTGTGCTGGCTCGTTCTTCTGTGTCTAGACATTCGCGCATCGAACCGCCCATGGAAGGCCGTCTTCCGCTGAAAAAGCCACAGACGAGCCAGCCGCCAAAACTGAGCGGACCAGATCCCTCAAGCAAGCGTCGCCGTACGCATAATCTAGGGCCTCCGGCGATTCTGAAGCAAGTGACCATGTCGGCCCAAGAAACAGCCACGCCAGCAGCACCGGAAATGTCAGCAACTGACGGCACTCCTCGAAACATATGCCTCCCCCACCGCTCTGCGACGCCTGTGTCGATGCCCATTATGTACTCCCCTTGTGGCTACCAGCTCCCTGCTTCTGACGCACATAAAAAGGCTCCAGAATATCCAGCTGGGACCACTGCGTCTGGTGCTGAGCAGCCACGGAGAGAAAATCGCACGATAGCACCCGCTGTAGATGCCGACCTGGACTTGTTTTCAGGACTCGATAGCTTGGGTGCCTGGCCAGTCTCAGTGGCTGGACTCCGAGAGACACAGGAAGACAGTACAACCCCTGCCGCTGCTAGCAGTGACCCTCTGCGCGAAAGCAACTTGGACATATCGATTGACGCCGACTTTATGTTTTCGCAGCTGCAAGAGATGGCCCGAGTCAGCGGCATTGGCATCCCAGCGACGACGGCAACTGCGGCAACAACGACGACGGCAACGACGACGGCTACGGAAAATACAGCGCCAGCTGCTGCTGCAACAGCAGCGACAGGAACAGCGACAGCTGGCACAACCACGACTGCGGAATGGGACCTCTTCCAAGGCGGAGATGGCCTCGGCGACGATGTTTGGGGCGTGTGGCCAGCACAGTGGACATCGTCTGCGCAAGAAGACAAGGACCGAGAAGGCGGCCAGCCGCCATGATTCATGAGATGTAAGAATGAGTTTTGTGCGAGAAAACTGCGATGTATGTATGTCATTGTAACTGTACGTAAATGATGTAAGCGGCCGTTGGGAAGGACCATCCAACTCACTCGAATAAACTCTACTTTCATGAGACGTGCCTTTGTGTTTTTTCCGTTGGCTCCTTGTTGGCTCTGTTCTCAATTGCCTAGCGGTTTGTCGTTCTATATTTGCTCCAGAAAGAAGCAAGATGACGCGTCTCCGCCCTTCCGAGATCTCCGCTTTACTCCAAAATAGCTCCCGAACCCGAATGGAAGACCGTCACGCCATCCTCCACCACCTCCACCTCCACCAACACTCCATTGCCATCGCCATGTTTGGTTATCTGCTCGTCGTCGGCCTCGCCGTCGGCATTCTTTGGCTTGATCCTATTCTGCGGGCTGTGGCGCCGTCGCTCGCGCCGCCGTCTGGTCCTCCGGCAGCTCCGGTTTTGCGCCGGACGCCAAGGCCGCCGATCAACGAGTCGCTGCTGGCCCTTGAAGCCGACGGCGATGCTGATGCTTGTCCCGTGGACGCCTACACGGTGCACATCTACAGCAAAGCGCCGCTGGTGCTCTACGTTGAGAACTTTCTCTCTGTCGCCGAGCGGCAGCACCTCATCGAGATCAGGTTTGTCTCGTTTGGGTCCCTTGAGTCTTTTTTGCCTCTTTCGCCTTTTCGCGCCTTCTCCCCAAGTTTATATCCCTTCGTGCCTCTGCATCGCCGTTTCCTCTGGTTCCCCTGATGTGTATCATCTCGTCCGTCCTTGTTTCGTCATCCTTTACCTATCATCCTCCTCATCATCCTTATGTTCTACAATCTCTCCAGGCTCTCACGATCACCATCCTTCAACATCTCGGCTAACAGCCAGCCAATCTCTCTACGAGCCGTCCACAATCACGCACGACGGCAACTCTGTCCGTCGCGATGCCACTGTGCGCGACTCGGCCGTCGCCCTTATTCCGCGCACCCCCGCTGTCCGCTGCATCGAGGCCCGCGCCCGTCGTCTGCAAGGCTGGCGTGACGACCTGTGGATTGAGCTGCTGCGGGTCCAGCGCTATGCGGCGCCGGCGGACCACTACGGCTACCACTTCGACTGGAGTCGCTCGGGTGCGGCCACTGGTGGCTGGGGCCGGGTGTCTAGCCTCATGGTGTTTGTGGACGACGGCGAGCTGGACAATGTAGGAGCAGACGAGGCGCAGAAGCAGCCCCGCGATCCCCTGGTCGGCGGCGGAACTGCTTTTCCTCGGCTGCCTCGTCGGAGCAGCGACCAGCGGTGGTGTCGCTTTGTGGCCTGCGGTGAGGAGGCCGAGATAGAAGCCAAAGCAGCAGCGGAGGAGGAGGCGACACCGGGACACGGCTCGGAGGCGGCTGCCAATGCCGGCTCGGGATCGTCTGGCGTTGTGTTCAAGCCCGCGGTGGGCAACGCTGTTTTCTGGGAGAATTTCCGCCCAGACGGCACTGGGAGGGCCTACGAAGAGACCTGGCACGCCGGGATGCGTGTTCGCAAAGGCGTCAAAGTCGGGCTCAACATCTGGAGCTGGGGACGGGTGGACTGAGAGACAGGGCGATGCATCTTCGGAAGCAATTTCGGGCAACTTCCCGGGCACTGGCTTAGGCGATGGCTGAGGTAGTGGTTGAGGAGATGGGCTGAGAAACATGGCCTGATAGACAGGAGTGGGAGGGAAGTGAAAGGGGGGAGGAAGTCAGCAGAGACGGGAAGGGGGATGGCCATAATGCGGGAAGAAGCAAGGGAGGGGGGGGAGGGAAGAGAAGCCAGACCAACCAGCAAAGTGAGACCTGGCACTCATCATGCTTTCGGCCAGTGGCTTGTGCATGACGGCGTTGTTGGGGATGCCGACGGGCGTCTAGACCCCCCTCTTCCCACCCCTCTCCCTTCTCAAAGCCATCTAGGCCCGAGTTCTGGCCTCTTTTCCGGCCTCAGTTCTGGTCGCGAGCTGTGGGCTCTGTTGCCCTACCCCTGTCTCATTGAGGCTCACCGCTTCTTGCAGCGGCGCTTGGAAAGATGCAAAAAAAGCAAGTATACGATTACGAGTATGGAGTACGTGTGTGTGGACACAATTATGTACGACTACGTGGACATGTTGTGTTTATTTACGAGCTGTTACTTACGAGGAGGACACTTAGTTCTAGAAAAAGAACAAACAAAGAGGCCTTGCAAGGATGGTCCTTGTCCAAGACGGTAAGCCGAGCGGTAGACACTGATGATGAATCCTCTGAGTAAGGGAGGACATAGACATACCCTCATTGAGCTTATGTGGGAGGCAACGATGGCCGGAAAGCCTAAAAGACGTCTGAGTAGCGGCCTAGACGCCTCAACACGCCAGCAAAAGCCGGGAGAGACTCTTCTGTGGCGCGACAGGAGACTTGTCATAAACGACACAGCTCAGCTGAGAGCTGTCAACCGCCACCAGGCATACACGACAAACATGTTGCCTGTAAATGCAGAGACTGTCGTCCGTCGCCCTGCCTGATCCCTTCTGTTTTGCTCTGCTTTTCTCTGCTTTTCGCGTTCCGCTTGCTTGCGTCTCTCCTTCTCACTCCCCCACCACTCTTCATCCTTTTGCCGCCCGCCTCCTCGCTAAGCAAGAGGCGGTAAGAAAAGCATCGGAAAATGCGGGACTATGTGGGAGCATTGAACGGCTAGATGTCCTGGCCTTGGCTTCGGATGCTGTAGCTACATAATCAGACACCCAGCTGGCCAACAAGTCTCGCTCAGACGCTTGGCCTGCCCACCCCCATCCCCTCCCCTCTTTGCCACCCGTAGTTCGTATCTCTGTCCTTCGCCCTATTTTCGGAGATCCATGATGGATCCAACCGCGCAGACTTGGAGTGCCTACGGGGAAGTGGGAGATGCCATATGTCGCCTACCCGAGGACGCTGGGCGACAAACGACACAAAAATACGAAGACAGTCGGAGCGCAGACACTAGGCTCACAAGGCACGACCATCTGCCCGTGTCCTGCTCTCCTCGAGGTGGCCGGTGCCCGAGCGAGGCGGGCGCGCAATGAGATTCCGGGAAAAGGCAAGAGGAGGCAAGAAGCCGTATTCCGTGACTTCGTGCCGTCACTCCTGTACGAGCATTCACACTAGTCATGTATGCCTTCGCAGACAACCAACAACATTCGTTCTACGGACCAGCCCTCTTTAGTCCCATGCACCCTGCAGCTGGTCAGCACGCGACTGGCGCTTGGGTCGCTTGTGGTGGCGGTGAAGGTGTCTCTGGGTGCCTTTGGATGCACCCTCTGCCTTTTCTGCCTCTTGGTGCTCTCTACTGCTCGCTGCTGCCTCTTCGAGCCGGCTGCTGCTTATTGGTGTCTGCAGGCTGACAGGGATTCCAGCGGCCTAGGCGCCGCTTCTCAGCTGGGCCTGCCACCCTTGACCCCAAATATGCCGTTTCATCCCCGAAGCCGCTGGCCACCGGCTCTCTGCTCTCCTAGTCTGCTCAACGAACGCCTCAACGTTTTGTATTTTGTACGCCGTCATTGCACCTGCTTTTGATTACTAGTCTCCCTGTTAACTGTGCCCTATCAATGTGCTCGTCGCTTTGTTTGTATGCCCTTGGCCAGACTCGTAGCAGCTAACCTGGCCCTGTTTGTTCACTTTCTCTGTATTCATCTCCTCGTTTCCTTCTCTCGATGCCTTGATCCGTGCCGACTACCCCTCGACGTAGTGTACATTCCCAGCCGTTCTGTCATCCTGCACAGTGCTTTGTCACTGACCGTTAGCGGTTTCTTCTTGAACTCTTAATACGGGTCTTATACATGAGTATGCGCATAGGGTGCCTGCCAGCGCATCACTCCGCTCAACTATCCCCGCCTATCTCTCCCAATATTACCTAACCCAGACATCTGGGGCTCTTTGATTTGTTCAAATCTCTCGTGGGCTGGCGTTAATCGCAACCATGGTTCCTTTCATCTTGCCTTGCAGCGATTTGTTTATAGAGCTTGATCTCCCTTTTCTTCTTGACCCGGATCAGGTATTAGTTTATTACAATACATCTTTCTGCCTCTGTTAGCGGAATACATATGTTTTCTTATTAGCTTCCTTGCCGTTGGAAGTACTACACTAGTAGGTACCATCCTGCTATCACATTTATACTCCTCCAATGTACAGAGCCCTAGAGATGGGTTGATACATTCGACGTCTGATTCTGCCAATAAAACTTGCACTATTGTGTCCTCCTTATTCCTGCGCTCTCCCGCCAAAAATAAGTCTATCTTGGCTCGCACAAAGAATACACTACATGTGCTCTAACCGGAAACGCACCATTGCCCGCGTCCTTCGAGGTAGGGGGAAGAAGGAGGGAGCTAAGCCTATTATCGCATCCAGCCGCAGGCTCCAGTCTCAATTCAAGAACCCGCCTCTACCATTCTCGTCCTGTCTTTGACTGACCGGAAATCCCGTAGGAGGCCTTTTAGCGCCGTGTCAGCCTAAAATCGGTGTCGTCTCCTATGTTCAAAATGTACAAGTACTCACAGGTACTCTGCATTTACATATCGACACGTATGTACTCCGTACATATGTGTACTCCGTACATATGGCATATATACTCGTAGTGCGTTGGCAGGATGCGGATTTGGAACGTCTTACAATTACCACACAACGACTAGCTCGTATTCTGTACCATCATAAAACACCCATACTCGTATGAGCATGGCCAACATCCCTCGCTTTTTGCTCGTCATAATGTTCTGAAATAAGGTGAGGATGACCCGACTGGCAACACTAACTGCAGTATAGCAAGTGATTCCTCCGTTGGTCCCCTCTTTTTCCAGCTCCCGTTTCTTGTACTCGTACACTACTTGCTTGTATTTCTTCTCTTTTTCGTTGCCAAAACCTTATGATTTCCAGGTATTCCTTCTTTTTGGCTAGCCTATGCCGAGCCCCCACCCCTGCCACTCTCTTTTACTCAGGAAACCCTCCTCGTATCTCCCCGCCCCCCTCTGCGTTGCCGGACCGTCTCCTCTGCTCTGTTTGTGCCCGCCCAGGGTACTTGAAGCTTCGTACATCGAATGACGGTCTGGTTTTCTGCCCCGTCCCACCTGTATGTAGTTACGAGTATTAGCTACCTCGAGCTACATTGGCCTGCCTTGGAGCATCCTTCGCTCCTCTGACCAGGACTAGTCTTTACACAGAGTACTAGTATCTGCATCTTTGACAGGGATCCCCTGTATCGACGAGGCTGTGCACGTGCTAGTACAAGAAGCTTTTGTTGATGAGAGTGATTGATGCATAACAATCGAGAATAAAATCGCTCGACATGGAAGTATCAAAAACCGCCTTTACTCGCTGTATTAGCAGGGCTTCATTCCCATACACAAGCATCCGTTCAATTCGTTATCGTACACCTAATAATTCCAGCCATTTCTGCATGGTATTACGCGTAGCATTGCACCATTTGCACCAGTACGCAAACATATGCGAGAGCACTATGTATTTCGTCTATGAAAATCTTCCATGGTTATTTCCTTGCTCGCCCTACATTGCACTCTAGAGGTACGTCGTAGTTGTATCTAGACGTGCACTAGTAGTATCGCTATCTACGCACGTATCAACCAACCGCCACGCTATCAAGGAAAATAAACAGGCCAGGCCGACCATGCAATGTGACGGTGCTCTGCACAAGCACAATAATGTGCAGTGTACGGGGGTACTTCGTAGTGTTTGGTACTTAGCAGTTGTAAACAACTCTTTCGCTCATACGAGAGTGACAACCATGTACTCGTACTCCGTAGTTATGTACAGACATAAAACCGCAGGATGGCGGCCTCTCCCTCGCTTTGCTCCGTTGTTTTGGCACCTAGTCTGCATATGGATAAAATGGTACATGCATAGGAATCTGTGTATGATGTGAAGGGTAGCTTTGAGCATGTTTGTTTCTCTTTTTCCCGCTCACCTGTCTGCTGGCTCCTATGTTAAACAGCCTTCATTCCTCGCCTGCATACCTGTGTTAGACTCGCCGTGGGGCAGACGACATGGAAGCAATCCAGTCTGTGCCAGAACCAGAGGACGGGTCCTCAAAATCCCTGTTGGGGGCCGAAAGATACGCGAGAGGGTACGAGTAGTTGCTTACCGAGTCATACCACGGCACAAAAATACCGCAAGACACATCCCAGCCACGCCTATCTTTTCAAATGTCTGCCTCTCAATTTGCATACGCCGAGACCCCGTTGCTCCTCCTCGTACTTTGTCCATACAAATTTGCCGTATGCAATTACTCTGTATTATATGCTACTTATTACACGCACCATGGTTTGCTTGCGCACGTACCCTGTCCATGGAAGCCCATTCGTATGCACCTGCTAGGCTCTTAGTCGAAGTCCAGCATGCAGCACTAGAGAGACGTACTCCGTACATCGAGGCCAGGACAGCAGACCCATTGCCCCCCTACGACATGCGCAATGGGGGAATACGATGTGGCAAGCTTGAAGAACCGAAACCGCCTCCATGTCTGGCGAAATTTCGCGAGACAAGTGTCTTGTGGAGACTTTTCTATTATGTGTACGATACAGACATCAAGGTGGTTTAGTTCAGTGGTTTGTGAGCACATACACATATCTACATCTATCCAGCTTCCAAGGGCGTTTTGCTTGAGACAACTCTGTTTGCCGGAACAAAACAGCAGGGAATAGCTATCCGGAGTTCCCAGTACTCCGTACGCGCAGTAAAATCATGAAGGTGGAGGTACGGGGACAGAGAGAAAACTTGAAAAATAGACACCAGCGCTTGCGGAGCTCCATGGTGTCGCCCGTCGCCCGTCTCCGACTTAGGCCTAGCAAAGCGCCCTATCAAGCCGTTATGCGTTCAAGGTTCAAACCCAATGCTGCCCCGGCCTGAAGTTCTCGGTGAGAGGCGCCTCTGTGGCCTTCTTTACACCCCCCTTTCTTTTCCCTTTTGTTCTCACCTCCTCTTATGTACTTCCCTGCAATGTCTCTCCTCTTGTCTCCTCTCGGCTGCCCCCTCTGTTTCAATTTGTGCATACGAGTTTTCCGTGCACCACGTACTCGTATGTAGTGTACTCGTAGCACATGTACCCTACTTCTGCTGTCGTTTCTTTTTCTTTCCTTGTAGAATAACTACTGCGTACGTGTACAGATCCAAACTCCATTGTTGGTAGCTCGTACAATGAAAGTCTGTCTGACGGAGCCCACACAAGTTGCCACACTGTGTACAACTGCTGGTGTGCGAGACAATCACACAAATTATCATGCACGCTGCCTAGATAAGAAATGGAAGAAGTCGGTGCTTTTCTTGCCCCCATGGAATCGTGCACACATTGTTGCATTGGTAATGCGGACGGAACGCCCTACGGAAATCATCGAAATACTGTCGATAGTACAAACTGGTTGTTTTTAGCTGCATGAGTGTTGGGTTATTCTAGGAGGGTCATTTGTGCTGCTTCGGACTAGTAGAAGAGCAATCCGTGGATGTAAAATGGCCACGATGGATTGCAGGTAGAGTCAACCGAGAGCCTCGGGAAAGCCGTTATCCCTGGCAACAACAACGTCTCGTATTTCGTCGTATTGCTGGAAAGATACTGTCTTCCGTCCCCCAATTATTTGTCTCTTTCTTTCTACGCGTCTGTCTTTCCTCTGCGATCAATCGTGATCACACCTAACCTGTGACTACAGATCAGACCCCCCTCCAAATGCCCTTTACTAAACATTTGTCCCAGAGTTTCAAGCAGACTGGCTGGGAGTGCCGACAGGCAGCAGCCGCAGGAAGTGCAGATGGGAATACGAGCGAGGCCGGGAGACAGGGGGGTGTATCTATAACGAAAAAGAAGCAAAAAGAAAAGCTGGTTGCACCTGCATGCTGCATCCAACAAGTTGCAGTATACGCGTTCCATTGAGGTTCTCCGTCCACCGATAAAGTGCTATTACGCCTGTCGGCATCCTTCATTTTATTTTCATTCACCGTAATTTCAGGTACTTACGACCAACATAGACACCCTCGGCCGCACACATGTATTCGTTCTCCTGTACCAGCCCTGCATGCCACTGAGACATGCATTAGCACCAAACAAATGTGCTTCGTAGTCGTATGCACTCGTACGGCTTACAAGATAAAACGTTTCTGTATGTCGTAAGCAGGGCCGGTATTGGTTTGGCAGGACTTCGGGGCCCCCCTCCAGATCAACATACGAAGGCGGTAGGAGAGGATCTTGTTTTTTGGGATTGATTCTGGTTGTGTGGGTTGTACTGCATCCCACACGACTCTAGGTGACTTTTTATTTAGGACCGTTGCCCGTCACCGCTTCTTCTTCCCTCTGTTCCCGTCACCGGCGCATCCTTCGGCGCCGAGGGAACCTGCAGAGTGGTGGGGGAGGTACTTCCATTCCACACGTCTCAGTTGGATTCGGTTAGGAGACAGGAGCGGGGGGCAGAGTCCATGTGAGATTGTGTGGGAGCATCTTCTCCTCTCTGCAGCCTCGACTTCGATCTCTCGCTGTTTAATCCGGTCCTCTGCCGCACTTCTAAAATATTGCATGTTTTGATTAGTGCTACTTACTCTACGCATGTGCGGAGTACTGGGCGCGGCCACACCGAAAGAATCAATATGCTAAAAGTTGCCGAGAACAGAACGAATATATTGAGGCACTGCAATGTCCGTACGCGTCGATCAAAAGAGGGGTGGCCGGAGGTTGAGAGAATAAGAGAGAGACTAACGACAGGCAAGACACCTAGACTGATGGACTCGGGAGTGTTGATCAGATTACACGTCTGCATCCGCCCGGTTCGGCAGCCGAATGAGAAGATAAAACAAAAAAGGCTGACGTTAAAACAGTAGTTGCTCCGCCACACGTCAAGTGACACCTGTTTTGCTTCTGTATATTAGCTTTTTTCTTTTTCTTTTTTTCTACTGAATGACTGCAAAAAGAGGCCGCCAGAACCCTTCCTCTCATAAATACTGCTGCCCGATTGTCAGCCCACCTGCACCAGCACTCATGTTCTGTATCATACACCCCCTCCTCTTCTCACTCCTCCCTCCTTCGCCCCCCGTAACACCCTACAGACACGGAAACGGGGGACAAGCAGTCGCCGATTGGACAAGCCACTCCGCTCGTGATATACTGTATCCATGAACGATTGTGCCAGATAGAACACACAGCGAACGAGAATCGGAATGCGCGAGGAGATGCGGCAAGTGGCCGGAGCAGCAGCAGAGGTGGCAACTGGCATTGACTAGCCAGAGACAGGCTAAGAAAATGGTAAGGATGACAGGCAAACGCTTAGAAGCACAAAAGGAATATCGCACAAGCAGAGCCTAAACTGTAGCGAAACGGTCTGTAGTTCAGTCGGATGGGATGGGGTGTAATGTTGAACAAACAAGAAAAGAACGTTGGTAGGTAACATGGGCATTGCATATCTCTATATTCAAACACGGGACAACTGCACTTCATGAATGCATCCAAATGTGCCTCTCGACTTCCTTGATACCTTTTTCGGGGTTCTGGAAACTTATTACATCACAAAGATCTAGGCATATCACTGCACGCCCTCCCCCTCCCCCCCCTATCGTCTGACAATGTATCCTGCGCCGAGCTATGGGAGGCAAGAAGGGCGTATGTAGGTGCGACGCCAGGAATGGAAGGAAGAGAAAGAGTGATACTTTGGGGTCAGGTGTATCTTCTGTTATATCAGTCAAGGGATGGAATACAGGAGGACGGGGATGATGGGCGGTCGTTACCTAGGAAGAGCATCCTACGTGGTAATAGTGTTGTACACCAATGAGCCATACTATTGTATAGTCTCTGATCTTGTTTTCGATCCCCTTATTCGGCTTTTTGTCTCTAAACATCAATTCTTCACCGTTGTTCCATGCCAAAATGTGGAGGCAGGTATCTATTGGGCTTGCGTTGGGTTCCAGTTTCTTTTTCTTGGTTCCAGTGCGAGAGACACAAAAATCATGCGATGCAGATCTTTTCATATTTAGCGGTCCGATTTTTGGATCACGGCAGTTTATTTGGACCTGCTAGACCTGCCTTCTTTGTCTCTCTTTCTTTTCTTTTTCCTTCGGGTGGGCTGCTCATCGGTCTGCCGGTTTCTCTTCTTCCACTCCTATTTTGCTTTTCATCGCGTCCTCAGAGTCCCCGCCCGGTGTGTTCTTTTATTTTAAAGAGATCTTGTGCACCACTAACCAAACATTGATCAATTTAATTTTCTGTATCAAATAATAATGCACGGGCTTTGTATCTTTGCTCTCCGCATAATTGGCTAGTCCGGATGTACTTCTATATCAAGGTAGGAGTGACACCAGGCAACAGATTAGGAAAGTTTGTCCATGCTTTCTTTTTCCGTACATCACTTGGACCGCCTTTACTACTTCTGGCCTACGCCCACCCCTAGTTGTATGTACCATCACGATCCAGCCAAGATAATAGAAAGGTTGCTGATTCGCAATACGAGGCAGTACTTTCTGCCCTTCTCTAACACAGCGCTGCATCCTGCATCATCACACTGGACACCCGCTGAACCTAGCGTGTACAACTCAAGGGAGAAAGAGATACGTCCCATGCGTGTGCTTATGCCACTGTCGGTGAAGAAAAAACAAAGAATACTAAATAAAAGAAAGCAAAAGTGGAGGTGGGTATGTCTTACCCTCCACTCTTCTCCTCCCTCTCTTCGCGCAAATTCGAGCGTGAATGAAAGCGAGGGAGCTCCGATCGGGAAGGCACTTAGACTCTGTTGCGCGCAGAATGGCGAAAGCACAGTGTGAGCGTCCACTGCCTGCTACGCCCAGGTTGCGGATGCCGGCCATCCAACTCTGCAGCGCGCTCCGGAAAGTGCCTACACGTAGCCGAAGAGAAAGAGCGGAAGCCGCTGCAGAGAGACACGACACACAATCTAGCCCGCTACGCCCCCTTTTCTCAGGTACCCTTTCGAGGCTAGTCTCTCTACTTTCCAGATCTCTAGGTACATGTATCTTTCTTAAGAAGTACTGTCGATAGCATATCATCATAGGGTGAGAGAAAGTGGGCTGTAGTAAGTATGGAATATCGCCATGGTGATTCGCAGTCAGAGTGATAGGGCAGCATAAAGTATTGACTCTGTACGGTTGGATTGTCGGCGGGGGTTTGTCCTCGTTTGGGAAGGGAAAGCTTGGATAGCACTACGGAACAAGTGAGTAGGGGGAGAAAAGGCAGACTCGGGGGCTGGGGTCAGCAGACTGGGCAGAGGGGGTCCCGGTTCTTTCCCACCCTCCTGCATTTACGAGCGGTATTGTTGCGGACAGGAAAGGGGGGAGCTGCTTGTAGAATATGCGCTGTGCCAGACCGGCCTGTTAAGGAGGCCCGGAAAAAGAAAGCATACTATCGAATGTCACGCCTTTCACATTTTTGGCTTTCAGAGGGGTGCTCATCAAGACGAAGAAGTAGCGGCCTGGACAGCCTTGCTAGGAAGACACGCCGTCACAATGCCTGCGTATGGAACCCCCTCCCCCCTGATGCTGGAATTTTGTTGGTGTTGGCTGACAAGTACTATTGTATCTTGCTCCGGACGTGTGTGTGCTCCGTACTCGTTGGTACGTGCAGAGGCATTGTCATGTGGCTGGTTCAGAATCTCCGTGGGTACATGCATCTAGGAGTAGCGTCGGGGTTCTCTGTCGAATCATATGTCCTTGTCTCATGTATACGGCCCAAAAAGTAAGTTCTCGCCAAGTAATGTACATGCCACTCCCAAAAGCCCCATGCAAGATCGGCGAAACGAGGCCGTTGAGTAATACGTCCATGAGAACAGCAGTGGTTCGATATTTGAAAGAGGTCAAGAAACGAAGATGATATGAATAGAACTGGAAAATAGAAAGCGTAAAACGTGAAGGCGTAAATTAACCAGACTGAAAAGCAATCAGCAACCCATGTATGAGGAACCTAAATGAGAAAGAGCATGAACTGCTAATAAAGCCCAAAACCAACGGGGCCCCTCTCTCACTGTCGTCCTCAGCCAACACATACCCCCCCCCCCCTTCCCCGAAATAAACAATAAAGAACAAGCCATGTCATCTTATAGTTCTCCGTTTTGTAACCAAGTTTCTCCGTTCCTGTTCCAGTTTTCCAATCGTTTGCCCAGTCTCTTCGAATTCCCATTCGCTTTGCGCGGTCGTCGCTTTGAAAAAAATCCTTGATCCTATTCCCATTGCTATCCCTGTTCCGGTCCCTGTCCTTGTCCTTGGCCCAGTCCCATATAAATTCAATAAACAGAGAATAACAAAACCAAAATAATAAGGAGAAAAACGGTGCTGCACAACCAGGTCCAACGCGTAAAGACAAGTGGTTGTCTGCCGCTGCCATTGGACACAATATTTGTGAAGCTAAGCCTGCAGGGTCCAAGCTGCAAGCTTGATTTTTTTTTGTTCTCTTCCTTTTTTCTTTTCTTTCTTTTTCTTGTCGTGCCCTTCTTCATGCAGGCTAAGACACGTTAAGCAAGCCCCTCCCCATTCCACTTCTAGACACTGCCTCGTTTTACGTGCCCGATGTGATGGGGCATGTCGTCGTAGTCGTCCTCGCTCAAGGGGCTACCGTGATTGGCGTGTTGTTGGCTGCTGGTGCCATTGCCGCCGTTGGCGTAGCCAGCCAAGGGCCGCTGTGACAGCGTTCTCTCCGGCGACGGAAGAATACGGTCCGATGTAGGGGCCGCCTGGCTGTTGGTCATGTTATGGAGAGCGCGCGTAGTGGTGTGGAAGTGGTGGTGAAGTGACGGATGATGCGGCTGGTGGAGATGGGACAGGACAGCGGCACCGTTACTGCCACTGCTGCCAGCAGAATTACCGCGTGCTGACGTGGCGTCTGTTTCCACTCTGGCATTGTTGATCATGGCCGGCAGCTGTCGCCGCCGGGCGTTGATGAACCAGTTGGATATTTGGTCTGGATGGTTAGTGACTGTTGTCGGTTTTGGGTTTCGAGAGAACCAGAACACGGAGAATGACAAACGTACTCATCTGGAGGCCAGTCTGCCGCATAAGGTCCTGCTTCTCATCCTCGGACGGATATGGGTGGTGCAAGTGGCCGAGAAACCACGCCCGCAGCTTGTCGGTGGTCTCCTTGGGCAGATTCCCCCGGCGCTTGCGCTGTTTTCCATCACCAGGTCCGGTAATACCCATGCTGTTGCTGCCGCTGATCACGTTCAGGCTGCTGCTGCCCACAAGCCCACCCCCATGGCGATGGCCGTGGCCGCTGCCTGTCAACCCCAGACCGCCGAATTCGCCTACAGGCATGTACTCCCGTCCATAGCCCGAGGAGGACCCATGACTAGGGGGCAGTGGGGGTCCAGTGTGGTGGTGATGGCTGTAGCCGCTGCTGCCAGAAGACGGGAAGGCTGCCTTGTCGAATCCACGGATCGACCCAACAGAATGCGACTGGCTATGGCGGCTCTGGTGGTGGTTTTGGTGGACTCCGTAAGACGAGCTCGGCCCAGCACTGCTGGCACCGTTTTCGTATCTGTAGCTGTCGTGGCTGTAGCCATCACCGGTGTAGCTCCGGGGCTCGTGCTCAAACCGCATGTGAGGCAAGCCAGGTAGGCCTGGTCTGCCACCACCGTTGCTGGTGCCACTCATCGACACGCCATTGCTGCCGTGGCCATTGGTGGCTGCGTGGCGGTTGCTGGAGTCGGAGGGGTAGTACCGCTCACCGGGACGGTCGTGCATGGTGTCCCGGTTTCCGTAGATGGAGCGAGACTGCCAGGAGTCCGCAGCAGCTGGGAGAGTGGCTGTAGCAGAGGACACAGAGGAGGCGGGAGGCGAGGAGGAGGCCACAGATGTATTGTGTGTAGGAGAAGTTCCGCGGCTCAGGATGGCACTGCCCCCACGCTGCGAGTGCTGGTATGAATGAGGATGCTGGTGCTGATGCTGGTGCTGCTGATGTTCTGGGTGAGAAGGATGGCCGTAAAAGCGCGGCACCTGGCTGGATCTCTCGTCCCGCTCGTCATTTGTGCGTTGCCGCTTGTGTGAGGTAGTCGGCGAGTGCACGTAGTCTGGCGTGGCCATTGTGGACACAGGCATGCTGGGAGAGACTGTCGTGCGGACAGCAGGTCCAGAGGAAGCGGTTACAAGAGCGGCCAGTCCTCTTGCGGCTGCGGTCGGGGTAGAGGCCGTCGATGTCGTGGTCGACGGGGGAGCTACGGAAGGCAGAGTCATCGAAGGAGCCGGCTGGCGGTCTGAGACGTGAAGTTGGAGCTCAGGGATTGCCTGCCGGATAGACGGCAGTGCAAAAGACTCGGAGGATTCCATTCGTGACGGCCGGGACGACTCTGACTCCCACGAGGAGAAATTGTGGCGGAAAGACGAGGCGTGCGGTGGTGAGGTAGCGGTCATAGTGAGAAGAGACATTTTGGGGTTGTTGTTGTTGTTGTTGTTGTTGTTGTTGTTGCTTCCGGTTTCGCTGTTGCTCTTGAGGTGTTGTTGGTACTGATTAATACAATGATCTTGCCCTTCAGTCTGCGAAGGGCGATATTCCATCACCGGGTTGAAGGTATCGGTTGGTTGGTGTTGTAAGAGCAGAGTAGGCGCCAAAAAGTGGGAAAAGGCAGAAGATGGAAGAACGAGGAGAAGAAGAGCAATAACACGAGGAGGAAAGAATACGTTAAAAAGAGCTGAAGAAATCGGAAGAGCGGGTAGAATGTCTTCTTTGTTCTTTTGTCTTAGACAGGGAGCAACAGGAATGCCTAGTCGAGTCAGGATGACGATGGAAGCTGATGGTCGTGGTCGTGGATCTTCGGAATGCGAAGGGAGGAGTCGTGTGTAGTTGAGAGAACGGCAAGAAAAGAAACTGTATGCAAGAAATGCAACAGGAAGAGTGTCCAGCACCAGTAACGTCAAGTCAAACGCCTCGAGCGAAGATAAATGGCAGAAGGGACTGTGAATGCTGAAAAGAGGTGAAGTCCCTTTGCGGTAGAGAACAGAGACGAGAGAAGAAAGAAGAAAGAAGAGACTGTGCAGTCGAGAAGAACTGCCCGTGCAGAAAATGGGAACAAGAAAAGAAGGGGGGGAGGACGAAGAGATATATAAAGTTTCTAGCCCAAGGCGGAGGAGTGGGGAGGGGGGCAAAGAAAGAAAAGGGTAGGGGGGTGAGGAACAAAACGTGTACGGAGTACGAGCCAAGATTAACCGACAACCTTGTTTAGTGTTACTCGTACTCAGCGGTGAAGAAGAAGAGGAGCTTTAAGGCCGGGGGAGAGGCAGAGGGTCAAGGGTTAGGATATAAGTAAAGCCGTAGAAGTGATGTGCAGTGGGTAGAGGCAACACGAAGAGAGACTGACAGGGACGCCCGTAGAGCAACGAAGAGAGCGAGAGAAAGAGAAGCTAAAAAGAAGCAAAACGTGGGACGGAGGATGGTAGGTGACAGTATTTCGTATAACAAAAAAAGGGTGTATCTACGCGTTATTTTCGGGGATCACGGAGAAGGTAGGGCTAGGAGGAAGACGTCGAGAACACAGTACAAAGGGCGACCCGTACTCAATACAATTGGAGCTGAAGAATAATAAATATATCGTGCAGAAAGGCAGAAAGGATGGTACTAAGATAATCAAGGCGGAAGCAGAATTGCACACACAGGGACTCGCGTAGACACCAGTGCAGAACAGGCAAGAGGAGGTGAGGTCTTGGGCGGCCGCAATGGCAGGGGGTCGAAGAGGCCGATCTGGGCTCCGGCAGCTGGGAGGAAGGGTCTGGGGGAGCAACGGGATATACGTGAAACTAGTCAAGAGACAAACTCCCATTGAGAGTGGGGAGGACTGGAGGGAAGCAGAAAGAGGAGAAGGTGAATGGAAAGAGAGAAAAGACGCATGGATTACACCAAAGAAGCTAGGAATATATGCATACTGGAGAGGGAGAAGGATGAGGGAAATGAGGAAGGGGATCCGGATGCTCACGATACTCGTACAAAAGGAGACTACGGGACCACGTACAGAAGTTAGGCACATGCACCTGTGCTCGTAGCTACATAATACAATAATCCATACCGCATTCAAAGCTACATACATACCCACTTGTATATTGTGTACATACATGGGGGGAGGGGGGAGGAGACAGTCACTAGAAGATCAACAGGATCTACCTTCGTCGACGTGCTTGCGGGTACAGTTGGAGCAGCGATAATGGTGTAGGGGGGGTGGATGTGCGGATCGCCTGTTGGACGGACACCAGCCAAGGCCAATCCGGAAGCACGAAGAGCCAAAATCCTAGGCCAAAGGGTGCGGGAAGAGGACGACATCTACACCCCTAGTCGGATACGGGAATCTCTAGGGGGGTGTGGTGGTGGTTGGGGGCACTAGGTACGGAGTATGTACGAATACTTCCTATAAGGGAGAGAGGGAAAGAGGGGGCTGTCGCGGTGGCCGGAATGCTGTGTGGAGGGGGTGGATAGAACCGCGAATTGTAGGTACTTACTTGTACGGAGTACTGGTATCTCAGTGGTAGTGTGCCGTGGAACTAGCAGCAAGTAAGTACAGACAGGCATGAACAAACAGAACATAACACAGGAACTCACTGCGTGCTCAAACTAGCGCATGGGCCGAGTGTGTTCATGACAGAGGGTAAGGGGAAGGGAGGAAGGGGTGGGGGATGAACTGGGAAATCGGTGCACTAAGAACTCAGAGCTAAGAAGCATTTGCCCATCTTTTCGTCTGCCCATACAGGGTTTACGTATTTCGTTTTCTGTACTCTAAATTTGCCCAACTGCGTCTCTCCCCCACTTAAAACCTACGAGTACGTTGTCCGCTCGAGTTCTTTGCTGCCAGCCTTCTTCTATTTGCCCCATGTTGGTTTCGATGCTTCGACATCGCCTTGCGAGCCGTCCTTTGCGGCTTTTCTGGTTGCTGCGCCAAGGCTGATGACGGTAGCAGGTCAAGAGTAGGCGGACTCGTAGAGCTTCTGAGAAACAGAGCTAGCTCGGCCTGTATAAGTGGTGTAGATAAAGCATCTACATAGGTACATGGCTAGAGGATACTGCGTACTTCTGCAAGATGTGTGTGTTGTTGTGTGGGTCCTTTCTCTGCTTCCCTGCTCTTTTTTTCTTTTGCCTCTCTTACTTTCCGTCGCTCTGCACTTGTAGTGTACATACGTGTATCGTGAGATCGAGGGTACATATATACAACGTAGACGACAAGCATGTATATACATGTACTTTGCTGTCCAGTGTCTTGGGGGGTGTCTCCGCAGAAGAGCAGGGATAGGAAAAGATGGGAGTAGAGAGCTCCTTGAAGAATGGAATCGGGAGGATGGGAGTGGCAGACCAAAAAGGCAGGACGAGACAGCGAGGAGAGAGCGGGAAAAGAAAGAAAGAGAGACACAACTAAAGGGAAGCAGAAACAGAGAAGAACTCGTACAAGAAACACAAAGTAGCGCAGGAGATAGCAATGATGCTCCGTACTCCGTATATGGCATAGGGCGGCAAGACGGCAGCACCAGTGGCCAAGGCTGGGAGAAACAGTCAACGGATAACGTCGTGGAGCTCAGAGGCCTCAAATGGAGTGGATGGAGTGAGTGGATGGAGTGGGTGGATGGAGCGACTGGAGCAAAAATGGAGCAAAAAAGAGCAAACGGAGCGTTTGGAGCGAATGGAGCAACAGGAGCAAATGGGGCCCAGATGGACCAGATGGACCAGATGGACCAGATTAGAGCGGCGCAGAGCCAAGGGTCCTCAGGGAGAGTCCGAAAGCGTGAGGGGGGGGAGGCGACGCAAGACACAGCACAACTCGATGAGAGCAGAATGAAGGACAGGCACACCACTTGTACATGCTACGTATGTAGTTGTACACTGGTTACGATTCTTACGACAATGTCGATGGAAACGGTCCACTATATGTCTTACGTCGTAGCGGTAGTACTATGCAGGCTACCGTAGCTGTAATCGAAGCAGGCTCACTGTATTCGAGGGGCAGTTCGATGAGCGTTCTATCAACGGCTGGGCGGCCAGAAGAGGAGACATGCGACAGGCGACAGGCGACAGGCGACAGGCGACAGAAGACAGACGACAGACGACAGACGACAGGCGACAGACGACAGCAGACAGTAGACAGCCGAAGAAGAGCAGACATACGGGGTACGAAGAGCGTTCCGCTTCACAGCCACAGAAGTGCAAAGACATCCGGCATACTCGCACATGGACAAGACACGAACACAAACCGACACAGGACACGGAGAAGAGACGACAGTGGCCCTCAGCCCTCTGTAGCAGCGAATTACCCGAAGGCGGATGGCCTGCCTGAACGTAAAAAAGGAAAGGGGGGGAGGAGGAGGAGGAGGAGGAGGAGCAGGAGGGGGTCGACATCGACTTGCCTATTTCTGTACAACGTGATCCTTCGCTCGAGCCCTCGGAGCTGTGGCCAGCTGCAAGTATGTAGAAGCAGCAATGAAACTCTGCACCTGAGTGGACGCCTAGCAAGACAGGCTTCAGCGGACAGTGTGCCAGCGAGGGTGGGTGGTACTGTATACGAGGGAACTGTATGCATACAATGCGTGGCGGACGAGTACCCCGTACGCTGTGCAAATCTTAGTAGGTAGGAGAGGGGGGCGCTAAGCAAAAAGAAACGAAAGAAAACGAGAAACGTAAGAGTCCAAAAGAAACTACATACGCATACCGTGCCCGTACAGATAACTAAAACGGCCCAGAGACTTCATAGCTCATGCCACTTGCATAGGCAACGATGTACTTATATGCACAGGTTAAGACAAGATGGACAGCCAGACAGGGGTTCCCTGGTCGAGCGCCAGCGGACGAGCGTGCTGAACTCGTGCGGTTGCGACTCGCCGTTCTGTCTCTCTCAGTCTGCATGGGTGGGCTGCTTGTGTCGCGGTGGTGAATAGGACGAGTACGAAGAAGTTGTGGAATGCATAGCTTCTCTATGGACATCTTTTGTATGCACAGGTACCTTTCTCAACCCGGCTAGCGAGCGACTACACTACACTACTGTATCCGACATGCCGCTTGCACGCCGACTCGTGCTGTCGATGCAGACAGAGGGGGGCCGGTGAGTGATCTGCTCCTTTTCCCTCGTAGCTCTCATTGTTCTCTCGGTTCTCTCGGTCCTCTCGGTTCTCGCCGTTCTCGGGCTTATTTCCCAGCGTCGATTTGTTTTTGACGGGATGTAGCACATATATTCTTCTGCCCTGCTTGCATGTGTCTCAACCGCCGCCCGGCCATTCCACGGCGCACGGCTGAAGGCGGTTGGCGATGTGGTAGCCGTGGTGGAGGACGGGAGAAATTGCATCGTGAGTACGCAACAATGGAGATATCCATGATGAAACAAGGCCAGGCCGCCGAGGACTGCATTTGTACGGAGTCTGTATGTGTGCTCGATGCAGAGAATTAGGAAGGAGCTAGCTGCATGGGCGCGCCCTCCTGCTCCCTCGAGACGTTGTATGGACTACGAGTAGCCGCACTCTTTTGATTTCGGTCTGGTCACGTACTTCCGTGCTCGTCAACGAGACGATCGTCTTGTGTGGAATGACCTCACATCGCCCCAAGCTAACGCGTGCTGTTATCACCGAATCGGAAGTCATCAAAGGCTTGGCCCAGGCATTGCGCTTTCTATCCTCGGCTCTATCTGTTGGACTTGACACAAAACGGGAGCGAGAACAAAAGGCCCAACAGAAGCAGCTGAAAACCAGCGACAACAGAAGGACTGGAGAGCCAGGAAAGCCAGAAGCCAGGAAAGCCGAAGCACCAGAGCCGCGAGGCAATCGCAAGGACCAGGAACAAAGAAAGCCTGGCTGGCGGCTGGTGGCCGGTGCTTAGTCAAATCACATCACAGTCGATCGATCCTCGACCTTGCTGTTGACGGCGGCCTTGGTGGATGAGTATCACGACGTATGCACAACGACAACTACATAGCTAGCTGCCCACGTCCAACGAACGACAGCATGGCCCCGCCAGCTCGTATTGGCCTACAGTCCTGCCTACCCTCTGTCCCGTGCGCAGACCCATCGTTTCGGCCGCAGCAAGCTCGTTCTAGACAAGGGCAGGTCCAGCTTCCCATATCTTCATACTCCTACGCGTACAGAAGCACAGCATTTTACGAGTGACGGACGGGGCTGCCACCCCTGCTCTTTCGTCATTTCGCTCTGATTGCTACCCTTTATTTTGGCCTGCAGGGGAGGGGGCCGACGGCCTGAAACGGGGCCAGGACAAGAAGCACAGCGTAGCCCACCCCGAAGCCCGCATGTCAACTGCAATTCACCCACAAAGCATTGAGAGACACCTCTCCCTCGAGCGCCGACAGAAGAGCGGCCGGCGCCTCACGGCGCCTCAGCACGGGGCCAGGATCAGGGGCTGTTTGTGTCCGAGTAAATACGAGAGCGCAGTGACCATGGCCACCCATGGACCCTCTCGAACCTCTCCTACAAGCACCCTGTAGATGCATACGACTACACGTAGTTTCATGCGGTGCCAGCAACCCTCGGCCGGGACAGCAGAGCCACGCAACATGACGCAGTGCTTCTGACGAGTCTTTCCGGCCCCTTTCTGCAGTGTGGTTGCGGAGGTACTTGTGTACATAGGTACCTCGCAACGAGTCGACAAGTTGGAGAGCAGGGAGCCCTGGAATGACCAGGTGGCCGGAAAGCGCTAAAGATAACCAAAGGCGAGAACGAGCAGTGGACATTACATACACGGCTGACTACTCACCATGGCTGGCATACCGCCTGCTACTTACCGCCCCTAGCTAATCTGATCGACGGTTGGGATCTCCCCCCTGGCTTCTGGGTTCTGGGCAAAAGACACAGAATAAGAAGCTCCACACATTGGCCACGAGTGCTTCCACGTACGGAGTACGAGGCGTCGTACAGGTACAAGGATATGCAGGTTCTGTGCGGACGACTCCGTCGAAAACAAACTGCTCGTTATGTGCCGTCGTAACGCGTAGAGCGAAGAACGTATGAGCACGAAAACTGCTCCATACGAATCCTTCAATGCGGACGCAGTACGAAAACAGACTCAGCCACGCCATACCTGATGCAGAACGAAGAAAAACCGATTCCGAGTACGACCAAGATGGAATCATATGGGCACCAGCCCCGAGTCGGTGGTGGACGGCGGCCAGGGATGACGGGTAGCCGCAATGGCTTCTGGTATGTTCCTATGTAAGTACTTCGTAGGCATGAGAGACATGGCCATTCTCACGTTCCGCCCTCACTACGTCCCACCGCCACTCAATCTGCAGGCGACAAGCATCACCCGACAGCTCAGCTGCCACAGACCTGATGTTCTGGATATTCTTCATAGGCCTAGCGGAACACAGATGGACGGATGCAGAACAGACACAATCTCCCTCGACTCGTACCCTCGAACTTTTGGGGCTTCGGTAGCCTGTTTAAATTCCCTGGCCCGATTCCCGGTGCTGAGGCCGATGGATGGCATGCCAGAGCTGTCAACGAGTCGCTGTCCAGAGTCAATTGTCGATGCGAGCAGACCGAAAACCTGGAACAGGGGGTGGAGAGGCGGACTCGGAGGAGCAGAGCAGCGATGCGATTGGTTGTGGCAGTGTGCTGGGTAGTTGTACCTGGAAGTATCATGCATTCCACACGCAAGGGGGATACGTTCGTCTTCCCACTGCGGCTGCTGACGAGGGTGGCCTGCTCCTATGGACAATATTACAAGCACGGAGTGCTCGTAGAATGAATGAGCGGCAGAAGCCACACGGGATCTTGACGAAACAAACGAATAGAACAGAGGGTTGACAGATCCTCCCCGTACGAGGGCACGGCGGAATCTTGGTTGTGTGACAGCCACCACTCCACTACAGACACGACACAACGACCAGGTGGAGGGCATTTTGGCATCACCGGGTTCTGAGAAATGACCAGGCGTGGCTGGGCCGGACTGGACTGGGCCGCAGTGCCTGGAAATGTCTAGGCTGTCAGGGCTCTTAGGGGCAGCTATAGGACTAGGCAGCTATAGCTTGCTGGGCCGGGCGCTGTTTTGCTGCCGCCGGTGCCTTCTGCCAGCGCACCACCCACCCAAACTTGGTAGACACAATCCTACGGCGTGCTCCGTTGCCGAAACAAATGGGTACTGCAGAGGAGATGCGATTGGTCCCACAGGTTCCTGTCACATCTTTTAGGCTTCCTTCCCGCCATCCTTCGTGGTCGCTCGCCTCGTTTGCCCTGTCGGTTAGCTGTCTATCCTACTCCTGCTCCCCGTGCCAGCCGTGTTCCGTGTATTCCGCACGTCGTTTTCCCTCTGCCATCTCGGGTCGCTTGTCAGCCGCTGTCCACTCTATGTTTCGACAACGAAAAACAAAACATCTGTGCCCAGCCTGCCATTCCGCCGACAGCCCCATTGCATGTGTTTGCATGTGTTTCTACATAAGCCGTCTCCGTCCGTTTTCGCGTTGCTGCAACTACGAGTACGAGCCTGCTTTTTGTCTTAGTCTTTTGTTCTGTAACCACGCCCCTCCCCACCCAAAAATCGCGCGAATTGCCTGTCTCCCCGGGACTCGGTCAACCTTCCCCCCTTTCCTTCCCCTCCTTTTCTTTTTCATGGCTGTCACGGAGATGCACTTGTCGCCCTGGCTCGGAGTGCACGAGCACTTATACTATAGGCAATGCAGCTAGAGCCGTCATAAAATAGGCAAACTTGGCAGCCACGGCTTGCCGCCACCAGACAAGGCTTGCTCCAAACCCATGCCATTCATGTCAGACGAGTGGCAGCCAACCGCTGCTCCGGCGCATGCGCTAGGCTTTCCGCCCCAGTTTGGCCTTGTCGTGAGCAAAATACATGTAATTAGTGCGTTTGCCAACTACTCGGAAATGTAGTGTACCAGTACGTCCGAGTACGTCGTCCTCCTGAAGAATATTTCGACAGGTATGTATGTGCATACGAACATACCTACATACGTACTCGTACATACGCAAGGGAACAATGGGCCTCGGGTGGGCCTCCCAACCGGCTCTAAAAAATGCTGGGGAAGAAAAGGAAGAGAAAAAATGCCAGCACCAAGCTACATCCGTACTTAGGCGTCCCCCCTCGCACATGTCTTAGGCATGTTGACTACGAACTACGAGTTCGAGTCGTTGGGACACGCCGGCTGGGAGGGGGCGAAATTCATACGTATATATCGTGTTAGTGGATGACGAGTCGCCGTGAAAAGTGCTAATAAAAATAAAATCAACGACGACCAGCGCCACGCCTACGTCTCCGGCATTCTCGAAGCTGTCGCGGTCTAACTCGGCAAGCGCCGCGACTAGCAAGTCCAGGAAGCTAATGCACAGTTCTTTTACAAGAAACTGGGCAACTGGGCAGTAGGGCAACTGGGCAGTAGGGCAACCCGTCAGCGGCTAGCTCAGAGATGGGAGAGTCGGAGTGAGAAAGAGGAGGGGGAGACTCGTGATCTAGACAAAGGTGCCCAAGCAGGCTCAACAGCCAAACAGGCAGCTATTCCACAAGTTCGCGAGCCCAGTCCACCAGTCTACCACTTAGCCAGTCCACTAGGCGGCCACAATACAACGGTTCGGGGTCTGCACGAACTCTATCCTGTACGCCGTAGACAACCTGTCCACGAGGACAGGCGGGTACAGAAGGACACTCCATTTTCTTAAATTGCACTAGCGGTGAGGAACGCCCGTCGTCCTGTGTCCATTATTGTGCGTGTTTCTGTGCCATCCCCGGCCGCGGCGTCTTGCACAATGTAGCTATACAACATGCAATCCGCAGTCGACCTGTGTGCCGTGCTATGCTCTGTGTCCCCCTGTCCAAGTCTCCTGTGTGTCGCTGGTCTGCCGTACGCCCTTGTGTGCCCTTTGTGCTGCCCCGTCCTTCTACTGCGGCCCCCTCTCTCCCTCTCTTCTCTTATTGCTTTGTTTGGCCCCCTGTACGTGCTTGCCTTGCATGCAATGTATTTTCCCTTGCATTTGTTTCTCGTCTTGCGGCCAATCTAGTTCGTAGTCCCAACAACCTAGCTAGGACTCGCTCGAGCAGCTGACTGAGCCGTCTGCCCAGCTCTGCAGCGAGCAATATGCAATGTACTCGTATTCACGCACATACGTCCCTTAGTGTATATGTAACTGGCTTGCTAGTAACAGCACCAGAATAGAGAAGAAGGACACCAGCAGCAGCACAGGACAGGTTGGCTATAATTGGGACGGCCTGATCGGCGACACGCCGCTGCTGGCTGAAGATCGGGGCGGGAGAAGGACAGAGGAGGGTGGCCTGGCTGCTTGGGGCCCCATGGCCTTATCCTGGGGATCTTTTTATTTATTAACTTTTTTATGGAATTTTTATGTACTCGCCACACAAGCATTGCCGTCTTTCCACCAGTCCTCCGCGCGTGTGTGTGTCTCTACGCCTGAACTAGAGGGCCGTGGTTTTGACAAGTGACAAAAGGACCCGTGCACATACCCCTGGGGAAAACTTGCTCGGTGTGTGTGTGTGTGTGGCGGCATTCTCGTGATGCGTCCGTCCCTCGTATTCTGCACCCGTCTTCCCTAATAGTGCATGGATCTCGATGGAGCAACTACTCGTGTGTACGTATGTACAGACATGTACTCGTACAGCAATGCATATAGAAATGGAACTTCCTCCCCCTACTTCTTCCTATTCTTCAAGAGCTGTCGCACATTTTACACAGGGCATAATATAACAAAGAGGGTCCCTCTTTTTGCTTTCCTCGCCACCCCTTTTGCGTGCCGGCACTCGGTCTGGCGTGTAGTCGACGTTCTTTTCCATAATGGGAGTGGCTAACCCGGACGGAAAGGGAGGCCAACAGACCGAGAATGGATGCGCGTGTGCAGAAAACGGAATTGTGAGACTGTGATGAAGAAAGCGATCATATGTACGTCGTACATCTTTTCCTATCTCGACGCTGTCTCTGCTCTTCTCCTTGCCCCTTCCGGCTGCATGTCTTGCTCTAGCTATGCTTTCTCTCATTTTCCCTCCAGGTACTCCGTACTTTCGTGTATCTACTACATAGCTCGTACGGAGTACTCGCAGACAATGGCCTAATGCAACTGCCGGTGCTTGTCAAAAATAGTCAAAGACCTAGCAAATACCCCTACTAGAATATGTATATCCTATACGTACCACAAGTATAGAAACGAAGGTCCAAATCAATACTCGTACGAGAAGGTAGAAATAGGCTACCCGCAATTTCGGTCTGCAGAATTTCAACCCCCTCCCCGGGCAGTGGAGGATGGAGGATCAGAACAGGGCTCACGGAATAATCAATTGTGAAAGAAATAGAGGGGATGCTGCAGCCAGCCACCGTGCCCCAAGTCCCTGTTGTTCCCTGTTGTACAGGGTGTACACAGACAATACCTCGTCATATCACGGCGCCACCATGCTGAATGCTAGCAAGAGTCAGACCAGACTTTACTGCCTTCTCCCCCCCCCTAGCGTTCCAAACTGACCAATACCTGTTCTTGGCCCCCTCTGTCTTCCTCGCGGCCAACCGTGGTTACGGGATTTGTTGGGAATCTCCTTCACCGGTCTGTCTTAGACATCAAGGTGAAGATGGCCCTAGCAGCGCGTCGTCAAAGACATCAGATCAAGATGAGAGACAGTTACATTGTTGCTATGCCAGCTAGTCTGCGTCAACGCCCATGTACATTATGTACTCCGTGTTCATAGTTGTACATAGACTCCGTCACTACTATACTCCGTACATGAATGCGTATCCGCTGTAAGTCAACTCGCTGATTGTTGTACATGTAATTTTTCTCTTTTGAAAAAAGGAATAAAAAACCTGTTTTCTGTTGTTGATTTTTGGGTGCTGGTTTGGGTGGTTGTACTCCGTAGGCCGTTTTGGTACGTGGAAGGCGGCATGGCGAGGTGGAGATCATGGCAGTTAGCATTAAGTTGCTCGTGGTTTCGACGGGAACGGCCGGTGACGATGTGGCTCCTTTGCACTGTGAAAAGAGGCAATGGCAGAGCAAAATGGGCCCCTCGAGTCAAAATTTTTGCTAGTGGCGTCAAAGACGTTGCAAAAAATTTCTTTAGTGTTCAGTATGATGTTTTTTTTTCGACCATTCGTTTCTTAAAACAATAGCGGATCTTCTTACGTAGTTTGAGTCGCTTTTTTTTTGCGCCGCATCGAAAACGTCTTTTAGTTTCGTAAAGAAATAAAGAAAAACCAATTCCGAGAAACCCGTCCCTCAGCATTTCCAAGGACACACCAGGATGCCACGAGACTCTATATTAGAAGCAAAAGGCAAAAGCTTCCGGCCGCTTAGCCATTCAGTTGTCATTTCAGGTTGCCATGCAGTAGTAGCTCCATAAATCAGACAGCGCAAGTATTATATTAGCTTCAATAGTGGCAACAAACGTTACGTATAGAAAGGCTCCATGTAACATTTGCCAAAATGGCATCGAATATAACATGAAAACAGCTGCGGCCTATGTACATCTGACTTCCTCAGAGGTGCCTTTGACTGTATCGTGGGCTTGCCCGCATGGAGATTGTCAAATGACACTTGGTGCTGATTTTAACATCATGATTTTGGATAGTTGCCATTTCCATTCTTCCCTTCCTTGATTTGTTATCATATTGTCTTGGATCTTTGTGTCATACCCTGGTACATACATGTGCACGAGCAGGCCGGCATATGATATTTAATTTGATGGGGTACCAGTGACACTTGTAGTTGAAGTACATGAGAGACCCATATTCAGCACCTACATTTTTCCTACCAGCCCTCTTTTGTCCGCCACCTTCCATGTCGGTCCCGAACCTCATTCCGTTGTTCTCCGTTTTGGGCACCTTGCAGCCAAGCCCGGTGGGCGAGACATAAGAAACAAGGAGATGACCAAGAAAAAAGGGGCCTAGCAGCACCTCTGGCAGCAAGAAAGCCGATGGAGGCTGCATGTGTGGCTCTGGAGACGTATTCCGTAGGCTGTGGCACCAAGAAATGTGGGCGTGTAATATCAATCAGACCCAACACAAGGAAAAGGGGGGAGGGGAATATGGCGGTGTAGAATTGACACCAGGAATACGATTAAACCAAAATAGCAGATTCGGTGGGCATTGGTGGTGCCATCGGCAGAGCAGACGGAATAAGCAGCCTGTTGTAGTTCATGATGACCTCTAAGACAGTAGAGTGAGATCAAGCATTCCTACTCCTACGTACAGAGGCCTGCTTTTTTGTTTTTGTTTTTACAAAGCACTAAACGGCACCTGGTCTCGGATTGACAGTTTATATGTAGTCGTAGGGCAGAGTGGCTGGGACGAAAATAAGACACAGTGAGCGTACTCCGTAAGCTTCGTATGGGCTATGTCCCGGTCTCGGGCAGAAGTGGAGGGGGGGATAGAGCACTTGCTCGCCGACAACGGGACCGACAAACCACCTTCTCTTTGTAGAAACAATATTGGAGCCTCAAGTCTCGCACAGTTCGAATACACTGCTAGGGCCATGGTTACAAGTAACCTCTGGGTAGGAATCTGTGAGCCATCGGGACTGGCATGCAAACAGACTTCTTTTCGGTACGAATAAGGTGTGCTCAAAAATGGTGTGCAGGAAGCAGAAATAGGGGCCTTGAGTGCAGGGGTAAGATTAAATTGCGCTCCTTTTTCCTTTCTTTTCATTTGCCTTCTTTCCTTTTTTCCTCTGCTTCCTTTTTTTTCATCTTTTCACTTTACCGTTCTCCCCCTATGTATGAGTATTTTGTTGCAGCTGCATCTCCTGTTATCGTACGAATTACGTGCGAGGAGGGCCTCCAGATTGCTTCTTTGTTTCTTCTGCTATTTTCAGCTGCCGGCCCGAGAGTGTGTCCTAGCCACCAACAGTGAACTGCAGAACTGTTTACACGTGCGACACCCTTGTGGCTGGAACAGTTGGAGCATTTTGGAGACAGTTTCTGTTGGGAATGTCTCGCAATATCAATCATTGGTCAAAATCTAGGCACATTTTCCAGCGGTTCCGCATTTCGCTTTCTCTTCCAGCAAGGCCACAACTAACTACAATAGCAGGAGGGTAGGAAGCTGCCTCCGTCTATTCCGTATCCCTTTATTCACCTAGTATAGTGGAGCGGCCCGTCAATGTGAATCTTCGCAAGTCTTTGCTATGAACCCATGGTAGCTGGCCTGGGGAACGATTACATAGGCTTGCAGCTGTCTATGTACCTATGTATTAGCATAGACGAGAAAGTGTGGTAAAGAGGATCACCTATATCAGCCCTGGCATTTTCTACGCCCCCATTCGCTCTCACCACCACTACTGCCGAAGAGCTCGATTTTTGATCGACAGTCAAGCAACAAAGACAAGCAACACAAGGGAAGCAAAATGTTGATAAACCAGAAGACTGTCAAAGTCGTTGTCGCCACCGGGGGCAAAATCGAACGTTTCTCAAAGGAGGGGAGGGAGGTTGCCAGCTGCGTCTCACTGTCCGCTCCTTTCGTGGAAAGCGTCGAGGCGTCCTTGGGCCATACGTAGTATAATGCACCTTGAAGATCCGGAATCACGGTATTTGTTGCCCGATGTGGCACTCCGACATTCCGAACTATTTCGGCGTGCCGCCTCTTGTAGCCCAGATGTTGGACAACGGAACCTATCGATGCCGGATCGACAAACAGACAGCGCCAAAATAGCAGAGTACCCTCAGTCGAGCTTGGCGTCGCCTACTCCGTACACTAGACGGGTGTGTGTAGACACCCAAGCGCTAAACGAGGCTAGCTATTATGGAGTGCCAGCTATGTCGTTGTGGTAATACGAGTACACTACGTGCGCATACTCGTAAGTTGCTATCCGTACCAAGCATTACGCAGTTATGGCACCTCGAGTCCGTCCCCTCTTTCTTTTGTTGCCTGCTAGCTTGGCTACCTCCACTGACCCATTCTTTGTGGACCTACCATGTCGGCGATTCTCAGTGTATGCCCGCTGACGGAACTTACCACACCACACACAGACTCGCCTATCTACGCAGTATGCAAGAAGCATGTATTGCGTGTTTGCAGGCCTCTAGTTTTTATAGCAAACCGAGAAAAATTTCTGTAGCAGCACTTGGTGCAAGGGCAGCGAGTTCAATGCGACGAGGCAGTCAAGCCGTAGCCAACATCGCCCGGCCTGCCTGGCATGCGGATCAGGTACGAGCACATCTACCAATCCTAGAGTACGATTCTAAGATACAGAGTATTGAAAGTCTGCGAACCTAGTTGCCCAAAGCATCGATTGCAGTACCTAAATTGGGGTAAATAATGAAATGCCGAGCCTTTGTCGGATCCGAGAGCACGAAGGAAGTTCTCATTTTGCTATCCGTACGTCAGGCTTGCCTGACGTTGACGTGTTGACGTACGTCAAAAGGCTCCATCCAAGGCGGCTTCTCCTATTCCGGAGAGGAGCTATGTCTTTTTAGCATGCAAATAAAGACGACAAAATACTATGTAGGATATCGAGATTTTCTAGCAATACGGATGAGGAACAGTACTCTATAGGTATTATTGCCTAGTAACCGCGAACAATTTTACATCATCAATGTGTCTAATTACTTTAGCGGGTTCCTCATTTTTCTGTTGGTGGCCAGAGCAGTATGGCAGATGGAGTAGGGGCTTTGGGGGG